>JARHVA010001583.1:2350000-2912500 GCA_037957365.1 Torreya grandis
TCACCTCAAAAATGGGATATAATAGTGGTCTTATCATAGAGATTTAAGCCTTGATGGACAAATAATTCATGTTTTAGGTCATATTACATGATTCAAATTGGCATAGATTGATTCAGACTGATTCATAAGGATGTAGATTGACATAGATTATCTAACTTAGATTTCATAGTTTATTATATTGGGGGCATACAATGCATATGTGAGACATTATACATGATTATGAGTGGCAAATTATGTCACCACATGCTCATATTTACTCAGGTTTTTCTCAAGCATTACTAAGGCATTGAATTTAAAATCTATCTATAGCATTTGATATTTTACTCAAGAATTACTTAGGCATTGCTTAGGCATTACTCAAACTTACTCAATTTTTTTGGAACCCTTTTTGGGTCCCATTTTTACAAAATATAATGAGTAGCATGGTGGAGGTTCTACTTTTCTCAACTTCATAAGCACTTCTTTATCTCTAATGAGAGTTGGGGCATATTTTTTTAAATACATAATTTAACACTAGCATTTCCTTAAGGCATATTCACTACATTCTCCAATTACTTTAAATGGAAGATTGGTTTACATACGTATATTTGTATTTATTCCTTACTTTTTCAAATTCAAATATTTCAATTTTAACTTCAAATTTTCTATAATTAGTTGACTTTGATTTCTACATGTTTCATTGTATTTTTTGCATTAAGAAAACTATATACTCATGATATACTTAACACACCCATTATGGTTACACTCAAGTACCAAATTTATTACTTTATCTTTTTAGTCTAGAATTTTCAACACCAGACTAAAATGGGAGAAAATATAGACAATTAAATTTGATATTAGACACTTGACAATCTCATTTTTGATCAATCCTTAACATACATTACTTGTGTGTTTATAAATAACTCTTGGTTGCATTCCCTCTTATCCATATATCTATATATGGGCCTAGTTGTCCTGATTCACTGTCATTCACTCCCTAGTTTATGCTTAAATGATATTATCCTTTTAAAGTTGTCACTATTCTCGACCTTCACTAGTTATGTCCAAAGTTATCTAAATGATTATTTTTCAAAATACAAACCCCTTCCCTTGGGTTGACCTGCATGTTTCGCATGTCAGTTCAAATAAAAATTACCAAAATATTTGGATATTTATACAACTTATGCATAAGCATATACCTATCTAGCAAGCATCTTTTTTATACATAGGCACACTGAGAAATACATTTACATATCATCAAGGATATACCATAAAGCATATAATTCTAAAAATAGATCCAAGGAACATTAACTAATCCAATTTTGAATACTATTTCAATGACAAAATCATATATTTTATAGTGTCAAAAGCTACATAAGATTGTATGATTCTAGTGGTACAATTTTAAGCATACATACACATATCTAAGATAAATATGTGTGAATTGAGCCCTCTTAAGAGTATTTTAATGTCAAAATCACTCAATCATGATGTGACCAACATACCCATTTTTATCATAATAAAATTAAACCCCTACAATGCAAAAATTTAACTTATGTCCCTTCATCTGGCCTAGTATAAACCCCATTCGATTTTAAAATCTTAGGCACCTAATACATCCTAATATTTAAGATTTCTATTGAAGTTTTAATAGATCCCCAATTGATTTTATTTATATTTTTTTCACGGCCTTTTAGTATGGAAAATTTTGGTCCCACCATGTTTTAAAGGTCCTTTTATAATTAGTGCATTTGTAGGCACTAACTACTTTTTCTCAAAAAATCTTTAAAATAGGTAGGTTCCAAAGTCTCAATCCTAAAGTCCAGTTGGTACTCTCCAGGGGTTTATGTTATGGTAAATAAAGAGCCCTTCATTTGAAAAAATTATTTCAAATGACTTAATAATTTGTACATTTTTTAGGTCATAAATTTTTCAAAGCTATTAGAACCTCAGAAGGCCTGATCTAATCAAATATCACCATGTGCATCCAATCAAAAATCACCATCTATATCCAATTAGAGATCACCATGTGTACCCATTGTTAGGTTGTGGAGATAAAAGCTTCAACTGTTATAGACATGGAGGAGGTTGTTGAGTCCCAAAAGTGCCGGCGTCGGCAGTATAACCGACGTCAGTCACATACAGTGCAGAAGGAAACCAACATCGGCAGGGAGTCGACTAACGTCGGTTAGAACCAGTCAGACAGGGACCGACGTCGGTCGCCTGTGTGTTCCAAAACTATTCATTGCATGAATAGTTAGTTAGTTGAACTAAGTGTTTGCATGTTAAAGGCTAATTATAGTCTTGAGTTGCGTGTCTAATTATTGTAATTAAGATAGTCTAATTATTATAAGCATGAGATCTATATAATAGACTCATGGGCTGTATTGTAAACTAGTGCTAGAGAGTAAGAGAGCAAAATAAGCTCCTTCAGAGAGTAAGAGAGCAATGGTGTGTTCCTCCTAGTGCCACAGTACCAAGTGTGGGCACTGGTTTGGAGAATCAAAAGGGTTCTTCGTATATGTATGATCTTGGTCAGCAGATGTGCATGGCTTCTTTTGGAGATCTACAATGGTGAGTAAGGTCTAGTGATTTGTAGGTAACAGCAGAGAGCAGGAGATCTACTTGGAGTATGGTTGTGTACTTGGTGTATTGGCAGCATGTTACTGACTGGTTCGAGAGGTGAACAACAACTCCATATTTGAGTTGTGTGTTGGGACCGAGAGAGAGAGGGAAGAAGGTCTTGAGGTGTGGCAAGCCTTTGAGGTGGAAGAAGAAGTGGCATCTTCTTTATTATATTTTATTTTGAGTATTTAATACAAGATAGTGTATTGTCTCTCATATCCTGTGTTGTTTCATATTTCTAGTTACTTATTGATTTTGGTATAATTCCGTGTTTAGTTGATAATACAAGGTAATCAGATATGTGCTCTAATTGAGGAGCAAGATCTTAACAGTTGGTATCAGAGCTTTTGGTTGGGATATTAACATGTTATATCAGATTTGGTTAGTGTTTGTTGATTACAGGTCATTCACAGGGGTTTTTGATTGAGTGGGAGTATAGCAATGGCAGAAGAAAGTAAGCTACGAATGGAGAAACTGAATAGCATGAATGGTCTGATTGATGGAAAGAAAGAGCAGGAAAAAGAAGATTGTTGGTCGATAGAAGATCAGCGTGGAGACGTAGATGTTACAGGGGATTTTACATAGGATGCTCTGGATAAAGTAGAATCTTGGTTTATAGATTCTTTTGCCTCTTTCCATGCAACTCGAAATAGAGCATCTTTTCATGGGTATGTCTTTGGAGACTTTGGAGAGATTTATTTAGGAGCTGGAGAGCCTTGTCAAATGATTGGCAAAGGGGAAGTGAAGCTGAAATTGCAGACGGATAACACATAGGTGTTGAAGGAGGTCATGCAGGTACCAGTCTTGGAGATGAGTCTAATTTCTTCAAGAAAGTTAGGTGATGGGAGATGCACAGTAACTCTCACAGCGGATGCACTTGAATTAGACGGTGGTAAGAAAGTAGGTATCCTTTATCTATCTACTTATATTATTGATTCACCTTTTGTTACAGAGATGTGGCTTTGTAGGCTTGGTTACATATGTAGGAGGGAAATACACGTTCTTAAGCGGAAGATAGATATCTTTGACAAACTTAAGAACTAGAAAGCCTTGGTGTTCATGGAGGAGATGACGGACAGAGATCAACTGAGAAGACTAAATTATTCTGAGCAGGGTTGTGTTGATATGGATAAGGGTTTGACCCAAAAAGAGCTCATGGGTAAAAATTCATCACTCAAAGGTGAACACAGGTACCGGCATTGGTCAGGAGGAACCAATGTCAAACAGACAGGCATCAATGTTGGTCATGTGCAGATCAGTAGAGTCAGTGGTGTCGGGAAGCAAGAATTGATGTCAGTCATATAGTGATTGACATTAGCAATAGGTACACCAACATCGGTCAGGGGACTGACATCAACAGACAGGGTCAGTCATAGAGAACTGACATCGGTCAGGAGCAGATTGGGAGATGGTCGAGATCGGTCACTAGAACAGATATTGGGTAGATAGCAAGCTATCAACAAGTCTCAAACGCTCATATGGAGGTCAAAAAGGGTAAGTGAACCTCATATTCATTGTTCACCTTCTTTATATTGCTTACTGATGGTCAAAAACTAGGAAGATGTGAAGAGGCAATGCAGGTAGAATCTAGATACAGTGGGAGCTTGGCATGGATGAGGAGTGTGAGTCCTTAGAGAAGAACCAAACAGGTGTTTGTTGGTAGAGTTTTCAGCTGGAAGAAAGCACTAATAGAGGAATGGATTCCCAAGTTAAAGAAGAGAGTGGATGGATACGTGAGATGGAAGGCCAAGGTATATGGTCTTGAGGAAGCTGCAAGACAGTGGTACAGGTTTTGACAGGTGGATGACAAAGTAGGGCTTTAGTCAATGTCAGTGTAACTATTGTGTTTGTTCTTACCAAGTGGATGATGAGTCATGACATTATTCTATTACTGTATGTGGTGGTTTGCTAGCAGGTTTGTACATACAGGGTTTTGCTGAGCTAAGGGTAAGGTTAGTTCAGAGGTATGTTAGGGAGAATTTGGAGTAAAAAAATTATTTGGCATGAGAGACATGGAGATTTTTTGTCTCCAGTGGGAGCTGATGTGAAGACGATGTTGGCGAGGTTCAAGATGTAGAATCGATAAGCACACCAAGGGATGGATAGTTCAAGCTGAGCTTAGAACAGGGTTCGAAATCACATGAGGTCTAGTGTAGGCCTGAGTTTTCCCAGGTAGTGGGAGTTGTCAGAGAGTTTGGAGCCAATTCGGGGAAGGTAGATTCTTAGGTATCTGAGAGGGACCAGCAGCAGGTCGACATGCGATGCAGGGTCAAGGTCTTCACTACATGGATTTGTAGGTTCAGATGTGGTAGGTTACTCAAATGACAAGAAAGGCATCACAGGGTGTGTGGTGGTTGGTCTTCAGGAGTGAGCTTGAAGAGGGATACAAGCCAAGAAATAAATTAGACAGTGTACAGGTACAGGTATAGTTACAGCGGTTTATCTCCAAGTGGGAGATTGTTAGGTTGTGGAGCTAAAAGCTTCAACTGTTACAGACATGGAGGAGGTTGCTGAGTCCCAAAAGTGCTGGTGTCGGCAGTATAACCAAAGTCAGTCACATACAGTGCAGAAGGAAACCAACATCGGCAGGGATCGACTGATGTCAGTCAGAACCAGTTAGATAGGGACTGATGTCGGTCGCCTGTGTGTTCCAAAACTGTTCATTGCATGAATAGTTAGTTAGTTGAACTGAGTGTTTTCATGTTAAAGGCTAATTATAGTCTTGAGTTGCATGTCTAATTATTGTAATTAAGATAGTCTAATTATTGTAAGCATGAGATCTATATAATAGACTCATGGGCTGTATTGTAAACTAGTGCTAGAGAGTAAGAGAGCAAAATAAGCTCCTTCAAAGAGTAAGAGAGCAATGGTGTGTTCCTCCTAGTGCCATAGTACCAAGTGTGGGTACTGGTTTGGAGAATTAGAAGGGTTCTTCGTATGTGTATGATCTTGGTCAGCGGATGTGCATGGCTTCTTTTGGAGATCTACAATGGTGAGTAAGGTCTAGTGATTTGTAGGTAACAGCAGAGAGCAGGAGATCTACTTGGAGTACGGTTGTGTACACTGTGTACTGGCAGCGTGTTACTGACTGGTTGGAGAGGTGAACAACAACTCCATATTTGAGTTGTGTGTTGGGACCGAGAGAGAGAGGGAAGAAGGTCTTGAGGCGTGGCGAAGCCTTTGAGGTGGAAGAAGAAGTGGCATCTTCTTTATTGTATTTTCTTCTGACGTATTTAATATAAGATTGTGTATTGTCTCTCAAATCCTGTGTTGTTTCATATTTCTAGTTACTTATTGATTCTGGTATAATTCTGTGTTTAGTTGCTAATACAAGAAGTAATCATATATGTGCTCTAATTGAGGAGCAAGATCCTGACACCCATACACACAGAGTTGTCATAGTTTTTAAAAACCACATGAACTCATTCACTTAGAGTTTTAAGAGATGTTGGAGCTCTAAGAGGCTTGATCTAATTAGATATCACCATGTATAACCATACACATAGAGTTGTAAGAGATGTTAGATCCCTACCCAACCTGATCAAATCATATATCACCACATGTACCTATATACCTATATTTATCAAATTTGTTAGATCCTCGGGAGGCATGATCCAATCATAGATCACCATATATACTCTAGTATACCTAGAGGACCATACACTTGGAAACTTCTCATTGTGTCAACCCCTTCACATTATGATATGCATGACACTTGATAGATTCTAAATGTATCTAGGGTACCATGAGTGCCAAATTAGGGCATGTGCCCACCACACACTCTAAATTTATTGTCCCACTTTGGAGGTTCACAATTTGACACCTATAATGTTACCATCACTGCCAACTAATCTAATTAAAGCATATTCTACATAAAATCAAATCTAAGTGAAAAATATGAAAATGGTCAATTCAAAGTTAGGGCATCAAATCATAGTTTAATTTGTGTGTCGCAAGCCTCTATATCCATTACTATGTAATATATAATAAATCCATATAAATTCCCATCCAAATTGAGCTCATAGTTATCTATTTTATGTGATTAAAATCATTAAAGCCCTCTGTGACATTGTTCCCAAAGCTTGATTCATATCTCTATAAGATTCCTATAAAAAACATCCAATAATGGAAACATCTACATCTAATATAATCTATAACATTAATTTAGGGATACCACCTTCCTACAAGGGATCATGTGCTTCAAACACTATAATGAAATATTCAATACAATTGAAGATATCTAGAGACCAAGAAGAGACAACGAGCATGAGGAATATGATATCAAGTTCTTAAGTGACCTAATATCTTTCAAAGCCTCAAGACTACACAAATCAATATCCAAGCCCAAAGTCTTCCCTTATAATTATCTCTTCACTAATATATGGAAGACATCTAAGTGCATCAATGACATCACTCATTTACTAAACCAAGGAATCCAAATTATAGATATATTTGGGGATTACTTTAAAAACTACTACAACCTCCCTAACTAAGACATTTTGTATGATAAGGAAGTCACCACTCCATGGATGAAAATCCAAAACCTCCATGAGACCCTATAGGATTGCGCTGAGGACTCTGATCGATGGGTTAATAAGGAGGGCATTGACACCTACACTATTAATATTTTTAGATAAGGAGTGTAGATTGGCATGATGTTGCTCAACCATTTATACAAAGCAAGATACATTGTGCATGTCAACAAATATTGGTTCCCCTTGCTTATCATAATCCTTAAAGGGAAGCATGTCCCAACTCTCGAGGACATTATCACTTTCAACATATTACAATGAGTCCTTAGGGTTTGCACCTAGGTTAATTTCTACATAATGTCTTATTTGGTTGATGTCACTTGTATGACCCTTGACTTAAAGAACACTACATTCCCTCCATGGATACTTTCAATTTCTCAAGTCCATGTGGTCTTTATCAAATTATACATTCACCAATTTAGGAACTGCATTTAGGATATTTATGATCACTTTTGCCTCCCTGTGTACCTAATAATCAAATAAAATCCTATGCCAAGGCTATCAAAGGAGATTAGGGAATCAATCCTATATATTAGTTTCTACTGGTACTATTAGGACCACATAGTAATTAGGCATCATACTCTCAATATTCCCTACCTCATCCCTGACCAAATAGTAGAGCAAGAGATCGCCTATCAACTTATCAGTGGTATAGCTAGTTTTTGTCTCATTAGAAGACATAAGTCCTATCATTCACTCCCCATCATCATAGGTCAGCATAAGTAAAATAACCTCCCTACCCTCCAGGCCTTGTCCATGTATAAAGACTCCTTAAATATCCCCAAAGATGATTATAGGAAATGGGATCATCATATCAAGGTGAAGGCTCATATGGATTTCTATCAGGTCAATCCAAACATAAATTATCATTGTGAGACACACCAAGATGATACCATCCACCTCAACATTACCAATTATGTTGAGTTAATTAATAATTTGGAAGTGGCATGTCAGCATAGAGCTAAACAAGTAAAACCTAGACCCATACTAGAGGAGACACTTTTTCCCCCATAGCCTATTGTGGAAGTCCCAACCACTATAAGAAGTGTTAGGTTGTGGAGCTAAAAGCTTCACTGTTTGCAAACATGGAGGAGGTTGCTGAGTTCCAGGGATACTGGCATCGGTAGTGCAACCAACATCAATCAGGGGTGAATAAAAGGGCAACCAACATCGGTAGGAGTTGACCAATGTCAGTCATATCTAGGCAGATAGGGACTGATGTCGATCGCCTGTGCTGTTCCAGAACTACTCTTTGCATGAATAGTTTGTTTGTTGAACTGATTGTTTGCATGTAAAAGGATATTTTTGGTCTTGATTTGCGATTTTAATTATTGTAAATTAGAATTATAAGTTATTGTTTAGTATGGGATCTATTTATAGACTCATTAGCATGTATTGTAATTAAGGATCAAGAATCAAGGATTAAGGCAAGGAAGAGATCCTTTTAATTGCAAGAACAGTTGATCTGCAGGTGGCAGCAAGATCAGGTAGAAGTTCTACATGGTAAGTAAGATCATTTGAGTTGCAGGTTGTTGCAGGTTCATGGGAGATCTACTTGAAGTACTTTGAGTACTTGTGTACAGGCAGGGTTATTACTGACTGGTTGGAGGTGAACACCAACTCTATGTTTGAGTTGTGTGTTGGGACCATTTTTGGTAAGAGAGTGAACTCTTGAGGGAAAGAGATATGTGCATCTGAGAGGTGTGGAAGATTGTGGCATCTTCATTGTATTTCCTTCTGGCATGAGTATTAATACAAGATTGTGTATTGTCTCTCATATTTTGTGTCATTTGTGAATTCTAGTTACTTGTTAATTCTGGTATAATTCCATGATTAGTTGCTTATACAAGGTAATCATATTGTGCTCTTATTGAGGAGCAAGATCCTGACAAGTTGGAATCAGAGCCAGGTTTGTGGTTCTAGGTTTCCAGTCCCTAACAACTGGTATCAAAGCTTTTAGTTGGGTTACTAATAGGTTGTATCAGATCTGGTTAGTGTTTGTTGATTATAAGTCACTCACAGGGGTTTCTGTTTGAGTGGGAGTATAGTAATGGTAGAAGAAAGTAAGCTATAAATGGAGAATTTTAATGGCAAGAACTATCAATTATGGAGGATGCAGATTGAAGATTATCTGTATCAAAAAGATTTGTACTTATCATTGGGTGGGGTTGCATGCAAGCCCACAGATATGAAGGATGAAGAATGGAAGGTTCTTGATCGAAAGTCTCTTGGATCTATAAGGTTGAGTCTTGCATCGTCTGTGATTTCCAACTTATCACAAGCTAAGACAATGGTAGAGTTGATAGAATCTTTGGCAAATTCATATGAAAAACCCTCAGCTTCGAATAAGATATTTCTTATGAAGCAATTATTTAATTTGCAAATGTTGGAAGGTGGATCTGTACATATTCATCTTAGTGATTTCCATGGTTTGGTAAACCAGTTAAATTTAGTCAATATTATTTTTGATGATGAAATTAAGGCTCTCTTAATCTTATGCTCATTACCTGAAAGTTGGGAGAGTTTGGTAATGGCAGTTAGTAATACTGCATCTGCTTCAAAAATCTTAAAAGTGGATGATGTTGTGAGTGTAATCTTGAATGAAGAAATTCACAGGAAAAGCACAGGTGAATCATCAGGGAATGCTTTGAGTGTTGAAAGCAGGGGAAGGCAAAGAGAGAAGATCGAGCATGGGAGATCAAGGTCAAAGATAGGCAGGAGATCCAAGTCCAGGTATAGCAAAATAACCTGTTGGAAATGTGGAAAGCAAGGGCATGTAAAGAGAGATTGCTGGGTGAATGAAGATCAGCATGAAAGACATGAAGAAGTAGATGTTGCAAATGCTGTAGGTATTGTTGCACAGGATGCTCTGGTATGTTCTTTTGATAAAGTAGAATCTTGGGTTTTAG
Source organism: Torreya grandis (assembly GCA_037957365.1). Classification (NCBI taxonomy): domain Eukaryota; kingdom Viridiplantae; phylum Streptophyta; class Pinopsida; order Cupressales; family Taxaceae; genus Torreya; species Torreya grandis. The sequence continues at coordinate 2,360,046 of JARHVA010001583.1, forward strand.
ACTCAGGTGCCTCTTTCCATGCATCCCCAAATAGGGAATTTTTTCATGAGTATGTCCAGGGAGACTTTGGAGAAACTTATTTAGGGGATGGTAAGCCTTGTCAAATGGTTGGCAAAGGGAAAGTGAAGCTGAAATTGCAGACGGGCAACACATGGGTATTGAAGGAGGTCATGCATATCCCAGTCCTAAAGTGGAATTTGATTTTTGTTGGAAAGTTGGGTGATGAGGGTTGCATAGTAACTCTCACAGTAGACTCTTGGAAGGTTACCAAGGGTGCACTTGTTGTAGCAAGAGGTAAGAAAGTAGGTACGCTTTATCTATCTACTTGTATTACTGATTCTCCTTCTGGTTTATCTACTTCAGCTGTAGATTCAAAGATGTGGCTTAATAGGCTTGGTCACATGAATAAGAAGGGGATGCATGTTCTTGAGTCAAAGGGGATGCTTTCAGATTTGAAAAGCATGGATCGATATTTCTGTAAGCAAAGAAAGAAAGTGATGTTTCTTGAGAAATCTGATGTTCATGACAAGAATAGGAAAGTCTTAGTTTCCAAGGAGAAGATGATGGATAGTGATCAATGCAAGGGGTTGAATAATTCTGAGTAGAGCAAGGTTGATATGGACAAGGGTTTGATCCAAAAGGAGCTCGCGGGTAGAAGTCATCGCTCACAAGTAAAACACAGAGACCGACATTGGTTAGAAAATTAGCGTCAGCATCCAGACAGGGACCGACGTCAGCTATGTGCAGCCTAACATTAGTGACTCTGGACAAATAAACACTGGCATCAGTTAGGGGGAATTGACATTGGTGATGAGGCAGTCACATGGAACTGACGTCGGTCAGGTGCAGACTGAGATGTGATCGGCATCGATCACTGAGACAGATTTTGGGCAGACAGCAAGCTATCAAGGAGTCTCAAGTGCCCATATGGAGGACTTAAAGGGTAAGTAAGCCTCAAATTTATCATTTCCCTTCTTTACACTACTTGTTGCTCACTGATGGTCAAGAACCAGGAAGTTATTAAAGAAGCAAAGCAGGTAGATCTAGGAAATAGTGGGAGCTTGGCATGGATGAAGGATGTGATTCCTTGGAGAAGAACCAAACGGGAGTTTTTTGGTGGAGTTGCCAGCTGGAAGAAAGCACTAAGAGATGAATGGATGTTCAAGATAAATAAGAGTGGGAATAGACACATGAGATAGAAGGCTAGGGTATATGGTCTTGAGTAAGCTGCAAGACAATGGAAGTTTAACCATTGTGTTTCTCTTTACCAAGTTGGATAATATTAGCTACATTATCTTGTTACTGTATGTTATGCTTGTTGCAGGGTTACACATGTAGGGATTTGTTGAACTAAAGGTAAAGTTAGTTCAGAGGTGTGTCATGAGGAATTTGGGAGTAGCAAGATTCTTTGGCATGAGTGTGTTCTAGGGACATGGAAGGTCACAGGTTGACTTTGTCTTCAGATGATTGTGTGAAACCGGTTAGCACGCCAATGGTTAGACAGTTCTATGAACAGTGTCATGATTCACATAATGAGGTTAAGTGCATGGTATGTACTAGACCTAAGATTTCCCAAGCAGTGGGAGTTGTCATCAAGTTTGGAGCCAATTCAGGAAAGAAGCACTAGAGGGTAGTTCAGTGGATTCTTAGAGGGACCAGCAGCAGGTGCACATGTTATGTAGGGTCAAGTTCTTTTCTACATGGGTTTGTAAATGTAGATGTGGCAGGTGATTTGGATGACAAGAGGTGCACCACAAGATTTGTGGTGGTTGGTCTTCAAGGGTGATATTGAAGAGGGATAAAAAGCCAAGGAAACAAACTAGATGATGTACAGGTATAGGTATAGGTATAGGTGCAGATGTTTATCTCCAAGTGGGAGATTGTTAGGTTATGGAGCTAAAAGATTCACTATTTGTAAACATGGAGGAGGTTACTGAGTTCCAGGGATACCAGTGTCGGTAGCGCAATCAAGGTCAGTTAGGGGTGAATAGAAGGGCAACCAACATCGACAGGAGTCGGTCAATGTCAGTCATATCTAGGCAGACAGGGACCAACGTCGGTCACCTATGCGGTTCCAAAACTACTCGTTGCATGAACAGTTAGTTTGTTGAACCGATTGTTTGCATGTAAAAGGATATTTTTGGTCTTGAGTTGCGAGTTTAATTATTGTAAATTAGAAGTCTAAGTTATTTTTTAGTATGGGATCTATTTATAGACTCATTGGCATGTATTGTAATTAAGGATCAAGGATTAAGGCAAGGAAGAGATCCTTTTAATTGCAAGAACAGTTGATCTGTAGGTGGTAGCAAGATCAGGTAGAAGTTCTACATGGTAAGTAAGATCATTTGAGTTGCAGGTTGTTGCAGGTTCATGGGAGATCTACTTGAAGTACTTTGAGTACTTGTGTACTGGCAGGGTTATTACTGACTGGTTGGAGGTGAACACCAACTCTATGTTTGAGTTGTGTGTTGGGACCATTTTTGGTAGGAGAGTGAACTCTTAAGGGAAAGAGATCTATACATCTAAGAGGTGTGGAAGATTGTGGCATCTTCATTGTATTTCCTTTTGGCATGAGTATTAATACAAGATTGTGTATTGTCTTTCATATTCTGTCATTTGTGAATTCTATTTACTTGTTAATTCTGGTATAATTTTGTGATTAGTTGCTTATACAAGGTAATCATATTGTGCTCTTATTGAGGAGCAAGATCCTAACAAGTTGGAATCAAAGCCAGGTTTGTGGTTCTAGGTTTCCAGTCCCTAACAAGAAGGTTTTCTAAATTGGTCATATAAGGGATCCCAGTAGAAACTCAAATTACTTCAACTTCCATTTCATATAACAAGACTTCTCAAGAAGGCCAATATCATGTTTCCCATGTTCTTCACCTTTTTAGAATATCGAAGTCTCAATGCAACTCCCCTTGGCCCAACCTTTGGCATCCCTAGATCCAGAGAATTCACCTTTAGCATGATTAGGTAGTAGCTTGTTGCACCTCCTAGTTTTCCAACATAGACACAACTTTACCCTATGGTGATTTCCCCTAAAATTTCCATTTAAATCTTTCCCCAAAGGTCCCCCACTCTGTTGATCCCTATAGCCTTGGGTTATCTAAGCTTTCATGCCCATCCATATTACATTGCACTAGCTTGACCCACTTTTATAATCACCCTTGGGTTGGCCTAGATGATTAGGACAATCCTTATCAATGTTCTAATTCTTTACCCCATAATCATAGTGACTCCCCCTAAAACATTGGTCCCTCTCATTATTCTAAGTATACCTACAATTCCTTTAATCCTAAGCATGCATGCCTCCCTACTATTATGGCCTCTAATATAAAAAGTCTAAGCATAATGACCCTGGGTAACCTACCAGCTTTAAGCATCAATAAAGTTTAAACCAAGAACCTATCTACACCTTAGACCCCTTCTTATTCCACTCACCCAATTATAGAAACATCACAAATGAGCCCACAATAAAAGCCTACTTAGCACCCAAATTTAACTACTCCCAGGACATCAGTACAACCTCCTATTACACTTGCAACATCATCTTGGACCTCTCTCTCTCTTACACCCATTTCCTCAATAATTGGCTTTAATCAGCCCATTTCCTCTTTTAGGATGAGCACTCAGCTCCTATAAATAATTGGTCCACAAATTCATATGACTTAACACCAACTGAGATTATATTTGTTCCCATGGGTATCTCCCCTATCCACTTCTTTATTTGTACTAATGCCTCCCCCTCCATCTTATATCCCATTTCATATCCCTCTTTCATTATTTCCATCTCAATGGTTACCTCATCTTAAAAAACCCTAGAATTTATGGGAGGACAAGAATGGATTGGTCCCCTAGAAGCTTCAATTTCTCAAAAAATATAGATGATCTACTATGGGGACCTAAACATCTAACTACAATTTGACAAGAACATTGGAAGAATGAAGAGGGTGATGACCCAAACCTTCACCCAAGATAGGATCTTATTATATGGAAAATAAGTAGAAATTCTTCTTCCTCACTAATAATAGGACTCATTCAAGAGAAGAAAACAATTTATAGGATTGAGTCTCTATAGTATGTGTCATAAATGAGCTAATGGATAATCTCATGGAGGATCTCAAGGAACAAGTTAGGACATTGGAGTCCCAAGTCAGGAGTTCATTCCTAGTTAGCCTCACTGGTAAGGTGTAAATATCACTCATTAAATTATTTAAATCTTTAGGAGAGGTGACTAGATCTCTTTCAAATGGAAGTGTGTTCTTTTAGAGAGCTTAGTAGTATCGAGATGGGATCATCAAAATTGACAATAAATGCAAGAATATGGTGGTAATCATCAATAAAAGATGTTCCTTGAGCTTAAAATAATGCCCCCAATGGACCTAAATTTATACCAAATATTTTTAAGAATCATGAGAAAGACATTGGAATATTGGCTCAGGGACATCCATTCTATCATTAGGTCCTTGGAGAAAATTAGGGACCAAATTCTTACTTCAAAGAGGTCAGCATTTTTGTGCTCTTCCACCCTGATGGAACACTACTAAACACTAATGAATTCTAGGTCCACCTTGAAAATTTCAAGGTACCCATGAAGAGGAAGGTGTAAAATTCCAAAAATTATTGGGCTTGGTTTATTTTAGAGCTTGCCACATAGTCCACTACCAGTATCAACTAGGTCAATGCAGTAAAGGTCTTTGTTGAGTCCCCTCTCAAAGCACATGTTAAATCAATAACTTAGGCCAAAGTTATGTTTATGGATCCACATTTAAACCTACCCAAGTTGTATATAGAGGATAATCTCAGTGCACAAGCATTGGCAACTAAGTAAGGTGCTTTGATGTAATTAGGAAGTGGTCCCCCGTATAGTTCCAATTGATGATAGTTTCCTTCCTCTTGTGGTCCTGAAAGGGAAGGTGGTTGTCTTATTTTTTGTTTCCTTCCCTCTTTTATATTTTTTGGGACACATTATTCTATGGTTGCATAAGTTTTTACATAATGGCTCAAAGTGGGATCCCATGCAAATTGGGGGTAGATCTCATCTCACTCCATACATGTTGTGTTATGGCACTATTGTATGGTTAGAATTTTGTAACAGAAGGCACAAGAGAATGAATGGATTCCTATTTTACACATTATATTGTGTCTAATTTATGAATTTATTCTAATATTAAAGTGAATACATAGAATATTATTGTTAGATACTATGGTATGGGTCTTTTCTACAATGCATGTGTCTAATTGAGAAGCAGTCACATGCTATTATAGTTGGTTTCTACACTTATTTATTTATTTATAAAGCATTTTAAAGTTTTTTTGCATCAAATAAAATATTTTAGGTGTTTATCTATATATTAAATCTATATTAATTGTACACATGATATCCCTTTGACTCCCTCCCCTATGTAATTAAAGTTCAAGCTTATGTGAAATTCAGCATACAATGGTAACACTATAGTTGGGATTATGTTTGGTATTAAGAATTGATGTTTCTATATTCACCTAGAGATAGCTACTTTTTTCCTTACTCTTTCCCTCCTTTTGATGTTCCTTTTATTGATACTTTGAATTGATTTTCTCATACCCAAATTATAGATCCCTGATCAATACAGTAGTGGACTGTTAGAGAGGATTAGTTTGTGTAGAAGGTTATTATATATGTGGACAATATTTGGGTTCTAATGGTAACAATTCATCTCTTGGATACTCATTAAAAACAAGATATTAATCGGTTCCCAATACTTACAACTCATTCCCTAAACTATTCCAGCATCAGTCCTAAAATAAGAGTATGAAAACCCCTTTAATTATTCTGTCCTTTATTGCACCTAATCTAATAGGTACATTTTGAGGCACTAATAAAATAAATAATTGGTTCTAGAAGGAGGGCACTTAGGACCCCATATTTTGTTTCTTGAATAATTTAGAGCCTCATGTATACACATAATATTTTTAAACTTTTATCACTTATTGATGCTCTTTATCTTATAGGAACCCATCGAGTCTCATCTCTCTCAGTGCACACCCTAAGGGGTGTACCAAGAAAGGGGTGGGTAGACCATTGGTGTTTCACAAGATTGTTGTCCCTTTTTCTACTTGATATCTACACACTTATCTCCTAAAAACCATATCCCTAAGCTTTTTCTTCTCTATTATACACTCCTCAATCATTTCCTACCTTTTGTCCCCCTTTTTCCTAACCTAAACCCCCTTTCAATTATTTACATTACTAGGTTGACTGGCTCAACCTTGTACTATTTTGGATAAAATTTACTTATGGTATAGGCTAGGTCATGGCCAACCTAGCCCATGATCTAGTGAATTTTTGTCCATAGCAGTACTAGATCAATTGGGTCGATCCTATCGACTAAAACTTTCAGAAGGGCTTAGGGTTAAATATGCCTATATATAGAAGATAAGTTTGTCATTATTTAGAAGAGAGAAGAAGAATCAAGAACTAGTGTGCATCTATTTATCCACCAATCTACTTGAGGAACAAGTTTAGGGTTTCATAATTTCTTTGGAGATATAGATCTTATCTTATGGAGAAGTCTTTTAGATGCATTGATAGGTTGTGTATCCTAGATTTGATTTATCCTTATCATCCTTACATAAAACAACAACCTCTTATGAGGCACCTTGGCCAAGGGAGAGATTGAGGCTCGGTGGGTTCATCTTCAAAGGAAAGTATTCCTAACTTTATTCTTCCTTTGTAAGAGTAGATAGATATGCATTTATACTTATCTTCCATGCATTAGGATTATATATATATATATATATATATATATATATATATATATATATTAACATGAGTATATGTATCTTATGCATGTTTGCTTTTGTTATTTATTACCCCCACTTTAAGCCACAAGATTTGGTGAGCACTATATTAGAATTTTACTTTAATTATTATTAGTTTAGCGAGTATGAAAACATATGGCTTAATTAGGGTTATTGTGTGATTGTGTTTGACTGAAGGCTTTAGAACCTTCCCTGGCATGGTTTATTTTGGTAAGAGATCCCCTAATTGGGTCTAGCATATCCCCACATTGGTCATGTTCCTAATTATCTAATGTATCCCCAATCATAAGTGTAAGTATGATCTATATTCCTTGATATAGGATTCATTTATAGACATGATGCATTTCTGATTGCATACATTCTAGTAAACCCGATGTGAATATAACCCTTATAGGTTTTATCTCACATTTTTCTAATTTTTATCATTTTATATATTATTTTTATATATTTTTGATACTAGTTAAATAATGTTGGTATAGTTTCTAACTTTTGTATGAATGTTTAACACATAATCACATCAAAATGACTCTATTATATTTGTGTAGATCTTCATCAGATATAGATTACTATGTTGAATAGGTTGACAAAGTATAGGTTTTCACTTCTAGATAAGTTATTAGGTTGACTCTATCGACATAGTACACTTTTAGACTTCCAAAAAACATACTAGGTTAACACTACTAGCATAGTATTCTTTACAGGTTTTAGAAAATAGGGAACTATAGAACTAGGTTGACACAGTTGGCAAAATTTGCAATTAAAAATCAAGGCACTTCAACACAATCTCACTTTCCTTTACATCTTCCAACCCACCAATGTTTCTTTCTCTCTTTCTTTATCATTTCTATTATTCATTACAGTTATATTTTTCATAGTTTGTAGTCTTTAAAACTACCCTTATATATCAAACTAGGTCTATATTGTCGACCTAGTTTTATATTTTGTCTTCTATTTGAAAGACTAGGTTGACACTATTCTTAACAAAACCTTACTTCAATAGTATAGTAGTGACATTGTTGACTATATTCTATAATCTCTACATACACTATTATCTAAACCAACATTGTACTATGTTTCAAAGTTGGAATTAACATTTATATGCTAGTAATTATCTCACACTTTCACTTTCAGTTGCTTTCATGCTTAGAATAGATCACATAGTATAATTAGGTAGTTTTTCAATATACCATTTAGTTTCACTATTTTTCTCTTTCTTGCACACACTAAAAAATCACATAATCTTCTACACATGGACCTCATGGACCTAAATTTATACTAAATGGTTTTTATAATCATTATAAATACATTGGAATATTGGCTCAAGGACATCCAATCTATCATCAGGTCCTTGGAAAAAAGTAAGGACCAAATTCTTACTTACTTCAAAGAGGTCAACATTTTTGTGCTCTTCCACCCCAATGGCACACTACTAAACAGTAATGAATTTGAGGTGCACCTTGAACATTTCAAGGTAGACATGAAGAATAAGGTGGAAAATGCCAACAAGTATGGGGCCTGGTTTATTTTAGAGCTTGCCACATAGTCCACTACCAGCATCAATTAGGCCAATGCAATAAAGGTCTCTCTTGAGGCACCTCTCAAGCCATATGTTAAATTGATAAGTTAGGCCAAATTTATATTTAGGGAGCCACCTTTAAACCTACCCAAGTTTTATATAGAGGATAATATTAGTACACAATAATTGCTATCCCAATAAGGTGCTTAGACATATTTAGGAAGTGGTCCCCCTTATGGTTCCAAATGATGATAGTTTCATTCCTTTTATGGTCCTAAAAGGGAAGGTGGTTGTATTATTTTTTGTTTTATTCCCTCTTAAATTTTTTATGACACATTATTTTATGGTTGAATATGTTTTTACATAATGGCTCAAAGTGGGATCTTGTGTAAATTAGTGACAAATCCCATCTTGATCCTATGCATGTTGTGTTATGGCACTATTGTATGGTTAGAATTTTTGTAATAGAAGGTACAAGAGAATGAATGGATTCATGTTTTATACATTATGTTATGTCTAATTTATTAATGTATTCCAATATTAAATTGAATACATAGAATATTAGTGTTAGAGACTATGATATGGGTCTTTTCTACAATGCATGTATCTAATTGAGAATGAGTTGCATGTTATTCTAGCTAGTTTCTACACTTGCTTCTTTTTTTATAAAGCATTTTTAAGTTTTTGTGCATCAACTAAAATTTTTTAGGTTTTTATCTATAGATTAAATCTATAATAATTGTACACATGATATCCCTTTGTCTCCCTTCCCTATGTAGTTGAAGTTCAAGCTTATGTGAAATTTAGCATACAATGGTAAAATTATAGTTGGGATTATGTTTGGTATTAATCATTGATGTTTCTATAATCACCTGGAGATATCTATTTTTTGCCAAACTCTTTCCCTCATTTTGATGTTTCTTTGATTGATGCTTTGAATCAAGTTTTTCATACCCAAATTGTAGATCCCAGATCAATAGAGTAGTGGACTATTAGAGAGGATTAGTTTGTGTACAAGGTTATTGTATATGTGGACATATTGGGCTTCTAGTGGTAAAAATTCATCTCTTGGATACTCATTCCAAATAAGCTATTAATTGGTGCCTGATACTTACAATTCATGCCCTAAACTATTCCAGCATCAGTCCTAAAATAAGAGTACAAAAATCCCTTTAATTATTTTATATCCTTCAATACACCTAATATAATAGGTACATTTTGAGGCACTAATAAAATAAAGAATTGGTATTAGAAGGAGGGCACTTAGGACCCCATATTTTTTTTTTGAATAATTTGGAGCCTCATATATACACATAATATTTTCAAAATTTTATCACTTAGTAACACTCTTTATCTTGAAGGAACCCATCGAGTCTCAATCTCTCTAAGTACACACCTTAAGGGGTCAATTAGGAAAGGGGTGGGTAGACCATTGGTTCTTCATAGGATTGTTGTCCCTTTTTCCACTTGTTATTTACATACTTGTATCCTAAAAACCATATCCCTAAGCTTGTTCTTCTTTGTTGTACACTCCTCAATCATTTCCTACCTTTTGTCCCCCTTTTCCTAACTTAAACCCCATTTCGACCATTTATAGTACTAAGTTGACTAGATCGACCCTATACTATTTTAGGTAAAATTTATTTAGGGTCTAGGTTGGCTCTTGGGTGACCTATCCTGTGACCTAGTGAATTTTTATCCATAATAGTACTAGGTCGAATGGGTCAACCTTTTTAGCTGAAACTTTTGAAAGGACTTAGGGTTAAATATGCCAATATATATAAGATCATTTTTCCATTATTTATAGAAAAGAAGTAGGAAATATTTTGCATCTACTTATCCACCATTATACTTGAGGATCAAGCTTAGGTTTTCATACTTTCTTTAGAGATACGGATCTTGTCTTGTGGAAAAGTCTTTTAGGTGCTTTGATAGGTTGTGTATTCTAGAGCTGATTTATCCTTGTCATCCTTACATACCATAACAACCTCTAATGAAGCACCTTGTCCAAGGGAGAGATTGAGGCTCGATAGGTCCATCTTCAAAGGTAAGTATTCCTAACTTTGTTCCTCTTTTATAAGATTAGATATATATGCATTTGTAATTCTCTTTCATGCATTAAGATTTTGTATACATTGCCATGAGTATATGTCTATTATGCATGTTTATTTTTGTTGTTTATTACCCCCACTTTGTGCCACAAGCTTTGGTGAGAAATATATTAGACTTTAACTTTACTTGTTATTAATTTAATGAGTATGAAAACATAGGGCTTAATTAGGATTATTTCATGATTGTGCTTGACCAAAGGCTTTGGAACCCTCCCTAGCATGGTTTATTGTGGTAAGAGATCCCCTAATTGGGTCTATTAGATCCCCATATTGGTCATGTTCCCAATTATATAATATATTCCCAATCATAAAGGTAAGTATGATATATCTTCTCCAAGTTAGGATTGATTTATAGACATGATGCATTTCTAACTACATACATTCTGGTGAACCCGACATGAATCTAACCCTTGTAGGTTTTATCTCATGTTTTTCTAATTTTTATCATTTTATCTATTATTTTTCTATATTTATGATACTAGGTTGATAGTACCAGTATATTTTATAAGTTTTATATGTAGGTTTAACACATAGTCACTTCAAAATGACTTTATTCTATTTATGTAGGTCTTCATCAGATAGAGGTTATGGTTCAACAAGTTGACATAGTACAGGTTTTCACTTTTAGATAGGCTAGTAGGTCAAATATATCAACATAGTACACTTTCATACTTCTAAAAAATATACTATGTCAACATTGTTGGCATAGTATTCTTTATAGGCTTCAACAAATAGGGAACTATAGAACTAGGCTGACCCAATCAACATAGTTGGTAAATTTTGCAAGTAAAAATCAAGGCACTTCAACAGCAATCTCTTTCTTTTGCATCTTCCAACCTACCAAGGTTCCTTTCTCTCCTTATTTTTCATTTTTATTATTTATTATAGTTCTATTTTTCACATTTTATAGTCTTTAAAACTACCCTTATATAGCAAACTAGGTTAACACTATCAACCTAGTTCTATATTTTATCTTCTATCTAAAAGACTAGGTCGACACTATCAATAGTTCTTAACAAAACCTTGCCTTAGTAGTATATTAGTGACACTATCATGTCTATTCTATAATCTCTAAATGCACTGTCATCTGAACTGACATTGTATTATGTTTCAAAGTTGGAATTAACATTTATATGCTATTAATTAGCTCACACTTTCACTTTCAGTTGTTTGCATGCTTAGAATAGATCACATATTATAATTAGGTGTTTTCTCAAATACCATTTATTTGCACTATTTTTATCTTTCTTGCACACACTACCAAATTACATAATCTTAAAATACAATTAAACAATTGTCTACCCAAGGCCTACCTACTTGGATTTCATCATCAAGGGGGAAGCCAGCTTGGTTTCTTGGCCAAGTACAAATATGTGGTTAATGGTATATATTTTCAAAGCACCCAACACACTTATCATTGTAATACGTGAAGTGATGGGGTAGACCCCAATACCAAGTCAGTACCATTTCCAACATGATCCCTTTCAGCCTAAACATCCTGAAACCATCCATAAATTGCTTTTTAGTTTCTTATTTATAGCTAACTTCATATCACACTTAAAATCATACTCAAATATTCTAACAACATTCAAGATTGCCACTTAGTTAGCATTTACTTTCCAAGTTGATCACTTGTTCTTTACTCACTTTTATGTTGTATTGAAAAAAATTGCATTGGCCAGCGTTGGTGCAAGGTTTTGTGTTATGTGCCTCAATTGGATCATCCTCATTGACCCAATTGATTGTGGGTGTTTTTCATTTCTTGCTTTCAAAAATACTTGCAATTTTTTTTTTGTTTTAGTACACAGTCATTCTGTTTGACATAGTCTCTTACAGACTATCTTTTTTCCCCTACCTACAATACTAAGTCAACTCTGTCAACACAATATTATTTTCTACCTCCCAAATACAATACTAGGTTGTCTTTGTCAACTTTGTATCTTTTTATACTTGTTTTATGTCTCAAATTATAGTACTAGGCTGATCTTGTCTACTCTGTATCCTTGTTTTCTTAGTTTTCAGACCCTATTTTTAGTACTAGGTTAATGCAGTCTACTTTATACTCTTATTTATTCCTTCCTATCTCTTTGATTTTAAAATTATTCTATGTGTAGTTATCTAGTCTTATCTCATAATGATGATATATTTTCATCCTGCCCTTAGTCAAGAACATTGCATAATCAAGGATTTAGATCATAACCTCACTTATTTCATTACTTCAGATGAAACTATACACTTTCTTCCTTCATCTTCTTCTATTCCAAAACCAATAACTACACAATATAATGTAGTTGAGGTCCTTCATCCTAATCTTCCTCCTAATATCAATGTGGGAATCCTTCACCAAATAATCCCCTTCCTATCAACACTAATACCCCACCTTTAAAAACTAGTATATAGATTTACACAACTCAAATTCTTTCTCAAATAGTTCAACAAATGAACATCATGCAAACAACTAATCATTCTCAATGATGCACATGCAATAATATTTATTACACATGACTAGTCAACCAACTCAAGTCATCATGTCTCAACCAAATCAAAATTTTGTCCCTCCTCCTCTTAGAGATGCCAATGGGAATAACATCCCTCAACCTCCAATGAATCACAAAATGATTAAACATCTTCAAAATGAACCTTTATCTCCATTCATTGCATCCATAGTTATTGGAAACATTTCTCCATTTATCACATATAATGGGACTAAGGACCCTACTATATTTATTAATTCTTTTGGTAATATTTATAATGAATGGGTCCAAAGTAAAACCTTTGCCACCACCAATATTTTAGCCAAAAATTTTGTTGGTGATGTACTTGAATGGTACAACCAAATTCCTAGACATTCTATCTCACAACTAGAGGATTTAGTCAATGCTCTAGTGAAGGAGCTCCAACATGATGACCTTCTTGAAAATTACCTTAACCATTTCATCAATGCCAAGCAACTTCCTAATGAATTTGCTCATACTTTCATCAAACAATGGAAGTTTGTCGCTCATAAAGTGGAACATAACATGAATGATGATATTATTTTAAAAATATTTGTTACTGCTCTTAAATCTCCCCTTCAATACCAAGTTTTAATTTTTTCCCCTAAAACTTCAGAAGAAGCCTTAGACTAAGCAAAAATGCAATACTTTGTTATGACTCAATTTGAAACACCTAAAACAACTACTAAAGAACCTTTCCAATAATTTTCTCATAATATTGATTTATCCAAGCCTCCCCAACCTCAAAATAGATCATCCAATTCAACCAATTTTAACCCAACCCACCCTCCCTTGAGTCTAAAACAACTTAAGAATAATTTGCCACCCTATAAACCCATGAGTTTTGTTCCTTCTAACTCTCCTCCAAAATGGTATAATTCTAATAAAAAATTTTGGTGGCATGTTACTATAGGTCATTATCGTGTGTCTTGTCATGATCTTCACTAATTTCTTCTTTCTTCCTTACTTGTTCCACATTTTAATCTTGATACTCTCACCAAACAACATTATCAAGACTATCTTCAAGCTTCTCAAATTTAACCTCAAGAACCATAATCACATCAACATCAACTACCTAATGAATGATAAAAATTACCCCACACCTACACCTCATCTGCTAATATTGTTCAAACCACAATTGATCCTTATTTCTACACCAATAAGGAAAGGATAGCGAACATAAACAACTTTAAAAATATTGTTGCATCCATTGAACCTCAACCTCTTAGGTCACATGAACCAAAAGAGTACCTAGTTCAAATTCATACTCCAAAGCATATCATACATAGTCCTCCTTTACCTCCTTTACCTCTTCATACCTCTCCTACACATCCTATGTCACATTCAACATCCCCAAAATATAACAAACCAACACATTTACCTATCTCTAAATGCACATACCAACCCAATATAAAACATTCTAATGGTTCAATGTTGCCTCACTCCACCTCACATGTTGAGTCATCTTGTGATGCCCATCCACATGTCCCTTTAGACTTTGGGGCATCTTGTGATGCCCATCCCTACATCCACTTATTCATTAGGGCATCTTATGATTCTCACTCTTATTCTGCAATGCATAATAACAAAAAAAATCAGCTTTAATAAACCTTCTAAGACTTATAGACTTGTATTTCACATGCTCATCTTTGCTACAGACATTAGCATAAATCTTACTTGTTATTTTTGACTCATTTTTATTTGTTTTTGTGCACTTTACTTCTTTTAATTTCACTTTACTAGCATAATTATTCTCCTTTACATTCTTTAGTTTTTCTTACACATTATATTTGGCATTTTTATTCATTAATTTTCCTTATATATCTCTTTCATTTTTGTCTTTTTATGTCATTTTTTGCCTTAGTAACTTTCTAATTATTTTTCCCCATTATTTATCATTCATCTTATGATTTATAGTGTAATACCATGGATAGGACCCATCCTTCCTAACAAATTACCACATTAAAACATCTTTAAACGACATTTTAAGATGACTACTTTCATTGGTGCTTGTGTTAGATCCATTGTAGGTTAGCATGGCTTTTCTAGTAATATGACTATCATAAGCATAGCCCCATCTATTTTATAGCACTATTTTACCTCCTTGTGATTAGCTACAAGAATATTCATCATTGTATCACTTATTACATAGATGGATCTCTCATGATCTCCATATTTCCCTTATTTCCTTTCAATTGAGGCTCACATTGATCAATTTTGAGATTGCACACTCACTTGTGGGCAAGTCTAGGAGTCTTTAGACACCTTGGTCTTTAGGTCCTTTTCTCTAGTGACCAAGTGTAAGCTCTCTTGTGTTTGTCACCTATTTCACTCATGTTTGGTTCTTTTAATCTATATGGAGGAGGATTTATATAAAAATCCAAAATAAGTTAAAATCCAAATCATAAACAAAAGGCAACATGCAAATCTCAAAAGTCAAATCACACTAAAGTACATGATTATAATCACATCTCATTTTTCTAATCGAAGATCAAACTCCAACTTTGGCCTCAAAATAGAGATAAGGTCCATTGGGGTGTGGTAGTCTAATAGATTATAAAAGGATAATAAAAAAACTCTTTTAGTGCTACCTACTTTCTCACACAAGTACCCAATCTTCATACTAGATTGATGAAAATTTTGAGGAATGGGGAACATGTTATAGGAATGTAGGTCCATTTTAATTTTCATTTATATAACCTTCATGGGTTGATCTATGTGCTTCACTTATTATCCCAAAATTTATGTTCATTATTCCAAATGTCCTAAGTCCTTGGTGTTGATAGTTCTTAGCCTTTCTCGCTTGCCTAGTGTGTCTCATTATTGCTAAAGATATTCACATCACCCATGTGGTGCCTCACATTCCTTATTTACATCATATTTTCCTTATATTCCTCATGTTGGATATTTTTTTAGATGATCACATCCTTGATCATATCTACCTTATTATGTCTCTTTATTTATAGTTTATGAGTTGCATTATAAGATCTCGGATAGGACCAGGCCTTCCTCACAAACACCCTTCCACCATTTGTTTACAAAACCATCTCATTATAATACTAGTCATGTCATTATGTGGTTTTGTTTTCTTACATTGTATCTCAAAACAAGAACTCAATTTGAGTTTTCATCCTTTAGAGCTTTTGATTTTGATTTCTCCATCATGTTCTTGTTTGATTTTTGTCAACTTCACTTATATTACATATGACATTTGGCATTCTTATATATTTCTATTTATGTATGATTTCTTCATATTTATCTTACATCTTGAATTATATTTTCATTTTCAATCATTCATGTTTTTCTTTATGTTTGATTTGACATGCTTATCTTACATGGGGTTACTTGTCACTTACTCACATATCCTATTTAAAGTTTTCTTGCATTGATATTTCATTTGTAATTTATGTTTTACATACTTCCCAACATGATTTATTATTTTCTACATTCATTCTTTTTTTTCATTTATATTTTTCATGCTTTTCAATATGATTTAGTATGTTTTACAATCATTTGTCATTCATTTGCCATCATTTTTTCCTTTATTTGTCGTCAATCTTTTTGTTCTAACCTTCCCTTAGCAATCCTAATTTGATTATTTTCCTAAGACTCTCATATATTTGTCTCTACTAACTCTTTTTTCAAACATAAAATGTTCTAGAATCTTGATGTCATAGAGAATATTTTCCACTATTATATGCTTATATTGTAAAAAAATTAATTTTTTACTCTTTTTTGTACTAATCTCTACAGGTTTACCTAATGTTTTTCACATTGGATGCCTTCATTTATCTTGTAATCTCATTCTTTATCTACAGCACTAAGTTAAGTAAAAGTATGTGTTTTTTTTAATTGTGTCCTTTCATTTATCTTATTTGTTCCTTACTAAATTTAACTTAGCATCAGCGTTATGTGTTATCATGTTTTAATCCCAAAGCACCATCATGTGTTGCACCCACATGACATGTGATGAGCTTTGAGTGGGGCATATGTATACACATAATATTTTTAAATTTTTATCACTTACTAATGCTCATTATCTTTTAAGAACCTGTTGAGTCTCAATCTCTCTGAGTGTATGCCCTAAGGGGTACACTAAGAAAGGGGTGGGTAGATCATTGGTGCTTTGCAAGATTGTTATCCCTTTTGCCACTTTATCTACATACTTGTCTCTTAAAAACCATATCCCTAAGATTTTTATTCTTTTTTATACACTCCTCAGTCATTTCCTACCTTTATCCCCCTTTTCCTAACCTAAACCCCTTTTCAACTATTTATAATACTAGGTCGACTAGGTCAACCTTGTTCTATTTTTGGTTGAATTCATTTAGGGTCTAGGTTAGATCTTGGCCGACCTAGCAAGTGACCTAGTGAATTTTTGTCCATAGTAGTACTATGTCAACTGGGTCAATCCTATCAACCAAAACTTTTGGAAGGGATTAGTGTTAAATTCACCTATATATACAAGATCACTTTGCCATTATTTAGAGAAGAGAAGAAGTAAGAGCTATTGCACATCTACTTATCCACCATTATACTTAAGGAGCAAGCTTATGGTTTCATAATTTATTTGAAGATGTGTATCTTCTCTTATGGAGAAGTCTTTTAGATGCATTTACAGGTTGCGTATCCTAGAGCTGATTTATCTTTATTATCTTTACATACCACAATAACCTCTTTCAAAGCACCTTGGCCAAGGGAGAAATTGAGGCTCGATGGGTTCATCTTCAAAGGTAAGTATTCCTAATTTTTTTCCTCCTTTGTAAGAGTAGATAGATATGCATTTATACTTCTATTCCATGCATTAGGATTCTATATACATTGATGTGAGTATATGTTTCTTATACATGTTTAGTTTTATTATGTATTAACCCCACTTTATGCCACAAGATTTTGTGAGCACTATATTAGACTTTTAATTTACTTTTTATTAATTTAGTGAGTATGAAAACATAGGGTTTAGTTAGGTATATTACGTGATTATTCTTGATCAGAAGCTTTGGAACCCTCTCTAGCATGGTTTATTATGGTAAGAGATCCACTAATTGGGTCTAGCATAGCCTCATATTAATCATATTCTTGATTATCTATTATATCCCTAATCAAAAGTGTAAGTATGATCTATCTTTTTTGAGTTAGGATTGATTTATAGACATGATGCATTTATGATTTCATACACCTCCTACACATACCACTAGGTCTAATCTAGCCTTACTTATTTATCTCACCCCTACAATTCCATATAAGTAGTAGGTCTAACAAAAGAATAATAAGACCCTCAAAAATTATATCTATCTCATCCACCCACTCCATTCCAAAAAAACATATGGTAATGGTAAACCCTTTACCCATGGCCTGGCTGGTTCGATCTCCCATTAATGTCCCTAGAGTTGTCCATGGCCGACTAGAAACCTAGAGAGGTATCTTCCATGATTCAAACCCCATGGGTGGAACATTATAGAGGATCATATTAATTCATATAAAATAGATATTAGACTCTTTAATTTTAAACATGAAGATGTAGCATGTACACTCTTCCCATTCAACTTAATGGATGTTGCTTATGACTAGTTTCTAAACCTGCCTGAGAACTCCATTGCAGGATGGGACCAATTTATAAACACCTTCCTATCCCAATACAATTAAGTTATTGACCCCAATATTTTGTACCAATAGTTTGTTTTCATAAAGAGGGAATTAAATGAACCCATCAAAACATTCAATTGTAGATTTTAGAAAATGTATAGTCGAGTCACTACACTATATATACCAAACACCCAATTAGCCTTAGATATGTATAAGAATGATTTGGACCCTATAATATTATGTTCTTATCTAATTACCCCATTATATTATATTTACCACCAACCTATGTTTAGGCCCTCAAGGTTGACATACAATTAAACCCCCAAGGCCAAATGGTCATAACCATCCCAAATTTTATGCCCAACTCTTAAACACCATCCTCAATGCTAATCATAATATACCCATGCCACATCAAATTTTAATCACCAATCATATCCCATTAAGGCATGTTACACCTAACCAACACATAGACTTTCTTAGCCTATTTAGTGGTGAATTATTCCCTCAAGATCATAGACAAATATTATCCCCTACTATAAACAGCATCTAGAGTATACCCCAAGAGTCTACTAAGAATGAATTAGATGTTATCCAGTGCATGGTACATAATATTAGTAATGAATTCTTGGGTCTACATAGGCAAGTTAATAAATTCCAATAGGTAAAATTATAATAATATTTTTACTTACCAAAGATACAACCATCTCTTTAAACACTCAGATAACCAACCAAATCTTTCACCCAAAACACTACCTGAGCTCAATATCTATGAGATAGCCTTATCAAAGTGGCATTGAGTACATAACACTACTTATCATGAATTACTATATTGTATTAAATTATATAATGTCATTAATTTTATATATAAAGAGATGGAGGGGTATGAGTTTTTCCTAATCACCCAAAATTTTCTAAGTCATCTAATACCCCTAGTACATCAAGACCTCCAAGCACTATCATGGTGTTTGAGACCTTCAAGTTCCCCGTTCAAAATGATAATGAACTTAAAGAGGCCAAAAAAAAGGTGCATGCTTTCCAATAGTATCATTGAAATAAATACACTCTTAGGATTTATATAAAATAAAAACCATTTACTATGTCTATTCCTATGAATAATGGTGCAACCCCTCCTAACCCTAAAGCTAGATATGATTCTCCACCTCCAAAAGTAAATGACCCTAAACCTATTATATAAATGCAACTTTTTTCTAGCAGGACTAAATAAATCATAGTGGAGGATATTAAAATTATCAAAGTGAACATCATGTTGCATGCACTAGAATAGATCACCAAGTAATGAGACCTCATCTTAAAGTCTTTAATAGACAAATGGACCTAGCCAAAGTAAAAATTTGTGCAAACCAATGTGTTAATACATTAAAACAAATTTGAGGTTTGTAATCACCTAAAAGTGATATTTGAGTTTTAAGAGTGATAATTGAGACTAACTATACCTATTTTATCCCTAGACCTATCCTAGAGCCTATTACCACACTTATCCAGCCTTTGTGTGGGCTATAGGCATCCCTAGTCATCCCTAAAGTAGTCCTAGATCCTCATTTCTTGATCTTTGCCCTTAGTGCCTAGTATTATACAATCTAGACACTAGCACCATAATAAGGACACTAGTAAGAAAAATATAGGGTTTCAAGACTCATGCATGAAATAATAGACCTCATAGTTCCAGACATAAGTGCACCTAAAAGCTCAAGATAGTCCTACACAGAGGATACTATCACCAATATCAAGACACTACTGCCATATTTATAATAATGGAATTACTACCCAATACTGGTGATATTATCCAAGAGGGTTTCAAACATTTTGATCCAATTTATGACACTTAGACCAGTTTCCACCTTGGTTTATAGCACCTAAACAACCCATCTTGATTATTTTCTAGCTAAGTTTTTACTTACACTATTTATTACTATTTTTAGAAAATTCAAAGTTAGTCAATTATATAGCATATTAATCACTATATTTATTCCATATTATTTCCATAATTTAATCTAATCAACTCATTAAGAAATATAGGATTTATATTCACTAAGTCCTAAAAGGTTAAAACATTTGGTGAACTTGACGTACTTTGAACATTACACAAACCCTAACCCTAGATAACCCTAGGGTTTACATTTCTAGCACTCAAATTTCAGATCCATATATATTTTGATTTGTATTTCATATATTCATTGATAATAATGATAGAATAAGTTAATCACTTTTTGATGCAAAGTCTAATACTTTCATTTGTATGTTTGTTTCCTTTAATTTGGAATAAACTCAAAAAAGACATAAAAACATGTATAGATGATGATTTATATCAATTGAAATATATGACATATTTAATTATATCTCTATCATTTTATTTTTCTCTTATGTAAAATTCAATTAAGAAACAAATCCTTACATACATATAGGATCTATTACATAAGCTAACAACCAGGTTTCAAGTTTCAATGTCATATCTTATGCACAGAAAAGAATCTCTTTCTCCTCCTCATATTCATGAGGGTGATAGATATGATCCACCTAAATAAGTCCATTTTATCACTCCATGAGATAAATTATCCTATACCCATTACCACTAATCCCCATACTCATCCTATTCACATATCTTCCCTATAGTGTGTGTGCCTACATGTTCAATCAGAAGCAACTAGGGTTTGCACTTGTGAGACTCTTAAGGGATCAAATTATTAATATGAGAAAGGTAATATAAAATTTATAGAATCAAAATCAGTTATTAAGTGAACATGTCACATTATTTTCAAATCACATTACATGTACACGGTCTTTAGAATATGCTAGTGTAAACTATGTATATACATTGACACCTAGCAAAGTTGTCCCTAGCACTCTTTCATATCCAAGTCATAAATCACAACAAAGTACATATACAGCTAGTGATTTAAAAATCATTATAAGATCAAATAAGAGTTCAAATGAGGTACTAAGGGAAATTATTAAAGCTAAATTGATAAACCTACCCCTTCTATATCCAATGAGAAGATCTAGATATTATTGTGCATATCATAGAATGCATGGGCACCACATTGATTCATGTTTAACATTGAAAATGAAAATACAATAGATGATGGATATAAATGACTCAAATAGTGATACATCATCCAAAAAATATACAATGACACATCTACAAATTTAAAAAGGCTTAAATTCAAAAATAGTACAAAAAATGGATACCAGAGCATAACTCAAAACAACAAAAGGTTCACATAGCATAATAATAGCAAGAAAAAGTATAACAAACACAAATAAAGTGAGTAGATGATGCAAATACACATCTATAAAAGGAGGCTCAACTTTCAAATAGTATGGGTTTGGTCAAAAATATCTATAATAGTTTGATTATCTTGGTTAGGGTTTGGGCAAGAAGGCCTAAGACATCACTACTCCTATTGTAAAATTTGATAATGTTGGTCAAAAAATTTGGGATTTACTGAACATCCTAATGTAAATCATTAAAAGATATAATTTATCAAGAAAAAATATCTAGATACATAGGAAATGTTATAAAAAGAGCAAGAACTTAATATATAAAGTTAAAATCATGCTAAGCCAACAAGCATTCTCAAAAAAGGATTTCTAGCAAAAGAGCCTTCAGAGCACCATATGCCTACAATAAGCACAATTTCAAAGGGAAAAATCACAATCAATATTCCAAAGCATAATTCAAAAATTTTAACTCCATAGTATTAGGTAATTCCCTCTAGCATTCTAGGTTATTATGATTCTAATGATGAACAATATTTAAATTCCTACTGCAACACCTTTCAACTATAGTATAGCAATCACATTGCACATAAGATTACCATTCCTATTTTTGACATAGGCCAAAGTGAGAGTGAGTCTCCTATGAGACTCATCAGTTAGTATTGTTTTTCCCTTATTGTACATACTGTCATTCTCTCTTACTCCTTGTACATAGTTCATTTTCATGTTGCTTGTACATTGCTTATATCCAAAAAATACAAAAAAAATACATGTTCAAAACACAAAAACATTTGAATATTTAGTTAGAAAAAAAAAATTACAAATTGTATGCATTATTATGTTTACATTTCTTATATTTTCTAGACACTACATATGCTATCTATATTAGTATAGTTGATTTTATCATGCATACATGCTTCACTTTTTCTTGTCAAGTGCTTGCAGATTGTTATAGGACTCTGATCTAATATACTGATATAAATGTGTTATTATCTACCCACTAGGGGCATATACACCAATACTTAGGTTCCTTATTAAGACATTCACCCACTTGGGGACACCCTATACATAATTTTTGATTACTATAATGAAATTACTTCAACAATAAAGTAGAATAGCAAAAATAGATCCAAATATGACTGAAATATATTAGAATATATGATAATAGACAAGCCACTTTGAGGGGGAAACCTCCAAAAGCTTCAATAAGAGTAGAATTCACAATATGATGATAAACAATAACCCACTACCTCATATATATAGTCTATCTAGGCCATGCTTACTCCATAGGCTGACCTACTAACCAAAAGAATGCATACAAAAATGTGATATAGCATCAAAGAGGGATAAGTAAGCAATAAGTCAGTTATTCCTATCTTAATACATGTGATAGGTTAGGGGCATATCATGCCCTTCCCCTTCAAACCAATGTTGTCCTCAACATTGAACAACTCTGGATGTTGTTGCAAAAAATCTTCACCTTCCCAAGTTGCATCTTCACTACTTAGGTTCTTCCACTTTATCAGATATTCCCTAATCCCTCTGGTTATCAACCTCTTAGTATGTGTTTGAAGGATCTTCTCTGGTTCCAAAATGACTCATCCTTATTCATTTAGTTCTAGGAGCTTTGTCTGGGCTAAAACTTTCTATCCAATGACCTTCTTCAAATAGGAAACATGAAATATTGGGTGTATACAAGATGAATGAGGTAACTCGAGCTTATAAGCCACACTTCTAATTTTTTGTAGAACCTGATAAGGGCCATAATACTTAGGAGCAAGTTTGTTGTCCTTTTTTTGTTGCTTCAAGGACATCTACTTGTAAGGCTGCAAGCGTATAAATACCTAGTCACCCACCTCAAAATTTTGCTCACTACGGTGTTGATCTACTTGTTTCTTCATCCTATTTTGTGCTAAGGCCAAATTCTCTCTCAAAGTAGCCAAAACCTCTTGTTGATGTTGAATTTGCTCCTCCACATCTCAAACCTTAGATTTCACCTTTAATAAAGAAGTGATGGAAGGTGGATGGTAACCATATAGTGCTAGAAATGGAGACATTTTAGAAGAGGTATGGAAAAATGTGTTATACCAACATTCTTCAAGTGCTAGCCATTTAACCCAATGTTCATGTTTATCTGATACAAAACAACGGAGATACCCCTCTAAACATTTGTTAACCACTTCTATTTGTCCATCAGATTGGGGGTGGTAAGATGAGCTATGAGCTAGCTGAGTACCCAAACAGGAAAATAGTTCAGTCCAGAAATTACTAGGGAAAATAGGATCATGATCACTTACAAATATTTTTGGGGTTCCACGTAATTTTAGAACTATCTCCAGAAAAATAGCCACTACTGTACTTTTTGAAAATGAGTGTGAGAGAGCACAAAAATGGGCATATTTTGTAAGCCTATCCATAATGACCAAGATAACATTCTTACCTTCAGAATAAGGCAACCCTATGATGAAATCCATGGAAACCTCCTCCCATCTTTGACTAGGAATTGCTAACGGTTGTAACAAACCCAAGGTCTTAACTATCTCACCTTTATTCTATTGGCATATCGAGCATTCTACCACAAAATTTTGTACATATTCCTTAAGTCCTTCCCAAAAGATTTTTTTCTTAATTTTGTGATAAGTTTTCAAGAACCCTAAGTGTCCCCCAATTGGAAATGCATGCAACTCCGTAAGAATCTTATGCTTAAGCTCTGAATCTTTGCACAAGTATAACCTACCCTTATACCATAGGACATTACCTTTCCATTCAAATTTTTTAGAGGCTAAAGTACCTTGCTGGAGATTCTAAATCAAAACCTGTGTATCCTTATCTTGCTCCCATTCTAACCTAGCTTCATCTAGCCAATCTGCTTGCAACGTGGACATTACACAAAGTAATGATTTTATGGATGTATCCCATCTGGATAGTACATCTGCTACTACATTATATTTAGCCTTCTTATAGATGATTTCAAAATCATAACCCAGCATTTTGGTTACCCACTTTTGTTGTTCCTCAGATGATAATCTTTGCTCCAAAAAGTATTTGAAACTAGCATGATCAATTTTACCTTAAAGTGTCTACCCATCAGATAAGGCCTCTATTGTTTAATTGCATGAAGAATAGCCATCATTTCTTTCTCATAAATAGATTTTTATAGATTCTTACCTTTGAATTGATGACTCTCAAATAAAATGGGTCTTCCTTCTTGCATTAGTACTGCTCCCAACCTAGATCTAGAAGCATCACATTCAACAGTGAATGTCTTTGAGAAGTCTAGAGTAGCCAAAACTGGAGTGGTGCACATAGATACTTTTAGTTTCTCAAATGC
The DNA here is from genome assembly GCA_037957365.1 of Torreya grandis. Classification (NCBI taxonomy): domain Eukaryota; kingdom Viridiplantae; phylum Streptophyta; class Pinopsida; order Cupressales; family Taxaceae; genus Torreya; species Torreya grandis. The sequence goes on from JARHVA010001583.1 coordinate 2,385,126, forward strand.
TTTGGTGGTGGCATCATTCCAATGGAAGGCATCCTTCTTTAGTAATTCAGTGAGTGAAGTTGCTATGTTGCCATAACCTTTCACAAATCTTCGATAGTAACTTGTTAGTCCTAGGAACCCTCAGAGGTTTTTGAGAGTTTTTGGAATGGGCCATTCCATCATAGCTTTGATCTTCTGGGGATCAAATTTGACACCTTCATGGGAAACAATGTGACCTAGGTACTCTACGTCCTGTACTCCAAAAGCACATTTGGATGGCTTCACATAAAGCTGATGCTTCTCTAAAACTATCAACACCTATTTCACATGTTGCAGATGTGCTTCCCATGTCTGACTATAAATCAATATGTCGTCAAAGAAAATTAGCAGAAAAATTTCTTTAAAAAGGCCTAAAAATAGTGTTCATCAAGCTCTAAAAAGTAGATGGTGCATTTGTAAGACCAAAGGGTATTACCAAAAACTCATAATGGCCCTCATGCGTTCTAAAAGTAGTTTTATGAACATCTTCATCCTTGATTCTAATTTGATGTTACCCTGAGTGAAGATCCAATTTTATGAAATAATTAGCACCATGTAACTCATCAAGTAAATCATCAATTACTGGAATAGGAAACTTATCTTTGATGATGTACTTATTGAGTTCCCTATAATCTAGGCACATCCTCCATGGGTCATCCTTCTTCCACACCATGACCATTGGTGATGAATATGCACTTTGGCTATGCTTAATGATCCTTGCCTTTAGCATCTCATGGACCATCTTTTTGATTTCACTCTTCTGTGCATATAGATATCTATATGGTCTGATATTTGGTGGTTGACTCCCTGGAAGTAGTTGAATGGCATAATCATGTTATATTTTTGGTGGTAGTCCTTTTGCCATGGCCCCAAAAATAGATGGGTGGTCATCAAGAATCATCTATAGATCAGGATGTGTAGATTCCTGAGTGGGTTGAACTTCTATGGAACATAATCATGTAATAATTCCCTTTGGCCTCTTTTTTAGCATCTTGGTCATCTGATGTGAACTAATCAATTGTGGATATTTTGCCTATAATCCACATAGTTTAATTTTCCTACCTTCAGAATGAAAGCGCATGAATAGTTCCTAGAAGTTCATCTCAATAGTATGCAAGGTTATGAGCCATTAGACTCCCAAAACAATGTTTGTGCTACCCATGAGAATAGAAAGCATAGGAGAACTGAGATTGTACTCACCCATAGCAAGCTTAATAATATAGCATTTGCCTGAATAATTAATTACACCACCATTTGCAATCATGACCTAAAATTTTAGTTTTGGGTAGATGAAATAGTTCAATCGAGTGGCCAACTTATGGTTGATGAAGTTATGTGTGCTTCCTAAATCAATCAACACTATCACCTTTTATTTCTTGAGGAAACCCACCACCTTAAGAGTTTGTGGAGTGATAATACCTACAAGTGCATGACAAGAGATTGTAGGTTGGGAATATTTAGGTACCTCCTCTATCTCTTGCTCATCATCATTGGAGGAATCATCTTCTTCTTCATCTTCATTAGATCCCTCAATGTATAATAACTTCTTCTCAGCACATCTATTTTCTTTGCTCCACTTGTTGTCACAATCGAAACATAATCCTTTTGCACGCTTCTCTTCAATTTGTTGAGGGGTCAATCTAGTAGGTGGAGGAAATGTTGGTGTCTATATGCTATGATATTTGAAGTGAGTGAATGGCTACTTCTTGTTGGATATGAATTTTTCCTCAGATCTACATGCCATGATAATAGAACCAAAAATCTTAAGTAGATTAAACATGCGTAACTCATGTTGAATGTGGTCCTTGAGTCCACCCAAAAATAGGTCATTCAATTTCTCCTTAGAAATTAACTCCACACATAAGGATAGGTTCTAAAAATGATGAATATAATCCTTGATGGAGCTAGTATGTCACAATTTTTCTAGTTGGCTGAAGTAATTCTCTGTCACACTATTGCCATAGTGTAATTGTAGCTCCTCTGTAAAAATTGACCAGGTGACACTGAGAGTCATCTTTTTCTTTTGAGTGCACAACCATCGATACCAAATGAATTAATCAGATTCAAGATACAAGGATGCCATGGTAACTTTATATACACCTAGGATCTAATCTAGATCAAAAAAATTCTCCATTTGGTTGATCCAATTGATTGCATCTTTTCCATCAAATTTGTGCATATCCACCTTTGGTAACAGGTTCCTCTGTGGCAATCTAGTTGGATTTGAAGTAGACTATTTGGGAGAAACACCCTGGTGGGGTTATGAAATAGTGATAGCTAGATTATTTGACTAATTATTTTTCAAATCCATCATGATATCTACCAAGCTTAGATTGTATGCCTTACACCTCACTTTGAATGCCTTACACATTATAGTCAAGCTGGCTCACTTTGTGATCTATGTCAGAGAACCCTGGTATAAAGGATCTAGTACATCCCCCTTTTGATTCCATATCTTCCTTGTTAGGATTTTTACCTAGAGTTTCAGCACCCTTTCCTCAGCCCCGAGTTTGTGGACCTGTCATAAAAGGGCTTTACGATGTCGATCCTGATTGGCACCTTTGACCCAACTTTGACCAAGTGATTTTGGACTTATGTCAGCCTCAAATCAAAACATACAAATAACATAACCTAGCCAAATTTTTCTAATCTTTCCAAAAATGTAAACAACTCAAAAAAATTCTTTGAATTGTGCACTATAGAGCAATTTTATGAAAAACCCTAAAATGGTGATAAATTTTGTAAAATAGATCCAAATGAGTTGAAATTTTAATGGAAGCTTAATTTAATGATTTATCACCTCCAAGAAAAAAATTGAGTATAAATTCACAACATTTTTTATATATAGTCAAATTTTGAAAAATTAGGGTTTCACCCATAAGATTGCCCAAATCACAGCTCTGATACCACTTGTAATGAAATTACTTAAACAATAAAGTAGAATAGAAAAAATAGATTTAAATATGACTAAAATATATGATAATAGACAAGCCACTTTGAGGTGGTAATCTCCACAAGCTTTAATAAGAGCAGAATTCAAAATATGATGATAAATAATTACCCACTACCTCCTATATATAGTCTATCTAGGCTATGGTTACTCCATAGGCCAACCTACTAGCCAAAATAATGCATATATAAATGTGATATAGCATTAAAGAGGTATAATTAATCCATAATTTAGCTATTCCTATCCTAATACATGCGATAGGTTAGGGGTGTAGCAATTACCAGGTTCTATCTTTCTATACTCTACATCATAGCTTTAGCATTGTTATATCTTCATATTGATCATGCTACACTTACCCAAATTTTTTGTCAGTTATTCCTACTATAGACTCAGCATATGTACATCCTAGCTCTTACATATATGTGTATTACATATTGATGCATACTTTAATTTTTAGCTCACCTAATTTAGACTTGATTATATCTCTATGATTCTTTTTATTTGAAGGCATTTAAATATGACATTGATCTTTGACTCTATGCCACTTTATTTTTATAGTATGTATGCTTTAGACATGTGCCCATGTGCTTGTGTGTTCCTTATTAATTAAGTATGTATACATTTGAACATGTCTTATGTGTATCTAATCCAACTTGTTTATTACTTATGTATGTAAACATTTAAATATGTCCTTATATGTTTTATTTTCATAGATGTAGTGACATGTGCCCATGTCCATTGTATTGTGTCCCCTTGGCCTACTTTTAATGCCTCATGTGTTTTGTATGTATGATTTCTTATATGTGTCATGTCCATGACACTTGTATTTTCTTGGTACACACTCTAGTTTTAGATGTCGTGAGGGACCTCATGTATCTCCCCTTACTACTTGGGTGTTGTGATGGACATCATACCCCATCTCCCCTAGGTAGCTACCCAGTTATTAGTCAAAATAATTTGTTACATACAGTTTTATATCTATCTTAACACCCTTTTGAATGATGGACATGACATACATCTTATATTACATATTTATGCTTAGGTTATCTTACATTGTGATGTTATATATGCACATTATGTTGGATCATTATATAGATATCATATATGCTCTAGATAACACATATTTTATAGAGATTTTTATTTTGAGGACACTCATTACATAGGATCAATAACTCCCCTCAAAATAGGGGCATTCATAAGGGTTTATCATAGAGATCAAACTCTTATATTACATTCATGGTACATTTTCAGCACACAAGCTTAGATTATAGAAAATCAAAGTAAGGTAAACATAGTGGGAAAATAATGACTCAAAAATTAGTATAATTACATATAAATTAGACAAGGACACTAGTGCCCAAATTAGGACACTAGTGACGCATTTAAAAAATGGTGCTACTATCTAAGATATGGTGCTACTAGCTAATAGCCTCAATTTTAGAAAAACCTAGATTGGCCAAAAAAGCATAGTAGGTACAATATATGTTTGCACATATTCAATTATAGACTTATTTACTAATATTGATACTCTAGACATCTAATTCCTATCATTATTGTGCTAAAATTATCAATCTAAGTAATATTCTATGACAATGCACAATATAGGCCAAAATTAGTAAAATACACTAAATGGTTCAAACTTGTCATGTAAAAGTGTTGATTTAGGTTAATGAATACCTGAATGGGTTAATGCATTTTATGTGATTATTATCTTTTCTCAAATCACTTCAATTAAAATTGTGACCATGTAAAAGAATACTCTAGACCACTGAATTCTTCTAATTCAATAGCACACACCATGTGTATACATTATTTTGCATCCATAATGTCTTAACTGGGGTAATATTTTGTATGTAATTGACACCTCTTTGATTATGCTCCAATCAAATTATAACTCAGTAAAATGACATTTTTGACCAGGTTGATTAAACATGTAATATATTTCCAAAGAATTTTAGAAAATCAATCAAAGTCACTTAAGCAAATTAAATCAAATCAAGATCCTAAATGAAAATTCCATGGAATTTATAGAAAATCTATTTATTGGAAATGCATTCCTCAAATATGCATCATCCTATGACATCATCAATGTGGTGGTATTGTTGTCTCCAAATCTTTCACCCTAGAAGAGACTGGTTAATCCTCTTCCAGATTTGGATAATGTTGGAACATTTTTAGGCCTATGGGTATGCCTATGAAGGAAATAAACCTCTAGATTGAAAGGGCTAGCTCCATGTGTGTGTGTGTGTGTGTGTATGTGTGTGTGTATGTGTGTGTGTGTATATATATATATATATGTATATGTATATATGTATATGTATGTATATATATGTATATATATGTATGTATATATATATATATATATATATGTATATATATATATATATATATGTATATATATATATATATATATATATGTATATATATATGTGTGTATATATATATATATATATACATATACTCCCTGTGTGTGTGCGTGTGTGTATATATACAAGATAATATCTATTAAACCAACTTATTTAAAGGGAAAAGAGTTAGATATTTGTAGAAAATGAACTCATATTATAATAGTGGTGATACACCAAAAATATTTTCCACATGAATGTCAGATTCTAGTGCATAATACAGCAAAAGCACAAACCATTCCCAAACTCTAAAGGTTCTAACAACAATATTTCAACATAGAGGTGAGATGTGTAAAAAATGACACAAAGTAAATGAGCTAAATGTAAAGTTTTCACATTCAAAATAGTAATACACATGCAAAAATTTAATACAGTTAAATACACACTATGTGACCAGTTAGACTAAGAACTCTTATTCAGGTATGAAGGATAAAGTGGGTAAAAGGATGGAAAATCATCACATGCTACCACTATACATCTCTTGCACACTCAGACCAAAAACCTCAAAAAATATTGAAGGAAACAAATTCATGCTAAATGCTTAAAGGTAGAACTTGAATCATTCCAATAGGGCTTCACCATACATTATGTGGTCTCTTTTTCACTAGCCAAGGGGTTGTATATAAATCTGAATAAAGTGAGAGGAGGAGGCCTTTGGCACCAAAGAGAATAATCAATTTTGTTATAAGTCTCCATCTTTAGCCACAACCATCTTTGCCAATGATGCTCACTTGGACCATCCTATTGATCCATGTCACTACAAGTGGTTACACAGTTAGCTTATTTTCTCAAACATGCTTCCACATTGGTTGCACCAATAAAACAAGATATTTTTGAGATAATTTCAGGCATCAATCAGTTACTAAAAATGGATCTATCTATTAAAAACTTATCTTGATGCTTAACAACTTCTTCTCAGCTCATCTAGATGTGTCATGGCATGGAGGAGAGTCACCTTCATTATGTTTGGTCCTAGAGATGAAAACCATCAAAACCTACATGGAATCCCTTTTACATCCTTTAGTTTCTCACCCTTTTTGATTGGTCATCAAAATTAATGTGGATCATTGATTTTCACCATTGATCTACTCTTGCATAGATGCCTATGGATCATCCTTCATCTAATCTTTGAAAAGCCAGCTTTCTCTAGCACATGCCATGTGGTAGCTCCTCATTCATCAGATCATGACTCTTGTGCACTATCTATCAATCATTAGATCAAGCTTATAAGCTAAGTAGCTCTAAAAATCAGATTTGCACTTTGCAGACCCATTCACATTTTTTTACCTCCTTGACTTATAATTTCTTGGCTGCTCTACTTATAAAGTTCATAAGTAAAGCACTTGGAGATTCCTAATTTGCACTATGAGACTCATTTAGGTTTTCTAAAGCTCCTTGACTTTGGGTTCTTTTAGCTTAAAGACTTCAAATTTTCTAAGCTCCAAGTCTTTGAGTTTTTCAAACCTGATTTCTTCCAATGGCTAGTTCCTTGCTTTGAAGTTTGATGTTCATCAGCTCGTCACCATGGAATCCCAACGGCTAGTCCATGATGTTGATTTTGACATCCCTCAACCCATCACTTTATCGGCACAATTTTTTTAGGAATATTTCTTTCAAGCTCATTCCTTCAACTTTTTCTTTTGAAGGAATTCCTTTGGACAATTTATCTGAAGGAATTCCTTCAGACTTTTTGTTCGTCACTTTCACTTGCTTTCAGGACCTGACTATTTGTTTTAGACTTTTTGTTTCAAACAAAAATCTTGAAACAATTTTCCCATGAACACTTCTCTCAGACATTTTCCCTAAAATATTTCTCATGGGTTTCTTCCCCTTTGGCTTGGAAAGTGACTCTTTGGAATTTTTCCAAAGGGCACTTTTGGAAGGAGGTGATCCTTTAGAATTTTTTTGAAGGGCACTTTTAAGGGAAAGTGCCCCTTCAAACAAATTTAAAGGGCACTTTCAAGGGAAAGTGCCCCTTCAAAAAAATTTGAAGGGCACTTTCAAGGGAAAGTGCCCTTTTAGAAAATTCTGAAGAGCACTTAGAAGGGAAGTGGCCTTTCACAACTTTTTTGAAGGGCAACTCAAAGGCAAAGTGGTCCTTCGAAACTTTTTCATAGGGCACTTGGAATAAAAGTGACCCTTCAAAAAAAATTTAAAGGGCACTTGGATGCAAAAGTGACCCTTCAAAACTTTTTGAAGGGCACTTGGATGAAAAGTGACCCTTCGAAACATTTTTGAAGGGCATTTGGATGAAAAGTGACCCTTCGAAAAAGTTTCAAAGGGCACTTGGAGAGAGAAAAGACCCTTCCGAAAAGTTCTAAGGGGCCAACTTGAAGGGAAAAGATAAAGGAAGATAAAACCTTCATACTTTTTGTCTAATACAAAAAGGTCAAAATAAAGACAAAGGGAGAATTCTTTCAGAGTTTTTGTCTGAGACAAAAGGTCCAAAAGAATTCCAAGGCTTAGACAAAAAACTTGAAACAAAGGAACCTTTCCAAGAGAGGTAACACTTAGGTAAAAGGGGTGAAAAACACTTGAACAAGGCTGAAACAAAGCTTCCAAAGAAGAGAAAACAATTGGTTTCTTCACGAATCCTTCACAATGAATTTAAAATAGACAAGAGATGTTGAACTTAGCCAAAAGAAATTTCCAAACAAAGATAGCAAATTTGGCTAACAAGTATTTATAGGCCATTAATGGAATAAATATTAGGATTAAGCCCTCCCATGCCTCATTAATTCCCCATTCTTCCAAATATTAATGGGCATATTTATGGCTTGTCCCTCCAAAATTGAATCAGTATTTCGGCCACAAATCTTGATCTCAAGATGGATAGTCATGGTTGATCCTAACCCTTTTTAAAAATCTATAAATAAGTGAGCCAAGACCACCATTTTTAATCTTTAGATATAAAAACTTACTATGTAGAAATTACTATAGAAAATCTTCACTAATTTTCACAAATGAAACAAATCTTATGAGCCTAAGCCATTGTTACACTAGAAAGTGATTGAGGAGCATGCTACTCATCATAGATGAAGACTTGAAGAACCAAATATAGGAAAAACTTGTTTCTTGCCACTCTTGGAAGGAGGGAAATTATTTGTAAGGTTTGATAGCATTATTTCTTTAAATATCTCTTCAAATTCATTAGCAACACGCCATTAGGGAGTGGGCTTGATGTTTTACTATCTATATGTTTTTTTATAGAGATTTTCCTGACTAATGCATGGACTAATACATATTTTAATCCTAATCTAAATTTTGTCATGATCGATGGGACTCGCACCTCACACAAGTCTTCATAACTTCTAATTTTACTTTCAGACTCTCTTTGGAGGTTGTTTTGCCCTTATTTTTCTCTCATTTCACATTTTTGTGGCTTCTAAGACAAATATCAGGATCTACCTATAAAATGATGAGATTGCTCTAGAAGTCAATGAAATTGACCTAAATAATGATAGGATTGATTTTATTCATTTTTTGTATGCATGTGTGTTTTACAGGATCACCGAGATTAAACTATGAATCAATGAGATTATTCTATAGAATGGCAAGATTGTATTGCAGAATGTCGAATTCACTCTACATATTGGTAAGATAAACTTGTGAAATGATGAGATCACTCTGGACCAGAACCTAACAGGTGACTTTTATTTTCTTTTAATCATGTTTTATCATTTAGGTAGGAATGCCTTGTATTTTAGTGATTTTTCCCTACTAATCAGTGATATCACCTTATCAATCAACAAGATCACAAACCAGTGTTTTATTTAATCTATCTTTCAATGATATTGACCTTTGGAATGATGAGAAAGCACTATAGAACAATGATATCACTCTATGGAATGATGAGATCGACCTGCATAAAAAAATAGAGACTTAAAACAATAAGCTACAAGTTTTTCTAACAATTTCACAACTTGATTTCAGACTTCTAACATCTTCTTTTCTAGCTTTAAGTCACTTAGTCTCTATTTTAATAACAAGCAAAGGAAAACTTCATTACACACTTCATTTTGGTGATTAAAATAAACTCTCATAATTAGCTAAATACTCTTAAAGAGTTATATTTTTATGCTTGTTTATTGAAGTGTTTAATCTTTGCAAAATGAATGTTGTATGTTCTCCCACTATCCCCTTTAGGGAACTTGGGTGACCAAAAGTGTTCATTATTTGCTTTTGGTACCTTGTCTAAAGGAATGAAAATAATTTTTTTAGGGCCCTCCTTAAATCTATAGGGTTTTGGTGATCCTACAATAACCATAAAGTCTTTTCACTTGTCTTTATTTTTATATACTTTGGCTTGTGATCGAGAGTTCATCACCTCTTCACAGGTTCTCTAGGGAAGCATTCACTAAATATGCTTGTTTTAAGTGGTTAAAACAAGATCTTTTAGTTGTTATAGGCCTTGAGCCATATGGGTAAAGCAGACATCTCATTACACTGAGTAATTGATGAATTAGTGGTTATGAAAAGGACAAGACCTTTTCACAACAAGTCAGTTGATGTAGATCTAATTAATGTGAGCATCTCTAGTGTTATCCACACTTAGGATTATCTAGACGTGCAAAAATTTAATTTTAAAATAATTCCACTTATCACGGCCATACTATTGACGTAGGGTGAGTAGCTTGAAGTTCCATTTCATTGTTCAAACTCTTGAGAGAAGAGGGGGTGTAAAAACCCTAATTTTCATGTGATTTTATTTTTGAATTAATAATTAAAATCCTCTCAAGAGCATGTGTATAGATGGAATTTGAAAGTATCATCCAACCTTATCAATTTTAGGATTTAGGACATTATATTTAAATGTGTTTATCATTTTATCCTTTGCTTGCTTCATCTTTTTGATTCTAAAATTTTTTGTGTGAAATCTAAAATATGTCAAGAAACTAAACACTTTGTCATACATTATTCTATTTGAACAAAGAGGTGTTACGTTTAACAAATTAAAATCACTTCTTGCCTTATTCAAATCATCATAAAATTATGTTTGTCTTTTCTAAACAACATTATTTTATTGTTGGTTTGAGTCTAGACCATTTGCCCACTTTGTAAAATCTCAAAGTCCTTTATTTTTGTAAAAATTCAAAATCTCACCTTTCTATGTTCTAATCCAAGGTGATATCGGTTTACCTTTCACACTTAGTTTGAGTAACTTGGGTACAATTTTATGTTTGGATTGAAGGTCATTACATAGACTCATCATCATTTTATTCTCATTATGGACTTTGATTATATTAAATTCATTCACGCTCTAAGTTCTTGGACCATTATACATCTTGTTTTCACGTGGTGCCATTATGTTGAATGTTTATTTTTGGCTTTATACTTAGGAGTTATTGTGTTAATTTGCATTTTGAGATTCTTAGTTTACATTTTTATCTTTTTAATCAGAAATACCTTCTTATAATTTCTTAGTTGTAACTCATCATAGTTGTATCTATCTTTTACAATATTGATGTATCTTTGACCTAATTTTGTTGTGTTAGCCTACACTTTAGGTTCCAAATTTATCTTACCCTCTTCTAATTTGATGATTTCAACCCACCAAAGTTGAGTAAATTCATAAACTCTTTCTTCTAATTGTGTCATACTATGCCACTTCTTTTATTATAGTCTTATTTTACCTTGTCAAATCCAAACACCTTTTTTAAACATTTGTAAAACACATTTCACATATTAATAAAATAAAGAGAACAATCTTCTAAGCATGATGTAAAGGTATACTCATAGTGGGGTCTCTTACATCCCTAGTTACAAGGAAGAACATTTTTATGATGGATAAAATAAATCCATTGTGTACAAATATATCCAAACAACTGTAAGGTATAAAGAATATTATTATGAGAATCAACCTCTAGAATACAAAGATGAATCCCTCTTAAGGTTTGTATAATCAAGTGGTAGGTTACCACCAAATTTCCCAATGGAACAATTACATACACTTATTAGGATAGAAGAGCAACAACAGGAGAAATATCTTGATCAAATTACAAAATATAATATTATTTCTTATATCAAGAGAAAATAAACACTGATAAAGTATTTTCCCAATGATCAAGATCTTGATGCCAAGATCAAGAAAATCAATCAACGAAATGTAGAACAACTTATCGTGGGCTTCATAGACTCTTTGGCCATAAATTTGATCAATAATAAGGCTTATAAAGAACAAGAGAATGTAATATAATAGGTACACCATACCTTAGTTGATCCTACATCTACAATAGATCCTAGCATTTCATATAAAAAACAAACCTAGGGATGCTTCACAACATGTTTCACTAGACATGGAACATACATTCTTCAATCACCAAGAGGCTCTTGTCCCTCCATAGAATCAAGGGATGAAAAAATAAACACATATGGGGGGTATTGTTTAAAATACTTTGGTTAGTTCCTCCCAACCCACACATCCTTTGGTGTATTGATTGCACACTCCTTAAAACCAATATTATACATATAGTTCACAATGATTTATTTTGGGGAGTGTTCATCAACCACCTAGGAATCAATAGCTGACCTACTCAACTCAAGGAGTAAATAAGAACAAAGCCACTAATCATAGGGTTTATATCCATAAAAAAACAATGCAATAGGGTCATATACCACCCCAAAAAAATTATATTCCACCTATAAATACACCAAACATGCAGGAGTGGAATTTAATGAAAGAAATCATGTCAAGATTGGAGATGAAAAATTGAGTGAATAAGTATAAGTTTGATGAGATATATCCATATTAATTTGAATTAATTATTCTACAATTTACCATTCCACCTCATTTTTAAGCACCCAAATTTTATAAATACAAATAAAATGGTGACCCTCAAGAACATATCCAAGCTTTTTTCATATTGTGTCAATGGGTAGCTTATAGCGGTGTTTATCTACTTCACTTATTTCCATGCAATTTCGTTAGACAAAATTTGGACTCACTTCTCAAATTACATAAGGGATCAATGATAGATTAGAATGATTTATTTAAAAAAAAAATTGATCATTTCTCTTACAACATTAAACATGAGCTAACTGTGGTCGATTTAAGTGAAGAAAAATAATGGGATGGGGAAAGATTTGTAGCATATCTATAGAAATAGAGAGCATTATCTAGATTCTTTCAACATAATTTTCTATATAAATAGTTGGAAGATATATTCACATAAAATTTACACCCTGAGATGGCTCATAATCTATGACTTGCTTATGCAAACACGTTCGATGAAATCATAGACAAGGGTGTGTAGATTGATAAGGTGTTTAGTAATAAGGGCCTTATCAAGATTTATTCATAAGGTCAAATGTCTAATCAAACCCAATCACCTATTCAAGTTGTTTCTATAGAAAAGTGTAAAGGGTTTTAAAAAAACAAGAACATGGTGGGAAATAGAGTGATAAAATCTAGACATATGCAAATGGTACAGGCTCTACCAGCTCCAAATGTGTAACTAGATCCACCTAATCTATCAACCACTTTGTAAAAGGATCTTCCATGAAGGGAATTCAATAAATATCGAGTATTTAGCAAACTAGGAGAAATTATTGAGGTCATATTCCAAAATCTCATGGCAACTAATCTAATTATGTGGCCTATACCATGGCCATTCCATGAAGATCAACCCCTGAATGGTATCGATAAGATGATTTTTGTAACTTCCATCATGTTATTGGCCATGATATTTATTGATGTGTTCAATTGATACATATTATTAAGGATTTGATCGAAAGTGATGAGATTAAAATAAAACATGTAGTGCAAAACATTAATCAAGATATGGGCATTTATAAAGACCCATTTCCTAAACACAATTGACATCCAACAAGAAATAATCAAAATCAAGGGCAGAACTAGTGTCAACAAACATAAGGCCAAAATCATAATCAACATGATCATAATCAGGATCATAATACCCTTACTAATAACCTAGGTTACAATAACATGCCATATGATTATAATAGCACTGGGGGATGTGTTTTTGAAAATCACATTACTACCATCACCATCAAAGCTCATGAATCACCTAATGCTTCTTGAAGTACTAGATCCCCCATTATAGGGTCAACACCCTCCTTTTCAAGTAACATCACGTAGGTTCAAGCAATTCCACTACACTTTGGTTTATATGGGTCACTATATCTATACCCTCTTCTTCTAATTAAAATGACTCCTTGCTGACTCAAAATTTCACAAACACAACTAAACATCCGTAAGTCACCATCCAAGGCCCTCAACCTTCTTCTTCTAATTATAATGGCTCCTTACCGACTCTAGATTGTGCCATCTCAACTAGATGCTCATGAGTCACCCTTCAGGACCCTTTGCCCTATTCTAACACTAGACCAAATGTGAACAATGTGACTTTGGATCCAAAACTAAACATTGTACTAGTCAAGGCTAAACCCTCTCATGCTTCTATTGAAAATTTGTATAGTATCTTGGACTAACTAAGTAAAACCCCTATACAAATTTCAATTTTAGATCTTTTACATACGTCAAAAGTTCACCAAACTATTTTGAAAGACTTCCTTCAATAGTCCACTATTCCCCAGTACATTAACCCTAAACAATTACAAACACTTGTAGGGAATTTATCTCCTTTTTGATAAGTTACATTGAATCAGAGAGATATGTCTACTCTAGGTCTTAGACATAACAACCCCTTGTATATTGAGGTCATTATTAAAAATCATAAGATCAAGTGGGTTCTTATAGACAATGGTTCAGGGATAAACATAGTGTTTCTCAAGTTAGTACAACTATTGGGTTATACTTCCAAGGACATTCATCCTAAAATAATCATGATCAAGGCATACGATAATGCTGAAAGGGAATCTTCCTGAATTATTTGTTTGCCAATCATTATTGGGTTTGTGTTCTATCATACTTTATGCCATATTATGGATATTGAATTTCCTTATAACATACTTATTGGTCATCCTTGGATACATGAAGTATAGGTCATCCCATCCACTTTACACTAATACCTCAAGTTCCCCCATTGTGGGATTGAAGTTATCATTCCTGTTGATCTGTAGCCCTACCAATATTGCAAACACCTAGAGGCTAAATTTTGCAATTATAAATATTGCCCTGGTTTTGAATTCATCATGAAGAAGAATAAATAAATGGTTTCCCAACCATCCAAGTCTAATTATATCAACCTAAATGATATTGCTTCTACTTTGGCTGATCCATTCCCTACAATACTTTCACAATAAAAGGTCATTATTGAGGACACATGCATTTCCACGTACCATCTAAAATATGCCTTTCACATTGCTATGTTTCCCAAGTCTACTAAGTCTTTTGGAAAACCCAATCCTTCCCAAAGTCCTTGTAGGTCCAACATTTTTGGAAAAAGAAGAAAGATACACAAAAACCACCAATGGTATTTGTACCTCCTACTTTATGAAATCAGGACTAGGAAGCCTTTATTGAAGGAGATTGGTTATATTTTGATGGCATTGCTGATTATTTTCAAAATCCTAAGTATCCTATCCCTAATTAAATTATGGACAACTTTGATTATACAGGTAAAGGCCTTGGGCCATGAGATCAAGGAATCCTAGAACCATTATCAATTGGTGAGCCTAACATGAGTCAAGGTCTTATATTTATACCGCTTGGGGGTGACCTCATTATTTTGATAGTGATTCTTCTAAATAAACTAGTAATGAGATTCTTGGTAGTAATGCAACATCCCATTATAGCACTTACAATGAGCTTATTAATATGGACCTATTTGACTCCAACTCCATTATAACCATCACATCCCATTGTCCCCTTTTCCTTTTCCATCCCAACCTCATTGATTGGGACCAATAATATTTTGTTATACCCCTTGATGAATTTTACAATGAGGAATTTATTGTCAAGTACATGGTCTTTAGAGATTGATTGTTAATTGGTGATCATAAGCAAGACTTTGAATTCTATTTAGACTCTTTCACCTAATTTGGAGAGCAAACAAAATTTTTTGGTCATGAAAAGGATATAACATCGATATCTTTAGGTAAAAACCTCTTCAAGGCACTTGTTGATCAAGGAAATAGTAAATAAAAAGACAAGCCCTTGAGTGAAAATTGATATTTTGGATGGGGATGTTTGCTCGTCTCCAAAGGATGCACAGTATCCATCGAGTCCTAATTCTATAGATAGTTTCAATATCACATCAAAACAACAAAAAGTCTTTAAGCATCTTGATATTAAATTTATATAGATATTTGTTAGTTAGCCATTATCTGAATTGACAGCTTCAAATTCATCTTATTATCCAGAGATTTGGGAAAAACAACTAGAAGATGAAGCAGTAGAAGAGGATCAAGATCAAGCATTGCCCATTATTTTAGAATATGGTTCTACTCTCCTTGTATAAAACACCACAGAAGTGAACCTAGGGACTTATGATCATCCCAAAATTATTTATCTCAAAGCCTCCCTCACTAATGAAGAGTATGACCACATTGTCACCATTCTAAGAGATTTCATTGATATCTTTGCATGGGCTTATTCTGACATGCTAGGCTTAGACCCTAACTTGGTTCTACATCAACTTGTTATTCATCCAAATGCTAAGCCAATCAAATAGAAATTAACAAAGATGCATCCATGCATCACTCTTTTGGTAAAAGCATAATTGGAGAAAGTATTAGGAGCTAGATTTACCAGACCACTAGACTATTCTAAATGGATATCAAACATAGTTACAGAAAGCAAAAATCCATAGGGTATATCAATTTGTATTAATTTTAGAGATATCAATAAGGTGTGTCCCAAAGATAATTTTCATCCACCCAATATATACATGATTATCTATTCTACTATCGGGTATGAGATGTTTTCCCTCATGAAAGGATTCTTAAGATACAATCAGATCAAGATAACTCTATAGGACTAGCATAAATTTGTGTTCACCACACCATGGGTAACATTATGTTACCAAGTCATGAATTTTGTCTTGAAGAAAGCTAGGACCACCTATCATCGTGCTATAACCATCATCTTCCATGACATGATGAACGATATTGTTGAAGACTATGTTGATGACATTATAGTAAAATCAAAAACACGTGTTGGACATCTTGATGTTCTACAAAGAATCTTTGAGAGATTTTGTGAGTATAAATCTCATTTGAATCCCAAAAAGTGTGTCTTTGGCATCACTTTGGGAAATTTACTGGGATTCATTATGTCACAAAGAGGGAATGAAGTGGATATTTCTAAGGTTAAGGCCATTATGTAAATGCCTCCACCTTCTAATCTCAAATAGCTGTACATCCTGTAAGGAAAGATTCAATCTATTTGTAGGTTCATTTCATAACTAGCAGATAAGTGCCACTCATTTACACACCTCTTAAAGAAAGGGGTCACTTTTCAATGAGATGTTAAATGTCAATTAGCATTTGTAAATCTCACAACATATTTGGCTAACCTAGCACATAGATAACCATTAATTTTTTATATTTCAATAATAAAACATACATTAGGGGCACTCTTGGCCCAACATGATGACCATAGAAAGGAACATGCAGTCTACTATTTGAGTTGCACACTTATGGCTTATGAACATAATTATACACCTATGGAGAAATCATGTTTGGCAATGGTGTTTGCTTCCCAAAAATTGACACTATATACTGAATAATAAGACTATTGTTATTGCTAAAGTGGACCCTCTCAAATATTTATTATCCAAGGCAAATCTCATAGGTTACATGGCCAAATGGTCTATGCTCTTAAGAAAATTTGATGTTGAGTACCAGAACCAAAAGGCTATCAAGGGGCAGGTCATTATAAATCCACTTTCAAAAGCTACTACTATAGATACTAAACCACTCAAATTTGATTTTATAGATGGTTTTATTAGGATAGTATAAGTATAGTAAGAACCTAAATTATATTTTGATGGAGCTTTTACATCTCGTGGATCTAGGGCTATCATTTTGTTGATTATGCCACAAGGGGACCTGATTCCCAAAGTGTTTCATACTAATTTTCATTGTACCAATAATATGGTTGAGTATGAAGCCCTCATTATAGGACTTTATCTTACAGTATAGTGGGATATCTAGTGCTTAATGGTCTATGGGGATTCCCAATTGATTATTAATCAAACCACAGATCAATATCAGACTTGAGATGATAAGATTGTACCCTATAATCACATTATGCATAATTTTAAGACTCACTTCAAATTTATACAATTTGAACAAGTACCATAGGCCAATAATAGATATATCGATGTAATGGAAATAATTGGGTCCATGATACAAATTGTAGCGGTGCTAAAGAGTATCATTTTCTCATTGAAAATATTCTACAGCCTACTCATGTATTGATAGATTTAGAAAGGGTACACACCGTTGTTTGTCCCAATCCCCCACCTAAACTATAATAGTTTCAAGACATCTATAATTATTTTTATGACCAATTCTTTCCACCTAACCTTTCCAATAATCACCAAAAACTTTTCCTTCATAACATAGCCCATTATACCCTCTTTGGAAACATGTCTTATCGTAAAGGCTATGATGGAATGTTACTTTGTTTTTTATCTTTGGGAAAATCCAAGTTAGTGCTTAAGGAGGTTCATGAAGGAATATGTAAGGCCCACACCAATGGTGTAGTCTTAGCCAAGAAACTCCTTGGAATAGGATATTACTATTCCAAGATGGAAACAAATGCTTGTAATTACATTAGATAGTGTGTTACTTGCCAATGACATGGTAATCTAATACACACACCTTTCTTAACACTCTAGTTGATCACTACACTATGGTTGTTCTCTATATGGGGCCTTGATCTCATCGAGAAAATCAACCCAACCTCTTTTGATGGCCACAAACATATTCTCACTACTACCAAGTATTTTACTAAGTAGATTAAGGTCATTCCTCACTTATGTCATCAGGAAGTAGATTACCAAGTTTATCCATTACCATATCATCTGTCGATATGGTATCCTAGCCCATATTATATCTGATAATGGTAGATCATTTTTAAACCTATATGTTAAATATCTTTGTGCCAAATTCAAAATCAAGCATAAGAAATCCACACCATATAACTCACAAGGCAACAATCAATCTGAGGCATCTAACAAAACCATTATGGTCATCCTAAAAAATATTGTCAATGATGTTGGCCATAATTGGCACTTACAAATTTTTCTTACCCTCTAGGCTTATTGCACTATTCACTAAACCCCCATAGGAGCCACTCCATACTCCCTTGTTTATGGGATGGAGGCTATTATCCCAATTTAAATTGATCTACCTTCACTATAGGTGTTCTTGGATAACATTGAAGATGACAAAGATTATAGATTTTCTAGATTGTAAGAGCTTAAGTTCCATGATGGAAAGAATTTGGATGCCCTAAACAACCTGTAAGCATATCAAAATAGATTTTGTAGAATCTATAACAAGCACATTCTCCATAGGGAGTTTGAAATTGGTGATTTGGTCTTGAAAGAGAATTAAAGGAACACTAATGTTGAATAGAAAAAGAAGGGTAAGTTTTAACCCAATTGGTTAGGCCCATACATTGTCACAGTAAATTATGGATTGGGGGCATACTGATTGGCTACTCCATATGGGAAAGAACTCCTAAAAACCCATGAATATTATACATCTCAAGTGTTTTTATGCTTGACAACCTTTTGAACCATTGTCTACAAGATCCCTTACTTGGAGGCAACTTGTGTTGAAGTCATTTATCCCACTACTATATTCTAGACTATCCTATCCTATCCTGGACCACTTTTAATATATTTCATTATATCCTAGACCGTTCTATTTTGAACACTATTCTTTTACCATTCTAGACCAATGTAACCCTAGACCTTTGTAACTCTGGACAATTGTAACCGTGGACCTTTGTAACTCTGGACCATTATAACCCTAGACCGTTGGCATTTTGGATCATTTATATTCCAATGGACTCATTTGCATCCCATTATAAACCATTGTAACCTAGATCATTCTTTCTAAAATAATATTCTTTTCACATTTTGAACCATTGTAACCTGAACAGTTATATTCCATAACCAATTATGATCCTAATTATGACTTATAGGCATTCTAAACCACTCAATGCCAATTTTATAAAGCATTTCAACTTGAACAATATTTTACAACTTCTTCTTATAAACAAGTTAACAAGGATGTATTAGCACATGGTTTTTGCTTGTTGAATTGTTCTTCAGATTTATCCAATACTGCATATTATTCTATTATTATTTTGTTATTGTTTGGTAGGCATTATTACCTTGACAAGATCACAAGGGCCATTGCATCTGGATTTATCTATTATTGGAACTCCTACTTTTGGACATGCATCTCCTTGATTAGTTAGTTCCCTATGCCATTGTTTATATTCATGACCCCCGTTACATCCAATTTAGAGTTTATTTTAACTCTTACCTATGAAAGTGCATCTCCTCAGTCAGGTAATTCTCTGAGCCTTTTGTTAATATTTTATTTATGTTGCTTATCCAAAAAATACAAAAACATTAAAAACTAATAGACAAAAATAACAAAAATCATTGCTTTAAACCTCTATTTATTCTAATCTTATTCTCTTTCCATTTTACAAGCAACCAATTAAATGTTGTCACCATTTTGTGAGCAATTATCTCTTACACACTTGCTATTTTCTAAGGTCATTTCCTTATTCATCTACAATACAATCATGTTTCCTTACTATCACTTTCCTTATATCCCATTTCCTAAAAGAACTACATTTGACCTAAGGTTCATATTGGATCTTGAATGTATAGAATTATGTAGGCAACATCCACTTGTCTTGTGCATCTAGAGTCAGATCAGCCACCCCTTCCTTTTCTTCTATTTTCCCCAATTTTGTTTTGTGTTGTTGTTTCCCTATTACTTAGGGGTGAATTTTATTTATTTGTTTTTGTTTCATTATCCTAATGTTGTTATTTTTTGGCTAAGGGGTCACCCTATCACAAAGTGTAACACCTCTCTTAGACATGCACAAACAATTTAGTTTCTATTTTACTAACATTGTGATTAACATTTATCTGTGTGTCTATTTGATTTTTATTGTTATTTTGTTATGCTTTGTTATCTTTCCATTTATTTTTGTTGGTGTTTTATTGTGTTTTCATTATTGCTTTGTTGAGTTTTATTTATCTATTGTTGTTTTGTTACTCATGCATTTTTATTTGTAGCTTGTTCTTTGTTTCTTGGTGTTCTATTGTACCTTTCCTTTTTATCTTTTGTTTTACTATTTTGTCTTGTTATTTATATTGTTTTATTCTTTTGTGTTTAAATGCATTCTATAAACATTTTTAGTCTTGTTTTCATCTAGGCTCGATGTATTTAGAGTTGTGTTTGACTAGTTTTATTATTTATTTGTTATCCAGGTACATTTTGGTAAAACATGTGGATCTTGATTATTCATATCTTGATTTCATGTTGTTTACAAAAAATTATTCTTGCTTTGCTTTTATACATTTTTGATCCTACTTAATATTTGATTGTTTATCTCTTGATTTTAAGTTAGGTTAGATTTTTGTATTGCTCTTTTTGGTATTGTTTTTGTTTGTTTGTTGTTTAAATATAAATAGTTGTAACTTTGATTTTGGTAATTTTTTATCATTATCCTTAGTTATAAATATTCACATTTGAACTGGCCAAAGTACAAAAGAGAAATATAATGTTATTGTAAGTTACTCATATTTATGATGCATGATTTCAATTTGTTATAGTAAACACTAAGTGCTCCAAATCTAAAAGTTAATGAATTTCTAAAGACCATTTCTAAATACATCATACCTAACATGAGACTCTATACAAGATGTGTATCTCTTGACATACACTATGAGTCTAATTGACTATTTATATGATTAATTTGGGGTGTGCATCTCCTAAATTATATTCTAGAATCTAGTCATACATAAAGCATAATAAATACATCAACATCCATATGCTAATTAAGGATGTACATCTCCTAAAACTAACATATCATAAATAAGAGAAATATAAATGCAAACATCATGTGACAATCAAAGAATATTGATAGTCTTTGTATAATTAGAAATAAGACAAAAAAGTATGTCATATATATCTCTCAAAATCATGTCAATATACATCATGTTAATATCTAGACATATCATAAATATAAAAATAAAGAGCTATTACAATTAGATCTCATCATATTCATCCTTGAGAGGACTCTACTGGAAACTCTGACCTATCCTAGATGTAGACATTGTTGGTGGATGTGGTGGTGGAAGCCCCTTGACAACCCACTGTGCATTTGGCTATGTCACTGACCATTTTGAATCTATCCTATATCTATACCTATAGGTTTGGCTATTCTATTATGACCTCATATACTCCTTATAATAGGCCACTCTCCACTCTAAAATAACTATCACCTCATAAGCTCACCTCTAGTAGGTTATCTCATCCTTTGCATGTATGACATTGTCCTTTGCATGCAAGGCATCATCCTTGGCTGTAATCACATTGATAAAGGTTCTAACTAATCTAACTCATGTCTACCCTAACTCTTTGAGCCTCATATATCTCTTATGTGAGCCTCTGCATCTTTTCCCATGCTAAGTCTTGTTCACCAACCATTTTAACAAACTCCACATTTCATGTGGCTAACTAGGCCTGAACCCCTACTAGTTGTGCCACCTATCCTCTGAGACCCATAATATTTGCATTACTAGATATAATCAGAACCTATGGCCTAATGGTTTCTCCTTGAGCAATAACCAACTACACCTATGACCCAACCATAATGTTTTATAACCTTATAATCTCTAAGAGGCATGCATAAATCTCCCTCTAACCTGATCCTATATACACCTCCCTATGTCTAAGGGCCCTACCCCTCCTAATCTTGTACCTAAACCTATCCTTATATCAGAGGACCCTACCTATCTTGATCTTATCCCATGCCCTCCATTTCCACTTGGGGTATCCCTTATATCCATATCTTATCCATCTAACTCAGCCATCTCTACATCCTATATAGGATCTTGTTATCCATGAGGCTATACCACCTATAGTGGAATGGCATATGGAATAGCCAACCGAACTTAGATAGGGAGATAAGGAGCTAAGATTTTATCCTGATCTTGATCCCTATATAGAGAGGGAGAGGGAGATGGCCAAAAAAACTATAATGAGATATTTGGAAGGGGAGGGGCCCTATCTAATTAATCCTCTATCTATTATTGCATTAGGTTTTGTCCCTGATTCCTCCTCATCCTAACCCATCTTTATCTCAAGACTGGTTACTAGGATAATGGCCTAATCAATCAGATGGGTCTCACTCTTATCCACCATACAGCATACACATAGGTGACCACTGCATCTAACACTCCTCCAATATAGTCCCATAAAATATTAACCACCCTGTCATAGTTAATAACTGACTCTACCTTAGGCATTAGTAGCCCCCACTCCCTTATCTCCATGGTCATATATGCAAAGTAATGTGGACCCTCCAAGATGTCCTGCTACATACTAAACTATTTCTAACATGGGGAAATCATATAACCAATTATAAATAGGTCCTCCACCCATAAAAACTATGTCCCCAAGTAGGGATGCCAAATGAAGTATCCATCCACCATTTCATCAATGGCTCATCTATAATAGGGTAGATCCCCCAAATATCCCTACATCTTTGGTCCTATCAAGTACCATCCCTAAGCCATGGGATCTTCTGACCCCCTCTAATATCATGGCCCCATGGGTCATGCAATCATGATATGCTCTCAAGACCATACCTATAGTAGTGTGTTATGGCCTATGCTTTACCTTCCCTAATATGTGATCATGTGTAGATCCCTATAAACCTATGCAAGAATCATAGGTTCCCAGGCAAACCATGTCAGGTGATCAAACATATGTTACACTACATTGATAAACCCAAAGGGAAAAAACTATCCACTTTTTTTAGGTAGCAAAATGTCTATGATAATAGCTATCAAAATAAATACCTCTAGGGGAACAATCCCCTATCCTAATCCACCCTTTGGAGGCTAAGCCAAATCCTCTAATGCATCCATGTATATGCACTCATCCATAACCTCTTTATCCACTACCCCCAATAGGTCATCCAACATGGCCTACCATCCATCCCCTTCCAAGTAATCATGGGTCCTCGCATAATTACCCATAAAATCTAGTACACATCTTATAGTGTCACCATTGCCTCCCTAATCAGTAGATTAAAGGTGCAAGTCTTAGAATGCCATCTCTTCACTAGTGATAACAAGTATGATATATCTATATAGATCACTATCAAGCATCCTAAGTGATAAAGATCCATGGCAACAAGGATTCCCATGAGCTCATCCGTCATCATCCCTAATCATCACAGCACTTGGGAACACTAATCCCATCACATGATAATTATAAATCACTCCTACAAATAAATCATAGGGTGTTGTGTCAATTATATTTCTATCATATTCTTCTAATTTTGAGGCCTAGACTAGTCCTATATGTGTTTCTATCTCTCTTCTTCTAATTTTGGGCCTAGATTAATATCTTATGGGCCCCATTATATTTTATTATGTCATTCTCATCATTATTTTGGTGATACTACCATTTATCAGGATGTTTCCTCCATTCTATAGAGCAATCCTATTGATTATAATGATACTATTATTTCACAGGTCATTCTTGCCAATTGGTAGGGTGATCCCATTAATCTTAGTGAATTATCATTTGATAGGGTGAAATACACCCAAAAATGTGAGTTCACCATTTTTTTGGTGATCTCATCATTTTGACCCATGATCTCACCAAACTACCAATGTGATCACTATACTTATGGCATTCTCATCATTTTTTAGGGTGAACTCACCATTTTTCAAATTGGGAAAATGATAGGATCACCCAAATACCACATTATTACATGTATTTAATACCATAAATGACCAATTTAAAAAAACTAAAAAGGTACCAACTGATGCTCCATTCTCTAGTGGTCATTGGTACTCTCTCATTCACTCCTCAAGATGATGATGGTGTAGGATATTGGCCATTTTGCTCAGCTCGCTCATGCATAATTCTCACAACTCATAATTTATGATAGTTAGGTGTGCAAATGACTTGTTTTTACCCCCAAAGGTTAAAATATAGTAAATTTTTCACCCACTAGGCCTATAGTTTCATCATTTTATCTTTCTTAGGATACTATTTTAGCCCCTCTAATCAATTTTTACTTTTGTTTTCTTCTAATTATTCCATTTTTTAGCCTATTTTGTTAAAATTAATGAGATTATAATTTCTTTCAATTGAGGGCCCACCCATCAAACATTTTCAAATTTTCCATCTTCCCCTCGAGGGGGCATCATAGGCTGCCCAAATCATGTTTGGGGCATTTCATAAACATACTTCTCTGTAATTCATGTAAACAAAAAAAATGAAAAGTGGGAATTAATTCTATTTCTTCATATTATAGTGACCTTTTCATTCTTTGAAAATACATTGCTTCGACTAAATGTCTCACCATGCCTTCTCAAATAGGGGCAAAATGTAGGCATCCAATTCCTATCACTATTGTGTTGAAATTTTCAATCTAATAAATATTTTGTGACAACACATAATATGGTCCAAAATCACTAAAATGCACTAAATGGTTCAAACTTGTCACATACAGGTGTTGATTTAGGTTAATGCACCCTTGAATGGGGCAATGCATTTTATTTGATTATTATCTTTTCTCAGATCACTTTGAGTTAAATTATGACCATACAAAATGATGCTTTAGACTAATGAATTCTTCTAATTTGGTAATGCATGTCATGTACATATGTTATTTTGTATCCATAATGCCCTAACTTGAGTATTATTTCATACGCAACTGACACCTTCTGATTATACTCTAGTCAAAT
The DNA here is from genome assembly GCA_037957365.1 of Torreya grandis. NCBI lineage: Eukaryota > Viridiplantae > Streptophyta > Pinopsida > Cupressales > Taxaceae > Torreya > Torreya grandis. Next base: position 2,410,397 of record JARHVA010001583.1, read on the forward strand.
TACGACTTAGTAACATGACATTTCCAACCAGGTTAATGAAGCGTGCAATAGATTTCTGAATAATTACAAAAAATTAATCAAATTCATTTAAGCAAATTAAATAAAATCAAGAGCCTAAGTGAAAATTCCATAGAAGCTATTGAAAATCTATTCATTGGAAATTCATTCCTCAAATATACATCATACCCTGACATCATTAATGAGGTGGAATTCATAGGCCATTAATGGAATAAATATTAGGATTAAGCCCTCTCATGTCTCATTAATTCCCCATTATTCTAAATATTAATGGGCATATTTATGGCTTGTTCCTCAAAAATTGAATCAATTTCTAACCACACATCTTGATCTCAAGATGGATGGTCATGGTTGATCCTAAACCTTTTTAGAAAGCTATAAATAAGTTAGCCAAGACCACCATTTTTAAGCTTTAGATATACAAACTTACTATGTAGAAATTGCTATAGAAAATCTTCACCAATTTGCATAAATCAAATATATATTGTGAGCCTAAGTCATTAGTGCACTAGGAAGTGATGGAGGAGCATGATACTCATCATTGACAAAGACTTGGAGTACCAAATCTGGGGGGAAATATGCTTCTTAGCCACTCTTGGAAGGAGGGATATTATTTGGAAGGTTTGGTAGTATTATTTATTTAAATATCTCTTAGAATTCATTAGCAATACCCCATGACAGAGTGGGCTTGATGTTTTACTATCTATATGCTTTTTTTAGAGATTTTATTGACTAATGCATGGACTAACACATCTTGTAATCCTATTCTACACATACTAGTTTAGCTCAAATTTATACCAATTTTCTTAGATTGGGGGCACCATGCACAACATGACCATTCCCATATTTAGTTCAGATACCTAGATACAAATTATTACAACTCAGTCCAAAATCCATATGCTTAGATATCAGATTTAGGGGCATGTGCATGGCACATTTTTTTAATATGCTCACTTATACATTAGTTGATCAGATAGAATGACAAATTCTATGTCATTATCTACATTATATACACCTGACATCATTTTCTAAGCTGTACACCAGTTTCATGCCTTACTCCATCTACAGTGGTTGGCATTATTGAGTGGCCTAAAGCTGCTTAATGTAATTAAGTGGCCACAGCCAACATACCCAATTAGATATACCCAGTTATAAATTTATATCTTGATATTCACCCTTCATGCCTAGTGTTCTATGAGCTAGACATTAGTGCCATAATAAGGACACTAGCGAGAAAAATATAGGGTTTTAGGACTCATGCATGTGGTTATAGACCTCAGAGTTCCAGACACAAGTACACCTAGAAATTCAAGACAATTCGACAAGAGGACACTGCCACTAATATCAAGACACTCTTGCCACATTTCTAATAATTATGATACTATCCAATTGTGTTGATACTATCCAGTAGTGTTTTTGACACTGAGATCTAGTATCTGACACTCAAGCTAGCTTCTACTTCATCCTTTATTACTCGAATCCCTTGTCTTGATTATTTTCTAGCTAAGTTTGTATTTACACTATTTACTACTATTTTTATAAAAATCAAAGCTAGTCAATTCTATAACAAATTAGTGGCTATATTTATTGCATATTATTTCCCTAATTTAGTCTACTCAACTCTTTAAAAAACATAGGATTTATATTCACTAAGTCCTTAAAGGTTAAAACATTTGGTAAACTTGGCGTACTTTGAACATTACATAAACCCTAACCCTAAATAACCCTAGGTTTTACATTTATAGCACTAAAATTTTATATCCATATATCTTATGATTTTTATTTCATATAATCATAATAATAATGACAAAATAAGTTAATCACTTTTTTATGCAAATTCTAATACTTTCATTTGCACGTTTATTCCCTTTAATTTAGAATGAACTTAGAAAAGACATAAACACATGTATAGATGATGTTTTATATCAATTGAAATGTATGACATGTTTCATTCTATCTCTAGCATGTTATTGTTCTCTTATATGAAATTCAATTGAGAAATAAATCCTTACATACATAGAGGATATATTGCATAAGCTAACAACCAGGTTTCAAGTTTTAATGTCATATCTTATGCACAAGAAATAATCTCCTTCTCCTCTTTGTCTCCATGAGGGTGATATCTACTTTCCCTCTTATTAGGTCCATGTTATCACTCCTCCATGAGATGAAGCAGCCTATACCATTGCCATTAATCCCCATACTTAGTCTATTCACACCTCTTCCCTACAAGGTGTGTGTGAATTTTAGCCCTCTAACCACTAAAGGAAATCATATATAAAATACACATTCAAAATCAAAACAATTTGTGCATAATCAAGGTTATCAATCCCTATTTTTCCCTACTTATGCATACTACCATCTATAGTAATTCTAACCTCAAATTACCTAGATTTCCAATCCTAATCAAATTCAAGGCACTCAAGACCATTATCATACTAGATAGACTTGCACAAGCACAAGCACTTATGTGGGGAGAACTAAATTGGGCTTTATCCTTCCCTGGAGTATTCATATGTAGGCAACTCTCTTCATAGCAGGGTGTTGAGGATGTTCAACCTACCCTACTAATAAACACACATTTTAACTCATATCAATCGGATGCCCTAGCTACATATAAGATTAGGGTTTTCTCAATAAATTAATCATTATAGAAAAAATATAGGGTTTTAGGACTCATGCACATACGAACAGACCTGAGACATCTAGACACAAGTGCACCCAGAAGTTCAAAATAGTCCTACACAAAGGATACTTCCACTAATATTAGGATACTACTATTGTATCTCCAATAATGGCACTACTTTCCAATTATTGTGCTACTATCCAAGAGGGGTTCTAACATTGAGATCTAGTTTTCAACATTCAAACCAGCTTTCACCTTAGTTTCCATCACCCATATCACTCATCTCAGTTATTTTATAGCTAAATTTTTACTTACACTATTTATTAATATTTTAAAAAAGTCAAAGTTGATCAATTATATAAAAAATTAGTGGTTGTATTTATTTCATATTATTTTCCTAATTTATTCTACTCAAATCTTTAACAAACATAGGATTTACACTCACTAAGTCTTAAAAGGTTAAAATAAGGTTCTTCCTTTCCTCCTCACAGTATAGTTATCCGATAATAATTTAAATAACTACTTGGTCAATTCAAAAGCCTTGGAAAATGTCATGCCTATTTTAATTTACAAATTTGGGATTAACCCTAATCAAATTTGATAAAATAATGGTCTATCTAGATAAGTTAAAATTTAAGGTGGTAGGTGAACTCTTGAATCTACATATGCAATTAGGGTTTGAGCCCAGGGTCCAATAATTTATAAATATTCAGGTAGTAGGGATCCCTAAAGCATATGGGATACTAATCAATAGGGACTAATATAAAACATTAAATGGGTATATATCCACAAACTTTTCACATATGTGGTTACGTTGAAGAGGTGTGGTAAACCATATCTATATTGATAGGGAATGTAGGATGAAACATGTGATCAGAGAGGATAATGAAAAGATAAACATAGTATCTTCTAACATTGAAATTTATAGTCTATCCATATATCACACAAAGATAAAGAGTGGTGAAGATCCATAATCATTATCTTATGGTCTATATACTTTTATGGGGCCTATTCCAAGCAAGGTTCTGAAACTAGTATTCTATTAGTCAACCCACAAGGAAAGTAATACTTGTCAGCCTGTAAGCTATAGTTCCTTTGTACTAAAAACCCTATGGAATACAAATCCTTGATCCTAGGCCTAAATTTTTTCATAAAACATAAGTTTGAAGAGCTAAGGCTATAAGTTTAGAAGTAAGTTCCAATGAAAGTTTACTTGAGGAAATAAAAACATCGAGCATATGATCTGATAGAAATGTATAATTCTTTCAATGTCATCCCTATCCATAGGGAAGAGAACCAAGTCAAATATTTTTTAGTATATTTTGCTACAAATATAGCTACCGTAGATGACTCAAGGTTGCATTAATTTTTCATATAGCTCATATCATACCCCTCAGTCCCAGACAATTTTGAAAACTTTCTAGTTTTTTATGATGATTGCGACATATTAAATTTGTTAATAAATTCAAGAGTCTTTAATGCTTAAGTTATAGTTAAATAAGATAAAAACAATCAATGTGATGAGGATTGTGATGAATATGGTGCCATGAACTTGAGATAAAACCACATCTCGAAGGGTATGATTTTACTTGAAATATTATCTGACCCAGAATGGTCCTTTCAAAGACCAGAGAGACCAGCCTACATTAACCAATAATCATACACAATCAACCTAAGATCCTTTGATCAGCCTAAATATGTTAATATTAGTCTTAGTTGTACTCCAATCAAATTCGAGTAGTTCAATAAGTTACTTCAACAATATAGAGACGTCATTTTTTGCATATACAAAGACCTTAAGGTCTTTGACCCAAGTATAATAATGCACACCATCCCACTTAAGCAAGGGTAAAATTCATTTAGGTAGATATAATAACCTATAAACCTTATGTTAGATCCCCTTATTCATAAAGAAGTTTACAAACTACTATTGGTGGAAATTTTTTTCCCAGTTTGCCATTCTACTTGGGTTTCCAACGTAGTTCTTATTTATAATAAAAAGGTAGAGATTAGGTTATGCATCTATTTCAAGAATTTGAATCAAGCCTCAAATACAGACAATTATCCTATGCCCTTCTTAGATGAAGTGATTCATATGGTAAGTTTATCTCAGATGATTTCTTTTCTTGATGGATTCTCATGGTATAACCAAGTTTTAGTGAACTAAGAAGATAGATCCAAGACCACTTTTATGATAAATTATGGAACCTTTACCTATACAAGGATCCATTTATATTCATTAATGTAGGAGCCACTTTATAGAGGTATATGGGTTACACCTTTAAATGTCTAATTGGTAAATGCATAATAACATATATGGATGATCTAGTTGTATTTTCAAAATGCAAGTCTAACCATGTTCACCACTTATAGAAAGTATTTGAGAGATGCAGAAGGTATGGTATCTCCCTTAACCTTAATAAAAGTGTCTTTGGCATCATGGAAAATAATCTCCTTAGTCACATTAGCACTAAAAAATATATCTTCATTGACCCTGCATGGGCAAATGTGATTTTGAAATTACCTCTTCCTAATATAAAGAAAGAATTGAAATCATTCTTTAGCAAGATTAATTTTGTACATAAGTTCATATCTATTTTTACTGATATTATTATGACTTTGAATGCTATATTAAAATATGAAGCTCAAGTGAAGTTGACTTCCCTAGCCAAACAATCCTTTTAAGACATCAAAAATGCCATCATACAGGCACCAGTCTTAATCATCCTGAATTGTGTAAAATATTTCCACCTTTGTTCCTTCACCTCTGAGCATACCATTACCATTATGTTTACAAAAAAAATTAGTGAAGAAGAGCAACCTATATCCTTCATGATTAAAAATTTTAATGATATCAAATTGAAGCACTCCACCTTATATAAAGATGATTATGCCTTAATAAAGGCTATGAATAAGTTTTGACACTATATACTTAAAAACAAGGTGCATGTCATTATCCTTGAACTAACCATAAAGCTCATTTTAGGATAGAATGAACTAGGGGAGCATGGATGATGATGGATGTAAAATAACAAGAATATAACCTATAAATTATAACTAGCATGATGTTAATGGATCAAGGCCTTAGTCAGTCGATCACTAAGGTCGGCCCTATAATCTTTGTGGTGCAGTTGAACTAATCTAATATGACTATCCAATAATTTTATGATCTGATCATCCATTATCTTATCTATGGGAATCCCCCTAGGACTCAAAAAATATCAAAAGAGATATCTTGGACTAAAGGCTACCCACTATATGCTAAAAATATGGATACTATATCACAAAAATTATGAAGGCATATATATTTGATGTTTTTAAATTTAAAAAAGCCAAAGAATTTAGGACTTAATTATATGAAAATTTGGGTAATGGCCACCCTTAAGGAAGAAAAATAGCTCAAAAAATTCTATGAGTTGGATATTACTATCCCACCATCTTTAGAGATTCACATAGCCATGTCAGGATCTATCACAAGTGTCAAACATTGGCTAAAAGGGAGACCCATGTGGCAATGCCACACCATCTTGTGATAGAAGAGTATCTTTTTACCCAATGGGAATTAGATTTCATTGGAGTCATCAATCTTAACTCATCATCTAGACACAAGCTCATTCTTACCATGACTCATTATTGTACAAGATGGATGGAAGTTATAGCCACTAGGAATAACAGTGCTAAGGAGGTGATAATATGCCTCAAAGAGAATATAACCATGTAGTTTTAAAAAAATCATTACACCAAAACCTCAAGGTGTTAGTGAAATCCACACATCAGGATCATAAAATCTCACCATGCTTTTGAATCCCAGACTCTGGGCTAGATTTGCATCTGTACACTAGGATCCCCCACATGTATGAGCCCTAAATGAACAATGTAATGCCAACATAGCTACATTTTCCATGACTTGACCTTGAGTGGAAACTCTAATACCAAATGTAATAAACTTTTACACTAAAACCTTGAGGTTTTAGTGAAATCTACACATCAGGATCATAACATAGTTTGGCACACCAATCTCTTTTATCTATGACAATGGCCCTTTTTCCAATCAGTTAAACTCATTAAGTGGTCTTATGAGGAAAACATCACCCTAAAGTTCTCATCAAATTACTATCCAAAATTAAAATAAAAATCTAATGGATGTAATTAAAAATTATACTGAGAAGTGACCTATGGATTGACACTCCTTACTAAAATATGCACTTTGGGTTGATCACACCAGATATAAGTGAGCCCTCAAAATTTCACATTTCTTATTGGTATACATCATGGAGCTAATATTCTTGATGACACTCAGACTACCCATGTACAAATTCATGCAAAAATACATGGATAATAGTGAAAGGGTTAGTTCAAGGTTATCGTACATTGTTCAAATGGAAGACATATGAGAGGAAGCTATCAAGAGTTTCAACAGACATTAGGACACTATCAAAATATGGTTTGGCAAGAAGTCCAAATTGAAGATGTTTAGAATATCTGATCCAGTCCTATTATGGGATAAATCCCATGAAAAGAAAGGCCAACATTCTAAACTAGACCCACTCTAGATTGCCTTGTATCAAATTATCAACTTACTAGGATAGAATGATTTTATACTAAATGATTTACAAGGGAATTATTTTTCTCTACCTTTGAATGGAAATTTATTGAAGCATTACTTCTTGGTTGTGCCATCTAACATCATCTCATAGTACTTATAAGTATAGCTTAGGAGCAATGCAATGTTAGAGTAGTTTGCTTTATATTATGTTCTTGTTTTCTATTGTGAATTTTATTTTTGTTTTTCACTTTGCCATTTTCTTATGCTTGTTCTTAGGTACCTTCCTATTAATTTGTTACCAATCAATTTTTTCCCTGCATCCCCTAATTTGGTCCCATAAAGTGGTTGACAAGCATTAAAAATGTAGTCTGGGGAGTATAAACTAGAAAAACTTATCCTTATGGATAAAAGGTGTGATCAACATGGAAAATATAATATCTATCCAAGAATGAATTCATTGATTCAAAATTGAGTAAGTGAATTAATAATTGTTTTATTTTTGACCAAATGTCATTATTGTACTAAATACACTAAGAGGCCACATTGAATTGATAAAATGGTGAAGGGTACCTTAGGGTGGTAATAACTCACTAAATAAATAATTTACCTTGGCTAAAATTATTCCCAACCCTCATGGATTAGAACCATAATAGAAGGAAGTCTAAAAATCTTGAGAAAAAATTAAAGTTTCTTCCTAAGAAAGGGTGATTTGGGCAACCTCCATCACAAGCTTTCTGACCTGGCTAATAATGGATCAAGGCTTAGCGTGGAGATGGATGTATATCTATTACGGATATGGATTATTGAATGGTATTAGAGAAATTATAAATCTTTCCCTTCCCTAGCCAATGTGTGCAAAAATAGTATATTTCAAGAGTTTTGAGCACCCAAGTCATCCCCAAGTTTTATCATGAATTTAAAAGGGGAACCAAAGACAATGAATCACTTTTTCACATAAGATTACCTATTAGAGTAACTAAAACCCATTATGTTACATGTTGAAGTATACTTTAGCACTTTATTTCTTTTCTAGTTATATTGAAAGGTTGTCATTGTATACCTCACGAATTTAAAGTGAAGATCAAATATTTTGGGTTCTAAACACTAGATAATGTTTTCCTTGCATATTCACCATTTGTTTTGACCATCATGCCCCTTTTCATAATAATAAAATGGAACCTCTACAAGGAAAAATTCAAAAAAAATTTCCTTCTTTAGGCCCATTCTAAACCCTATTCGATATCAGGCACCTAGCATATCATAATCTTTGAGATTTATGTTCTAATTTTAATAGAGACATTTTTGCTTTTATTTGAGTTTTTTTCCGTGGACTTTTAGTATGTAAATGTTTTTACCTATCATGTTTTAAAGTTCTTATTATACTTTTTTTTAATTGCTAACTAATTTTTCTCAATTTTTTTTAAAACAAGCAAATCCCACGGTCTCAGTTCTGGAGTCCAATTGGCACTCTCCCAGGGGTTCTCTTGTGATAGGTAAGAAACCCTTCATTTGTGAAATAGTTTCAATGTCTTAGTATTTTTTACATTTTTTAGGTCCAGAATTGTCAAAGCCCCAAGAGGCCCAATCCAATTAGAGATCATAGTGTGTACTCATACAACCAAATTTATCAAAGTTGTTAAATCCTTAGAAGTTCCAATCCAATCAAATAACACCATATGTACCTATACACCTAGAGTTTTCAAAGATTATAGAGCCCCAATAGGACTAATTTAATTAGATATTACCATGTGTACCTATACTTCTAGAGTTTTTAGAGTTGTCAGAGCCCTAGGAGGATTAATCCAACTAGAGATCACCATGTGTACCTATACATCCAGAGTTATCAGAGTTGTTAGAGCCCCTGAAGGCTTGATCCAATCAGAGATCATCATGCATACCTATACACTAAAGTTTTTAGAATCGTTATAGCTCTAGGAATTTTCATCTAATTATAAATCACCATGTGTATTCTATTATACTCAGAAGATCATACACATAGAAAATTCCCATTGTGTTAACCGCTTAACACCATGATACACATGACACTTGAAAGACTCTAGATGTATCTAGGGTGCCATGAGGGCCAAAGTGGGGTGTGGTCCCACCACACTCTTTAAATGTATGGGCCCACTTAGAAGGTTCATGATTCAACATCTGAAAAGGTCCCATCACCACCAACTGATCTAATTAAGGTTGATTCAGTATAAAAGCAAATCTAAGAAAAAAATAAAAAAGGCTAATTTAAAATTGGGCCATCAATTTAGAGTTTAATTCACATATTGTGAGCCTCTAAATATTATATAAAATATCATAGATCCCAATAAGGTCTCACCTGTGTTGAGTTCATCATTATCTATTTTACATGATTCAAATAATTTAGATCCCTCTGTCGAGTTGTTCCCAAAGCTTGAAGCATATCTCTACAAGAGTCTTACAAATAAACATGTAGCAATGGTGGCATCTACATCTAATCCCAATCTAGAACAAGAATTAAAAGATACCACATTCTTGTAGGGGATCATGCATTTTAATCACTATAATGAAATATTCAAGAAATTAAATATATCCAGAGACCTAACAGTGATAATGAGCATGAGGAAGATGATATCAAGTTTGCAAGTGACCTGATATCTCTCAGACCTTTGAGCCTACAAAAAATAGTGGCCAAGCCTAAATTATTCCCCTACATAAATATTTTCACCAATTTATTATGGACATCCAAGTGCACCAATGACATTTTTTGTTTACCAAACCAAGGACTTCAAATTGTAGATATATTTGAGGTTGCCTTTAGAAACTACAACAACCTCCCTAACTATGACATTTTGTATGATAAGGAAGTTTACACTACATGTATGAAGACCCATAACCTCCATGAGACCCTTTGATAGTGGGCTGAGGAATCTGACTATTTAGTTAACAATGAAGACATTGACACCTACACTATCAATACTTTCAAAGAGGCAGTGTGAATGGGCATGTTATTTTTCAACTGCTTATATAGGGTGAGCAACATCATGCATGTCAACAAATATTAGGTCCCCTTGCTCAGTATCATCCTTAAATGGAATCAATTTCTAGCTCTCAGGGACATCATCGCTTTTAACATATCATAGCAAGTCCTTAGATTTTACACCATGTGTAATTTATACATGATGTCTTTTCTATTTGATGCCACCCTTGACTTTAAAAGTATTGTGTTCCCCCATAGAGACCTATAACTTCCCTATTCCATGTGGTTTTCACCAAATTATGCATTCACCATTTTAGGTACCACATCTTTGATATATGTGATCACCTCTACCCCTACGTACCTGGTAATAAACAAAAATCCTATGCCAAGGCTATCATTAGAGATGAGGGCCTCCATCCTAGCCATCGGTGTCTATTAGTACTAACAAGACCACATAGCCATCAATTTATAAGTCATTTGGGGGCCTCTTCTCAATCTACCCTACTTCATCCCTAACTGATTAGTAGAGTAGGAGATCACCTATCAACTCATCAATGGCATATCTAGTTTTTGTCTCATCAGAAGATAAAATTCCTACCCTTCACTCCCATCATCATAATGTGCCATAAGTACAATACCCTCTCTACCCTGTAAGCCATGGCCATACATAGAGACTCTTTCAATCTCCCCAAATATGATGATAGGTAGTGGGATCCTCAAGGTAAGGTGAAGGTTCATGTAGAATTATATCAATCTAGGCTACACATTAACTATCACCATGAGAGGTACCAAAATGATGCCATCTACCTCAACCCTACTAATGATGTTGAGTTAATTATGAATCTAGAAGCAATAGATTAGTGTAAACCTCGATAAGAATAACTCAGGCCCATATTAGAAGAGTGGCCCATTCCCCCATAGCCTATCATAGAGGACCCAACCACTTCAAGAAGGCATTTTGAATTAGTCGTATAAGGGATCCTAATAGTAATTCCAATGACTTTGACTTCCACTTAACTTGTAAGGACTTCCCAGGTAGGCCAATCTCATATTACATGTGTTCTTCACCTTTCTAGTAGCTACGAATCTCAAGATAGCTCCCACCAAGGCCAACCTTTAGCATCCCTAGAGCTAGAGACTCCCACCTCAGGTATGACTAGGTAGCAACTTGCTACACCTCCTAGTTTTCCAACCAAGACACACCCTTCCCCTATGGTTATTTCTGCTTTAATTTCCCTTATAAGTGATCCTCAAAGGTCCCCCACTCTATTGATACATATATCTCTATATGCTCCAAGCTTTCATGCCCCTCTTGTTTACACTACACCAGCTTGGGCCACTTCTAAAATCACCCTTAGGCTGGCCCAAATGATTGGCACAATCCCTGTTAATGTTCTAGCTCTTTCTCCCATAATCATAATGACTCTCTTTGTAGCCTTGATCCCTCCCATTGATCCAACTACCCTTGCAATTCCTTTAATCCCAATTATGTAGGCTCCCCTAATGCTATGACCCCTGGTGTTTTAACAAGTCCAAGGCAGCAACCCTAGGTAACCCACCAACTTCAGGCATTACTATAGTATGTTGATGGTATAATAATGTCATGTCAATGAATGAACCCTTTCGCCTATCGTGAAGGTCAAGGTGGAATCAAAGTGGTTTAATCATGGGGGGTCTATGGAGCAAATATTGATCCTAAGATATGCAAATAAAAAATACAAAAGTGAACTAAGCATCATAATATTTCAAATCATATAGTTCTTTCAATGTAAATTAAGAATCAAATCTAACGGTTATAATCTAACCTATCTAATAGAGTAAAACTTATGAAAGATTAAATCTCTTGAATGAAATATCTTTGATCCTCTGAATAATATATATCTTTCTTATCAGTCTTAATGCCACAACAACTAAAACAAATGAAAATTAAAGTAACATAGAAACCTAAATATAGATAAAATAAGCAAAAATGGAAACCGAATAAGGAGATATAAATAACAACTACCATGATCCTTAACTAAGAATTTAAGAACAAAAATCTAATTAAAAGCTAGCCTAAGAACATAGTAAAGATGTAAATATATTCTAATATAATCAACAAATCTATCTACTAACAAGAAATAAATAAAAAGCAGTGATATAAAAATAAACAAACAAATAATGTGTCAACAATAAATCTAAAACTAACTTAAATTAATAAGCAATAAAACTTAAAATAAAAACAACTAATAAGCTTATTCAAGAAATAAAATAAAGTAAATAATCATTAATTAAATAAAAAATAGAAAAAGAGTCTGAAAATAATAAATGATTATTATAATAAATTAACTAAAAGGAAAATAATCTTACTATAAAAACTAAACTACACTAACAACAAAGATTAAACTATAACTGAACAAGAACAAAAATAAATCTAATCTAATAGCAAAAAGAAATCTAAACTAAAAAAAGAAGTAAACGAAGTGTGAGACTTTGAAAAATAATCATCTTATTGATATGAAAAGTAATTTTATTGAAAAACTAATAGAATAATTTTGATTACAAACATAATATTCAAATTAAAATCAATTTAAAATTAATATATTAACAATCTATCGTAGAATATGATGTATTCATTGTTATTTAGGTAAATTACATGAAATTTAATACATCTGACTGCATATCTTTAATCATCAATGATATCAATACTTGATAATCTTGAACTAAATATTTATGAATAAATCAAAAAACTTAGATATCCCTGCATTATTTAAATAGATTACATCAATGTTAGATAAAACATTGTCTAGGTTATTTACAAATGATTGTTTCATCTCATAGATTGTTTGCATAAAAGAAGAGAGAGATGAAAAGCTTTAAAACTTCAAAATCTCTTAATACCCATGTGTTTCTCCTCTTGTTATGTGTATTCAACATATTTATAAAATAATTTTCCTTTGTGATAATTATGATTCAAGTTATACCTAACTTTAGTTAGTTATATTTTATAAAATTAATTGACTTTTCAAAAAAGTCAATTACTTTATAATTAATCATTTTATAAGCTATAAAGTGTATAACTTAACTTTATCTTGAACTTAAAATAATTTTATGAGATTAAATAATAATATAGACAAATTTACAATCTCTAATAGGTTGGGGGGGGGGGGGGGGCGGGCGGGAGGGAGGGCGGCGCGGGGGTTGACTTATTAAACATGACTTATTAAACATGATTTAGATAATCATCTAACTATGCATATAATAAAAAAGTAATAAATGCTAATGTCAAATGATCCAAACATATTAACACTATAATCCATAAGTAACATTTATTCAAATCTATAAAATGATCAAAGTAAAGCATATAATATATTGCATAAGTATACTAATTTTATTATCTATTAAATATTATCAAAGAATCTCAGAATTTCCATGTCATCAAAATTGAAACACTATCAAAACTGCATCTGTTTGAAAAGTTCAAAGCTGAAAACTATCTAAAAATAACATTATAATAGTATCTCAACAAAATAATAATTAAGTCAATAGAAATGTATCACAAGCATCCTAATCAGAGTCACTACCAGGGGAGCCCCCTTATTTGTTTGATATTAAGTATACTCCATTGATGTAGTAGGTAATTCAACTAAATTAGTGTCCCCACAGTCATCATCAACCTCAATATTTATTTTCTTAAGTATACATGTTACCATGGGATAACTATAAGAACAAGGTTTATCTAATACAGGTGAGGAGCGTCTGGTAATCATGGCCAAAGAGGGATTTGGATTAGCAAGGTTTAGATTAAACTTAGGAAATAATTTGGCATGATCAAAAAATAGGGTGACCATTAGGTACCAATTCAATGAAAGTATGCATTCATTAAGAGGATTCCCTTGGAGTACCTCATCTGAAAGGATAAGATATCTAAGAGGATCTCCTCGAACCTCTATGATATACACCATGTAAATTAATTGAAAATGATAGGATATTATATAGTAAGTTCTAGAATGTAGGATCATTCACATCAAAATGTATAGACACACAAGTTCCCTAGTGAAAAGGCTTGGAGAAAGCATTGGTATCCCTACATCCATGAAAAATTCTCCCATGATAACTACTTCGTGAAGGAGTTTCATTACCTTGATGTGCACTATATCCTCAAGCATTCTTTCCTAAATTATGAGAATCTAGGGTTCACCCTAACATTTAAATTTGAATGAAATTCAAAAAAGAACTTGAAATATTTTTTTTATTAAATCATAAACATCTTCAAAGAAGTCAAATACTCATTATTCATTTTGATTCAATTCATTCATCCACTATCAAACAAATCTAAGTGTTGTCAAACATGTTTCCCAATATCACAATATTCAAATTAAAACACTAATTTTAGAAAAGCATATTTTCACAACTCAACTATCCATGTCTGTGTGTAAAATTTCAACATCATCATCTCCCTTGACAAGCCTATAATTTTCTCAATCTAAAATTCAATAAATAAGATCAAATCTATTAATTGGGTGCAATAATTTCCATAAGACCTCTATCACAATAATCCCACATTTCCAAATTTAAACAACTAAATATCACCAAATTTATTATGACTACAAATTATATGCATGTATTCACATGATACTTCTTAAAACATTTTAATAAACCAATATTTCATAGGCAGTTATCAAATAATGCATTTGATATTAATATTTTCACATAATTATCTTTAAATAATCTTACAATATCATCGTGTATGTTATGCAAACTTACTACCCAGTTAATACCAGATTCTTGAGTCTAATTAACATTAATTATCAACCTAAGGTACATATGGTTTTCAAGGATGTTAGCATTATATATGTATTATTTATCCATAGATTATCTTATTTACTAGTTGCACTATGATGAACTTTTACTGAATTCACCAGATAGTTATACTATGAAAACTATTATAAATATATATATATATATATATATGAATCACACATGCATCACACTTTATATAATCAAACTAATAATGAAATCAACTTACAAAACACACTTAACTAAGGAGGGTCAGGATCTTCACTGTAACTCCTTCCGAGGGGGCCCTTCCTCATTCAAAACTGAGTTCCAATCCTTCTTCAAGAGACTTGTAAAAGCTTATTATAGAATTAACCTTCTCACTACTTAGATATGTAGAAATTAAAGATTGCTACAAAATATTGCAATATTCATAATGCAATGGCTTGTATAATTCTACTATTTTGTTATTATCTATCCAACTTCTAATCTAATCTAGGTTCTGCCATTAAATATAGAAGGTAGTTTATTAACTTTTAACCAAAAACAATAAACTAAGAAAAAATACAAATACTTAGGAACTACCCCAGTCAACCTTCATGGTGTTAGTAACTAAAGTTACTTTTTTTAAGTCTGACTAGGTTAAAGACAATGTATATTATAGTATTATTTTACTTCTTTTTGTCTCCTTCCCATTGTCCTTATCTTTCTCATCTTTGGTAACACATCCAAGTTTCCTTGCATGTGGGGAGTCCATACAATAACTATGGTCCTTCTTAATCACTCATTTAGTTCCCAAGATAGTTAGATGTGTCCTTAAGATCTAATCACAACAATAGTTATGTTCTGTGTAGTGGTTGCAGGCAACCTATAGGTGGAAGCCTACAGTTGTTATGAGTAATCTATAGTGGCTATAGGGAACCTATAGGTGGAAGCCTATAGTTTCTATGAGCACCCTACAAGTGGAAGACAATAATGGATATGGGCACCCTATAGGTGGAAGCTTACAATTGATATGGGCAACATGTAAGTGTTGTGCCCAAATAAGATTCCTGTAGCCTTACGTTACCATTCAAATCTTTGTTAAATAAAGTTACACAAGTATAATCTAATCAAAGAAAAAACATCATTAATTCATAACATAACATATATATATCAATGTGTATACAAAATCATAAATTATTTCATTCATTTGTACAAGTCATGGATGGTTATGGGGATTTACATAAAAATATATATATATACTAGGTATGGATGAGGCTATAAAATAGAGTAATTGGTGGCCTCATCACACCCACTACTTAACCTCTTACTCAAACTTGAGCAAGCCTTGACTCCATTTTGAAACCATATAATTTATTGAAATCTAGGGGCTCAATGTAGCCTAACCCTTCAAAGATATAGAAGCTTTTAGCATCATCAATGTTCTTCCATCTTTTCTTCTCTGCCTCTCTATTAGCTAAGACCTTTCCCTCCCAATTATGAATTGGGAACCAAATTGTAGGATGTTGAAACATCAATCCCAACCATTTTACCCTTCTCCTCCTGATAATATCAATATACATGTATACTCTGTGTATGGCCTCCCTAAAGTTTTGAGGGGAATAAGTTTTCTTTATTTTTAAAGCATCAGAGGGTTTTGCCCATCTGTGAGAATAAAAAACAAAAAATTTGCTTTCCATCTCCTTCCATAAGACTCAAATAATGATTCTAAACTTTTACTTATTTTCATATGACCCATGCTTGTGGAGTACCTAAGTTCATGAAGAATATCCATTCTTTTATTACAACATCTAGATTGGTTGATTCACCCCTGATCATTAGGGTAGCTTCTTTTTCTTTTTCTTGATACTCCTCCACCTGTTTCATTATTCCTATTTCATTGAGGACATGAAGAAAATGTATTTAATTACACATCCCCCAAGTATATATTTGGATTCCAATCTGCATCATTGGGTATAACATATTGGTGTATATAAAACTCACTTAATTGTGCTTAGAGATCAGGGTCATCATGTCTATAAACTTCAAAGAAAAATTTAGGGTCACAAACCATGTAGGACTAATCATTATAGATCCTATCATATCTAAATTTAAGCCATATCTCTTTTAAGTAGATAGCATACACCCTATAAGGTGATCTACACTTCATTAACATTTTAGTGGTTTCATGCATTTCATTAATCTTTTCCTTTAGATACTTGATCCTACTTTTAGCCATTTCTAGTCTTTTTTTATGTCATCTTGTTATTCTCTTATTTCAACATATATATTACATCTTTGTACCAACTCCTTATAGTAAGTTTCATCATCACCAAATTTTTCATTAAGAAAATTCAGGAGGTCATTAGTTTCTATAGGCATGAAAGCTAAAAGATCCACATCAATAACTTCTTCTGCTATAGATTTTTTTATAGTGGGTAATGGAGGAGGAAATCTATTATAGAAAGGTAAAAAAACTAGAGCAAATTCTTCTGTAGATGCTTTTGAGGGTATATTAATGATATATAAGGGTAAGGTAGATGAAGTTGTTGTAGGTTCCTCCAAGAAAGTTGTTGCAAGTTCCTCCAATAACTTTTCTCTTTCTATAGATGGTTCTACAAATTTTACTACCCCCATAAGTGTTTCCAAGCCTCTCTTACATTTCAATTTTGTTATCTCATTCCTCAAACTATATATTTCTTTCATATCTTGTTCCAAGGTTTGAACTCCTAGTCATGAGAAACTATCTCTTGTTCTGCTTCTTCTTTTATAGTCTTTTCTTCAATCAATTCCTCTTCTATTATAGGTTGATCTATAATTTTTATCTCTTCTTTTATGTACCCATTATGTCTAAGAAGATCCATGTCTTCCTCAGTGAATCTGGATGGCTTGGATGATTTTACTTCTTCTTCCTTGGAAAATTCCTCTTCAGTAGACCATTCTACAAACTCAAACCCAGTAGGGGTCTTTCGAATCATGGGTTTTTTCTTTCCCTTTTCATCCTCACTGATGTTTATAGGTGAGGAGTTTATAGTTGTCTTTTGTTTCTTAATTCTCTGAGATCTCCTAGGAGTAGGTTTCCTTCTTCTTAATACAAAGGGTTTCTTTTCTTCAATTTTTTTCTTCTTTTTAGGAGGTGTGGCTGTTGAAACTTGTTCTTCTTGTGTAGTAGTTGATGGAAGAACTTTATCTTTCCCTAAAGGAGCCATGGTTGAAGAATCAATCTTTGGTGAAGAGATAGTTCAAATAGTGGAAGAAGGAATATTTTTCTTAGTTTGTGTGGGTGGACTTTCCTCCTCTATGTCATCAAGAGGTAGGACTAGTTTCCTTCTCCTTTTTCTACCCATAACAATTTCAGATGGACTCTCAGTAGCTACGGCTTGTCCAGTAGCACTAGTGCTCATAGTATCTTCTTGTGTAATCTATTGGGCCTGATCTTCAAGAGATTTTTTATTATTATTTCCCTCCTCTTTTTTAGGTTCACCATTCCCAAAAGTTAGAAATTATTCCCAGATGAGATCGGGTCTAACAGTGTTTATTCCATGTTTGGTTATCAACCATATTAGGCAATGATGAGAAAGGGATTTCTTAATCCTCTTCTAATACTCTTTGGACATCCTTTTTAGAATGTTCCAAAGGTGATTTGGAACATAGTGGTCATATCATGCCTTAAATGATTCAAAAATTTAAACTAGAGAGTATAAATTAGAGAGTACCTTCCTCCACAAGTCATATAGTTGATTATGTATGAGGCTATTTCCCTCCAGGCTGTAGGTAGGTTGAGTCTCTCCACACCACCTTTCTTCAGTACTAGGCTTTCATCTCCCTGATAGAACTGTTATTTGGCTTCTCGACCATTGGATTTGTCTTGCTAGTTCTCTTGTATACTTGGTAGTCCAGCTGTCTGGCTTACCAGTTCTTTAGTGACTAGAAATGTGATGCCATGTATAGTAGCTTACTCTCCTATAAAGGGTCCTACAAATTCCCTAATAAGTGATTCTGAGAAATGTTTTAATTTCCCAAAATAAGTGGTCCATCTAACTTTATTGAAGATATCCCAATTGATTGGGTCTCCTTGAAGTTTCCTATGATCTATAGGTTCCCTTCACACAACTGAACCTCCCATTCTACTAAATTTAGCTTTCTATCAATATTTTCAATTGGTAATTGGCAACACACCCTATTTTGATTCTAATTTTTTACCTGTAGTAAAGTAAGGTATGTTCAATAATGATGGTTTGTGGTTTTAGGTTGCAGGTTATGACATGCTTCAGCTTTGGTGAATGGTTGTACTTGTAAGAGAAAATAATGAAAGTGATCATTTTCCCTATAGGTTATTATGGTGTCTAATCCTACATGTACGGATATTGTAGTGCATAGTATTATCACCCATAGCATTCTCCCCTTCTCACATGAGTTATCACTTGACCCCAAGTGACGTGGAGTGAGTAGGATGGAAGAGATAGAATAGGGTCATGATTAGGGATATAAGTCTGGGTTGAGACATCATCATGAGGGTTTAAGTGTGAGTTGAGAGGTATTAATGAATGACATGTTAATGATTTAATATGCTTTTCAATATAATACATGCTATATTAAAATAATAATTACTTTTCTATGATCAAAACATATGGTGTACCATTTTAATGATTTACCTAGGGTTACGTCAAGGATTTGTATGTGAGTGGTTGGTGGAATGTAATGATTTTATTGGTAGTTATAACTGGACTAAAATGGACCCCTTTTGAGTAATTATGAGATCACAAGATGTTAGCCTTCCATGGTGCCCTCAGCTCACCTGCATGTAATCATGACAACCTAAATGGAACTTGAATAGGGGTCTTGTAGTTGAATGAGAGATTATTGCCCTCCTACCACAAGATGGTTACTACAGATCTATGTTATCCAAGTTAGGTGCTATATAAACATGGAAAAGGTATCTAAGAGTGTTTTCTTTTTTTGATCTTCCTCTGCATGATCTTGTTGATGATGTATCTTTGTGTTGTCTTACTCCCTATGGATTCTATGCCTAGTGAGCTTTTCCTTTAGCAACTAGCAAGGTGTGCAAACTTGGGACCTACGCTCCAAAAATCCTAGATCTCAGTATGTGATAGATTGAAATCATCTTCATGAAATGACCAGAAGATGAAATTATTTCATGTGTGTCCTTATAGCCATAAATTTTGGTCTTCAACATTCTAAATGAAGATTGGATGTGTATGTTATTATTGTGGCTCTTACCTTGTTATTTATGGGTAGGCCTGAGCAACATTTTGACTTTTTTTCTCTAATCCTCCTTCACTCCTCCTCTAGCTTGTCTAGTGTCTTCCATGTATTGATCAAAAGCTCATAGCCAAGGCCATAGCTTAGATTTTGTGAAAAATTATTTGGCATGTGCTTACAGAGGTATTAGGATATACCTATAGTAAATAGAGGTGGTACTCGTAACAACTACAAATTTATGCCCAACTATGGGGAAGGTGCTTGTAGCAGCTATGAAAGAGCCCATAGTAATTGAAGGAAGACCTTAATTAACAAAGGTGCTTATAGCAATGATGAGGGAGGTGTTTATAGTAGCCACAGAATAGCCCATGGAAACTAGAGGAAGATGAATAGTTTTGCTTGGAATGATTATTTATTTTTTATTTTTATTTTTACCCCTAAATAGCTAGCAAGTTGATTTTCTATTTAGGCTTATTTTATAGTTCTAGGTAGCCAATAGGTTGGTTTTCTACCCAAAAACTACTACCAACACCCAAAAAGGTTTTTCATTATTTTTTTTTACTCTAACTACTGTCTGTAGTATAATGTTTATTTTGGGTCCTTGCTAAGTCAGTAGTGAACGTGACTAGTCAAAGACCAAGTAAAGGTCTAGGTCTTATGCTAGAGGAGGGCTATGATGTCCTCCTATCCTTCTTCATTTGTGTGTTGGTTGGTTCTCCCTTTATTTGGTGAGACATCATGCTGATCTAGCACATCATTGTATCCATTTTATAATTGCATGTGTATGTGCTAGGTAAACTCCTCTTGAGTGAGTGGTTTTTTGTACAACTTTAGTATGTGGCCATTGACCAGTAGATGGAATCTTATCGAATCAATGGTTTGGAGTTGCATTGCTCTATTATCATAAACATGCTCAATCTCAAATGGACCAAGCCATCTGAGCTAGAGTTTTTCCTTGTGATCCTTATATTTTGAATCAAAAAGAAGGGCCCAATCTCCTGCATTAAATTATCTAGTCTTAATGCACCCATCATGCCATCCAATCTATTGGTGATGTATAAGTTATATATTCTACAATGCTTGTTGTATGTATTCATCTAAGGTATTTAGTTACATAATCATTTCTTTCTATGCTTCAAATATATACATCTCAGGTTCTAGTGTTGTCTGTAAGGTCTTGTGCTCAAATTCAATTGGCAAGACAAGTTTTTCCCATAGACCAACTCATATGGGGTGAAGCCTGTAGTAATCTTCCACATTATCCTGTAAGCCCAAACAGCTTTAGGAAGTCTAGCCTCCCAATCCTTATGGGACATACAGTCTTGGTCAAAATATTTTCTAACTCCTTATTGTTGACTTCCACCTGTACATTGGACTATGGATGATATGGAGTTGATTTCTTATGCCTAATCTCATATTATTGGACCTAATAAATAATTAAACTAGCGATGAATTAGGGTCCTTGATTAGTGACTATTTCTTATAGCACACCATATTTTGTGAGTATTTCTTCATAGAAGAAAGCTACCACCTTCTCATCCTTGATGTGTGTAATAGCCTTTATTTCCACCCATATAGTGACATATTCAGTACATACAAGGATGTACTCTTTGTTATTATATTTTAGATCAAAATATCCTACAAAGTTTAAGCCCCATTTTCAAAATGGTTCAAGTACCATTTGAGACTACAAAGGCATCACATCTAAACGTGTAGGTCTCCTCATACACTGACATCTATCACAATGAGCAGTATACCTTATTATTTATTTATAGAGTGAGGACCAATAACATCATGTATTCAAGATTTTTTTTGTTGTACACTTGGATGCAAAGTGCCCTCCATAGGCTTCATCATGGCAAGCTTTGAGGATATCTAGAACTTCATCTTTTTTGAGACATCTTCTGATGATGGAGTTAGGTCTAGTATAGAAAAGGAATCCAAATAGCCATGAATACCTACCACTTTTTTTAATCAAATATTTTTTTTGTTTAAGGAAGAAGTATTGTGGAAGTAACCCTATGGAAAATTAGTTAATAATATCAACACACTAAAGTGTGGTGAGGGTGAGGGATAATAGGTGATCATCTAGAAATGAGTCATCCACTATGGTATCTTCTTGAGGGGATTACAGGCATGATAAGAATTTAGCCATGGCATTGTTCTTACCAAGCTTATTTACAATGGTTAGATCAAATTCTTGTAACAAGAGTAGCCATCTTATCACTCTACCTAGGATAGTTAGTTTGTTCATAAGGTATCGAATGGCTGCATGGCCTATATGTACAAAGACTTGATACCCTGTGATGTAGTGAAAAAACTTGTTGATAGCATAGACTACTACCAAGAACTCTTTTTTAGTAACTATATAATTTAATTATGTTGCCTATAGGTTCTTGCTCATAAAATATATAGCATGATTGAGTAATTCTTATTTTTGTCCTAGCATAGCTCCTAGGGTAGTATCTGAAGCATCTATGTGAATATGGAAGGGAAGCTTCAAATCAAGACCACATAGAACAGGGGTGGTGGTTAATAATTCTTTCAATTTTTTGAAGATTATATCACAAGCAAGAGTCTAGATGAATTCAATATCTTTAGTCAGGAGAGTGAATAATGGTGTTGCTACTTTGCTGAAATTGTTGATAAATCTCCTGTAGTAACTAGCATGTCCCAAAAAACTCCTGACATCTTTCTATTTTTGAATAATAGATAGGTTTTTTATGATGTTGATTTTTACAGGGTCAACATTAATTCCTATATTAGATGCATGGTGACCTAAGACAATGTCTTCTATCATAAACATATAGTATTTCTTGTGACTTAAAGACAAATGGTACTCCTGAAAGCATTGCAACACTTTCTCTATATTTTTCAGACACTCATCAAATGTTTTTTCATAAACAATGAAGTCATCAATATAGATTTCTACACATTCATTGGTCATATATGCAAAGATACTCAAGATAGCCTTCTAGAATATTACAGGAGCATTACATAGCCCAAAAGGTAATACAACATAAGCATAAGTACCCCAAGGATAAGTGAAGGTGGTCTTCTCCTGGTACTTAGGAGCAATCCTAATCTAGTTTTAACCACTTAAGCTATCTAAAAAGGCAAAATATTTCTTTTGTGTCAGTGTGTCCAACACCTGATTAATGAAAGGTAGAGGAAAGTGATCCTTTTTGGTTGTTATATTAAGTTCTTTGTAATCTATGCATACACACCATTCTCCATTTTTCGTTGGTACAATTATCAATGGTGAAACCCATTCACTGTTTGAGATGGGATATATAAATACAATGGTCAAAAAAATTGCAATTCCACTTTGACTATTTCTTTAAGAGTTAGATTCATCCTACATTATGGCTATCTGATTGGTTGGCACTCTTACTTGATATAGATATGATGTGTGCATCTTTCTAGGTTGATTCTTTGTATATCCTCATAATCCCATGCAAAAGTGCATTGGTTTGCATGCAACATGTTGACTACGCACTTTTCCTCATTTGACTCCAACTTGTTATTAATAAGCAATGTTTTTCTTGAAGATATTTCAATTTTCTATGAGAGTGATTTCATTATTTCTATATTTTCAATGGATATAGTTTGGCTAAAACTATGAGGCAGCAATTAGTGGAATATTTTTTATACGGATGCATCAAATTATCTTCTTCCCAAAGACTAGAAAATGGGCATTCAACACATTGCAGGTGGTTGAGATCTACAGAATGACTTTAGTAATTATTATGGAGAACATTGGAGAGAATTGTATCTTCTTCCTGATCAACCAAGGTGCATGCATGGTCTATGGTGAATACAAGAATCTAGGGAGGTTGGTCTACCTCATCTTATTTAGCCCATAATGTATGCTTTGGTGCCAAGGCCAGTTGTACCAGGGGATAGATGACCAATTTCTTAGTGTGGTTGCCATTGAAAATCAGCATGCCATTTTATTTACAGTGGATGAAGGCATCAACTATGGCAAGACAAGGTCATCCTAAGATAAGAGGATATCTACCCAAATTAGACTTTGGCTAAAGCATAATGAAATCTATAGGATACTCTTAAGAATTTATAGTAATGACAAGATCTTCAATGACTCCTTCTAGTCTAACTGTATTTTTATCAACCATTTGCAACATTGTAGATGTGGGAAAAATATTATTCAATTATAGTTTGTTCATAGTTTTACTTGTCATTACATTTATTTCAGCCCTCAGGTCTATCAATGTTTTGAATAGTTGTTCATCATGGATCTGGACTATTATAATTGGGCATTTTGGATCTGAATATTTCTTTGGTAGGGTGTTTCCCAACATAATAGCTACTAGCTAGCCAATCACATGCACTGTATTGGGATCCTTTTTCTTCCTTCCAAGTTTATGTAGACATAAGTCTCTAACAACTTTGGAATATATGAGCACATCTTTGATGGTCTAGAAGAGAGGAATTTTAACACAAATATTCTTGAGCTATCTTATGAAATCAAATTCAGGATCAATTACATGGAATTGAAGGCTAAGATGTTTTGGAAATGATGGGGCTACTTCATCAACAACTTTATTTGTTGGTTTAGATAGTTCTTGTGATGGTGAAGATGGGTTAGTATGATCTTCTGGAGTTTCTTGATCTAGATCCATTATTATGGGTGGGGTTAGGGGTGGTATAACTTTCCCTAAACATAGATGAACATCACTAATATTCATTGCATATGTTAAGTACTATACAGGCTCAGTATTGAATGTTGATTGTATCAATTTATTTATAAGATTTTACATGGGTTGGGTAGGGAGTTGATTAGACTTGGGTGCAACTTGTGTATTGGGCATAAGAGCAAGAGGTTATTTTTGTTGAGGTAATCCTCCCTGATGGTTTCCCTATGGTTGATTGGGTCTCCAAGGCTATTACCACTGGTTTGTGAAGGGTGGCCTTGGGGTGGTTACCAGGCTTGTATCCAAGTTAGGGATACATTTTGTGGAGGATGTCAAGAGGTGGTGGGGTAGCTTATCTGAGGTGGCTATTAGCTGGAATTAGGAGATTCGACATTTATTCATGGACTAGTCCAATTGGGAGTAGCATTTAAAAATTGTGAATTAAAGGAGGTAGAATTTTTAAAAGGTATATTTTGTCCCATACCTAGATTAGATGTTTGTTGAACCCATGGATTTATTTGTGCAATATAGAAAACCTAGTTTGCATCTCTTCCTATAGTGTGTAGTTATTTCTAGTTCTTTAACTGTGATGTTAGCTACTTTAGCCTAGACCTCGTGACACCTACAATATATTTTCTTCTTCTTACAATCTAGACAATAGATGGTCAAAGCTTAATCCAAGGTTGATTGCTTTTACCTTGAGTGCAAGCTATCTAGTTGGGTACCCAAGTGACTAATGATATCCTATTTCATGTCTTGTAATAGGTTACTAACTCAAGATTTTGATAGGCCACTTGTAGTTGCTAGTGGAAGCTTGATGCCCCTGACTTTATTTATGAAAGACCTGGAATAATTCTTGCTCAACTCCCTAATGTCTACAAATGGTATATGGGAGATATTTCCCCCACTCATTAGGTCCAAGGATTCTAGGCAATCTTCTCAGACTCCTTTCAGGAAGATGAGTTTTAGAGGTTCTTCTCCTAGTGCACTTTACTTTAATTTATGTACACTGAACATGAACCTTTCAATATAGTCTTCCAAAGATTCATCCCCTTCTTGAGTCATCCTGAAGATGTCATTTCTTCTATAATTTCTTCCCCATCCATATTCTTGATACTTAGCCAAAAAAAATTATGTCCTCCCAAGTGTGGATTGAATTACTACCCAGTCCCATGAACCAACAAAGTGTTGAGTCTTTGAGGGTGGCTGAAAAAAGTTTCAATTTTTCTGCATCCTGCCTGTAGTCATAAATTATACAGAAGATATCAAATTCAAACAAGAAAGTGTTTGGGTCTTCTGATAATGTACCTCTAAAATTGGGCAAGGTTAAAGGTAGAATATTTTTCATTTGTGTTACGCCTATTGCATCTAGAATAGGAAATTCAAAAGTAACTGTGTCTGGAGTCTTGTTGTCATTTATGAACTCTCCTTCTCCATTCATGATGGATTTTCTTATGATATGGATACCAAAGATACTCAAGATCACATTTTCAAATTTTGTATCAGTCCCTTCATCATCATAATAGTAAACATTTATCTGGTAATCCACAGTCTTTCTACCAAATAAAAAATTTTAAGATTCTCCTAAACTTTCTTTGATTTGTTCAAGAAAGCATTATTGGAATGTTTTGATGTTACTTTCTAGAGTGTTTGGTTTGTGAGGTTCTTCTCCTTTGTTTCTCTTTACTAACTCAGCTAATGCTTCCTCTACTTTTATTTCCTTTTTCAAAGCCAATAGTACTTCTTTTGCAATCTACATCTTTTAGTTTGTAGTGTTTCCTTCTTCAAGAACCCTCTAACTTATGGTATATTTTTCAACAAGATTCTTAGTTGCTGAAGGTATTTATGGTTCTTTATCGGTAGCAACTTGTGGATTTTTTGGTAGGAATCTCCATTGAGAATCTCTTTCTCTCTGCATAAACATTGTGCCACACCTTTCAGCTATCTTGTCCCTTCCTACAAAGGATTAGTGTCCTTTTTTTATTTTTCATGTGTTCTAGGGGGTTGTTTTAGAATAAGCAAAAATTAAAATAAAAGAGCATAAAAATCAAAATGACTGGAATTGAAGTTTTACTTATAGAAAAAAGTAAAGCTATCTACTGAAAGTGAGAAAATTACTTTAGAAAGTAGAAAATGAAAGAAGGAAAATGATCTTCAAAAATAGGAAATGAAAGCAGGAAAATTATCATAAAAAATAGAAAATTAAAGTAGGAAAATTAAAGGCACACTTTGTAAAAAATAAATCACTCTTGTATGAAAGTAAATTCTAAAAAAAATGAACTAAGTAAATTACAAGATTGCAAAGAGGCATTCAAGGTTGTGCACCATCAACATCTAGAAACTTAGACATCTGGCATAAAACACCATAATGCCCTCATTGACTTCCCAGACTAGGTAGGACAATGCATCAAAAATATTATGCACCATCAACATCTAGAAACTTATACATCTAGCATAAGACATTATAGTGTCCTTACTCGATTTGCTCAACTAGGTAGGACACTGCATTAATCAATCTTGAAAAGCAATAATTAATTCTAAAAAATAATAATTGACACCCTCCCCAGCAAAAGTGCTAAAATATTGGGTAGACTTATTGCCTAATTAATACTAAATTCTTGAGTATTATTTGTTGGTTGAATATTTTGTCGATCAGTGTACTGATAAACAAAATAGGTCTGATCAGCCAAAGTAGGAAGATTAGTCATCTAAATGTGTAGCTTTACCACATTAGAAAGACATTGATCTCTCCTCTCATCAAGGGGAGGTTCCCTGTAGGTATGCTATATATATATATATATATATATTATATATATATATATATATAAACAGAAAATAATACTCATGGGTGGGACAAACCATCCATCTCTCTTTCTTCAGAGATGATGCACGTGGATCAAAGGAAAAACTTAGGGGAAATGGCAGACAGTAATCCTCTTCTTTCAGAAGTACTATTCAGCAAACCACAAGAATACTCCTAGCAGAAATAACAAAAAGTAGCAAAGGATGTGATAACCAGCAAATTGAGATGCAGCACAAAGTCTTCACCTGGATTGCTCAAGAGTAAGATACAAAGGACAATGAGGGCACAAAGTCACCTCAAGGTCCTTTACACAGAAATGAAAAGAACACACACTAAAGGCAATTATGGGGGCACAAAGTCTCTCCATAGTTGACTATTTAGGACACCTTCTTGACTGTTGTCACTAATTCTACTTGTTGTATTAAAGGAACAGAAGATATATTGAAGAAAAAGACATAAGAACAATTTCCTTAATAACAAAGATATTACAGCATAAAGTCTGAAAAACCACTTGCTTTCTTATTCTAGTAACAAAATATGATCGGCAATCTAAGCTCAAAGTCTCAGTAATGCTTTACAATTTGGGCAGAGTTTCATTCTAAATGTCAAAAAAGATATCCCTATTACAATAGAAGAAATTCCCTTATATAGCCTCTTCAAGAAGGACTTGGGAACAATCAATACATCATTTTACATTGGAATCTATTAAGAAGACATGCTAGAACTTAGGGGCACTTTACCCATTTGATTTTATCAATGCAAGGAAATAAGTCGCACTTATTGAAAGTTTTCAACTTTCAATGTCCACCTGGTAATCTGATCTTATCTTCATCGTTCCTCTTTTTTTAGTTAATTAAATTAGGTCCTGGATTTAGTTTGTTGTTCTGTTCCTTCTCCACTTTCTATTGGTCTTGGCCTTGAAATCTGTGAATGTATTCTAGTCTGTATGTTCAAAGGATCAATGGCTAATTCACTGTGTTGAATTTGACATTTTCGAGTGCGTCATTCCTTTGTCTTCTTTTGGATTTTCTATTTGGCACTTTTTCGGATTGAACTTGCCCTTTCGGGTCTTAGGAAATGACCCGTTTTGAGTTGGGAAGAGCCTCCCACAAGGGTATCTACCCTTCGGGTAGTCTTTGAATGGCCTTCAGGCTTCTTTGGGAAACTCTTTGAACTTTGGCAATGAACCAATTGTTGAACCGTTCCATTGAATAAAATGTTTGAACCATTCTGTTGAACCAAGGCTTTGAAAAATGTGTTTGAACTAACCGTTAAACCAAGGCTTTGAACCTTTCGTTGAACTAAGATGTTGAACCAAATTTTGGTTCAATGGTTCAAACAAAGCCTTGAACCTACTGACAAACCATTTGATTGAACCAAAGAATGAATCAAAGTGCTGAAACTGAGTGGATGAACCAAATGTTGAAATAAAGCGTTAAATCACTTGATTGAGCCCGCCTTTGAAACATTTGACGTTGAACCAAAAGATGAAACAAACCTTGAACCTGCTACTGATGCTTGTCAATAGAAATTTCTATTTGAACCAAGGTGATGAACTAATTCCAAAAATGACCAATTATTAGAAACTAATTCTTTTGATTGAACCCACCTGCAGAAGTCATGAAGCCCATTGAACTTGTAGAAATGAGCCTATTTGCAGTCCGTAAATTTCTAAAAAGCTTGAAAAATGAGGAATTTGAATGTCCAAGACAAAATTTGGAAAGGGAAGAGATAATTTTGGTCCATAGGACCAAAATAATTCAAATGTTGTCCCAAAAATAGCTGATATTTTTGGGGGACAACAACTAGCTCTAGTTGGAGAACTTCTGTCAATTGCAAAAAGAATTGAAAGGAGTAGAATCCAGAATCTCCAATGTCTTCATGTGTACCATTGGGTTACAGATTCATGCTACCCAAAAATAAAAGGCTTCAAAAATGGAAACAAATAAAATAAAATAGAATTAAAAACTGTACAAATATACATATATACATATGCAATGATCTGATACTTCAAGAGTTGAAGTATTTCAGATGCTGCCCATTGTGGGGTAGAGAAAAGAGTGTGTCATCTTGATATTTTAGTAAAAATCTATTTTCACCAATGTGCTAATGAATTATAAATGGGCCTCTCCAAAGGGAGTCAAACTTTCCATGCATCCCCTTTGGTTCTCTCTTTTTGTCCCACAGCAGGACTTGATCTCCAATCTAGAAATCATGATTTATGGCCTTCTGGTCAAAATATTTCTTTACCAGACTTTGATGAGCAGCAATTCTATCTACCACCATGGTTCTCTGTTCTTCCAACTCAGTCAAGTACATGATTCTTTTATCAAAAGAGCTTTCATATGTCTAATCTTCAATTGCCTTTGCCAATTTCAAGGCTGGCAATTTTAAGGTGATTGGTATCTCAACATTGATACCATAAAGAAGTTGAAAAGGAGACATACCAATTGCCCTCTTTGGTGTGATTCTATCTACCCACAGAGCATCAACCAATGTTTTATGCCATGTTCTTTGATTGTTATCTGCTAGCTTTTTGATAATAGTTACCAGATTCTTATTGCTAGATTTAGCTTGTCCATTCCCTTGTGGAAAATAATCAAAAGAGTGAGAGAGTATAATTCTATAATAAAAACAAAATTGTGTAATTTTTTGAAAGGTGAAACAAGCTGCATTATCAGTAACAATTTTGATTGGAACTACAAACTTGGAAATGATATTCTCTTTGAGGAAGTTGCATACAACTTCAGAAGTAGCATGCTTAGTTGGGATTGCTTCTACCCACTTGGTGAAATAGTCAGTTGTTGTAAGGACATAACCATGTCCAACACTTGAAGATGGGTTTATAGTCTTAACAAAATCAAGTCCCTATTGTTGGAAAGGTTCTTCTATGATCACTGGCTTGAGAGGCATAGCAACTAACTTGGGTCTTCCAACAAATTGCTAATAGAGTTCACATTTTCTCACCCACTTATGTGCATTTTGAAAAAGAGTTGGCTAGTAATACCTGGCTCACAGAATCTTGTGAGCAGTCACAAAAGCTAAAAAATGTCCTCCACAGGCTAGATTTTGGAAAGATTTCAAAAGCTGGGTTTGCTGCTCCTTGTCTACGCAGCGAAAGAATACTCCATCTATGCTTCTCTTGTACAGGTCGTTATCCTAAATCATAAAATTGGCAGCTTTCAACTTGATAGTCCTCTTTTTTTTGTAAGACAAATGAGAAAGACATTCACCATAAGTTAGGAAATGAGTGATACCTAAATACCACTCATTATTAGTAGAGACAAAAAATACTATTGGAGTTTCTTCTACTTTAGTTTCTTCACACTGCGTGTCTTCTGACTTATTGTCAACAATTAATTGGCATAGGCCTTTACCCCTGACCAGCTTTATCAGCTTAATGTCTAGATCAAACTCTTGGATCTTTGCAATCCAATTACCTCTTTTCGTGCCAAACTCCTGCTGAGTTAATATAGACTTGACTGTAGTATCAGGCACTAAGGCAATAGTATGTGAATTCAAAATATAGAAGTGGAAATGTTTGACTGCTTTCACCAAGGCATAAGCATGCTTCTCTATATTTGAATATTTCATCTCATGAGTTTTGAGAGGGAAACTCATTAAAGAGATAAGAGATTTCATACCTTCCTTATTCTGTTGAATAAGAATCACTGAAAGAGTGTGTTCAGACGCATAGTTGTATATGATGAAATCTTTGTTGTAATCTGGGCAAACCAAGGTAGGGGCGTGAGCGATGGTGGTTTTGATATCCTAAAATGCTGGTTTACCTTCTTTAGTCCAGCTGAAGACAGTCTTTCCTTTCATTATGTTCATAATATGTCTAGTCTTCTCAACAAATTTGGGGATGAATCTCTGTAAGAAATTCACCTTTCTGAAGAAAGAATGAACAGCATTCTTATTTGTAGGCAGATTAAGCTCTTGAATAGATTTGACTCTATCTGAGTCAATCTTTATGCCTTCTTTGGACACAATGTGTCTAAGGAGTTTCCCCTTTATTACTATAAAAATAGACTTTTTAGGATTTAAGGAAATATTTTTTTTTGCGGTAGCATTCCAGCACTTGTTGTAGGTGGCCTACATGATCAGATCGATGCTTTAAAAAGATAGTCAAATTGTCAAGGTATACCACTATGAATTTACCAATCTCATCTTTGAAAGCCAAATTCATAACTCTCTAAAAAGTAGCACCAGCATTTATTAAACCAAAAGGCATTCTCCTATATGCAAATGTACCCCAAGGTGTGGTGAATGCAGTCTTGTGTTGGTCTACTTCACCAACTTCAACTTGATTATAACCTGAGAAGCCATCCAGCATTGATAACATCTCTGCACTTGTCACTATTTGAAGCACTTGATCCATAATTGGCAAAGGATAATTATCCTTCAAAGATGCTTGATTCATATTTTTGAAATCTACACAAATGCAAATTTTGCCATTCTTCTTCCTTACAGGCACTATGTTTGCAATCCATGTAGAATGATGGATTGGAAAAATGATTCTAGCATTTAACATCTTTTGTATCTTAGATAGAATAGTACCTGATATTTTTGGATTATACTGTCTGGGTTTTTGCTTGTATGGCATTGAGTCAGCCTTGAGAGGAATGTTATGGCAAATTTCATCTGGTCTGAGAGACTTCAAGTCTTCATAAGAATATTGTAAGACATCCATGTATTGACAGAGTAAAGAAGTGAACTTGAATTTTTCTTCAGGGGTGCAGCACTTACCAATATTGATCATCTTGGGATTTTTTTTAGTAGACAGATTAACTTGATCGAATCCTTGAGAGAAATTCGAGTCTGTTTGTTGTTATTTAATGAATCTATCATGTTTGTCAAACAACTTTTCATGAGAAACTAGGCCTTTGGGAATTTTGTTTCCTTTCAGCTGCAAGAATTTTTCATTTATATCTGAGCTGAATTCAGACATAGATTCATTCTTCTGAGGTTTGCTACTTTCAAAAACATAGCTGTTCAAAATTATCTTTTTATTCCAAGAAGGTAATGATTTGATGATCATCATTAAACACTTGCCAATGATCAGCATTGTCAGGAACACTTGGTCTAGAAACCAACTCAATGGTATACTTGTCTTCTTTAAAATTTGAATGAGGAACTAAGAGAGTTCCTGAAATAGCAAGTGCATCATCTCTGTCATTAGACTCTCTAGGTATGGCAAAAATGTTGAAAGCATCAAAACTTTTAATTTGGTCCCAAACCAAGTTACGGTAGTGACGTAATCTTTCATTTTTAGTTTGGTATAAATTCCTCACTTGAAAAACTACTAATTCAGCATCCCCTTTGGCATGAAGAAACTTAATGCCTTTTTCTTGAGCAGCCTTCATGCCTAGCAACAAAGATTCGTATTCAATTGTATTGTTAGTATTGTTGAACTATAATTTGTAAGATGAAGGGAACATATCTCTTCGAGAAGATATCAAAATAATCTCAGCCCTTGAACCGATAGAAGAACAACTACCATCAAATTCCAAAGTCCATATTTCATCTGATACTGACTTTTTCTTAGACTTTCTTTCATCAGAAATGGAGAATTCTCCTTGGTCTGTACTCTAGTTTACCAATTTTTCTATTGTTTTTATTGAACTAATTTTTAAGTTGATACTTTCAGGTGTTTCATGCACTTCATCTGTAGACAGAAAATAATTACCCATACATGTGGATTCAAAAATAATTTGAGCTTTGGGGGCTGATGTCTGAGTGACCATAAATTTTGCTTCCTTTTTAGGGAGAAATCTCTTCATCACGCCTTGAACAGGGATCCTTGCCTCAGATAGATCTATGCTTAATTTGCCTCCAATGTCCTTGCAAAAAATTCATCCAAGCAAAATGCCATAAGATGCTGGGACATCAGCCACCAAGATAGTCATCTTGATTCTCTTGGCTGGGAAGGCTACAAATGCAAATTGGGCATCTTTGATTTGTCCTAGCAATGGTACTTGCTTATTCTCCATGGAGAAACATCTCTCAAATGTCTTGGTCAGTGTGAGACCAAGGGATTTGGCCACTTTAATAAGCATGACATTGTTTGAAGCTCTAGAATCAATGATGTAATTATTCAGCTTATATCCATTTATTAGCAATGTGACATAAAAAGGTTCAATCCTACTAGGAGTAACAAGGGGAGCAGTGACAAGGTTGTTCTTGGTGGGTGTATTTCTGGCAGCATCATGTGTCACCTTTAGAATCATTCATTCAACAGGGATGTTTTGATTTTTAACACATTGAACCAGTCTGTCTAACTACTCGAGATGGGACTGCAAAAATTCAAATTCAGACATTTGAATTTTGGTTCTCTTTATGTGTTCAATGATATTAAATGTTTATAATGAGCTAGGAGCAGAGGATGGGAGTTCATCCTTTTGATTTTTTAAAGGTAGAGTATTGGACTATGAAATTGAAGTAGAAGGTGTAGGGGCATTTGGGATACTTACCTTTCTTGAAACCACTGGGTCCTTTGGCTAGAAAGGAAGAGTGGATCCCTGCTTAGCAATTAAAACTGTTGATTGAGGTCGCTCTTCTACTTTCTCTTTATCAGCTTGTTGAGCTGATTGATTCTTAGACCAGGTGAAAATAACATATGACCTCTCAGCTGCATGGCCTTCACTTCTAGGTTCATCTTGATAGTTCAAGAAACTAATATGGGAGTCACCAGCTAATTCTTCTTCTTTCTCAGTTAAGAAATTAGCATCATCTTCAAGATTTAACTCAAATTGGAATGAAAAATTCACTTTAGCTTCAAGATATCCCAATGCTGAGTTGTTTGGAGGTGCTTCAAGGGTGAGATTCCTCTATGGGGGAGGAAGGTGATTTTGTTGTCCTTGATTCTTAGTAGCATTGCCTTGGTACACTTGATTCTAGAAATTTCTCCTGGGCATATCTCTGTATGCAGGAGTAGATGACATCCTTTGCATCATTTTCTTTCTCAGAGCTAGCATTTCATTTGCTAGCTTTTATACCATTGGGTCAGTAGTGATTGCAGGGGAGTACTCAGAAGATGAAAAGGATTTACCTTTATTAGGGTCTCTCCTTATCTTTCCTGCCAAGATAAGGTCATCTTCTACCTCAATAGCCAAATCTTGAGTAGCAACAAGGTCTACGTGTCTGGCCCGTCTCAGCAAGAAACTCACTTCAGGTAGTTGTGAATTGATGAAGAAGCATTTGAGGTTTTGAGGTGTCAGTTAAGTGGCCAGGGGAATCCTGTGCCTCAACTTGTCAAACCTGGCAATAAAATCCTTCATAGGCTCATGAGGCTCTTTCTTCATCTGAGTGAGTTGAGCCAGCAAGGCATGTGCATCTTCTGCAGGCTTGAACCTAGATTCAAATTTGTCTTTCAAAGTGTCCCAATCAGTCACTGACCCAGCTTGTAGGTGGTAGAATCAGTTAGTGGCAGTGCCTTGTAGTGTCTCCATGAATAGCCTGATTGTTATATCTTCAAATTCCACCCCTATTACCCTGCAGGCTATGTTAAAGCTATAATGTGTTCATCAAGATGAACCTTTCCATCACCAAAGAATTTAAGGAAATTCTTCCTTGAACTGTGTGGAAGCTCATGCAGAGGTGGAGTCAAATTTAGGGGACCAAAAGAATTACCCTAGGGTCCTTGAGCCATGATTTGATTATGCAAAAGTGGGATCACTAATCTAGGTGGAGTGTGGGCAAGCAAGGCTCGACTAGCAGTTCGTCTAAGGTGAGATTGTGGAGGGAACAACTCAAAATTATTTTGTTGCACCAACTCAAAAGTAGGGTCTATAACACCTTGGGATTTTTGGCTTCTGGTATATCGTGGAGTTGCTAGATTATAGAACAAAAATTGGAAAAGAGCAGAATCTGCTTCGGCTTGAAGTTTGAGACTTCAAACTGTGTGCTCTTTCCCCAGTGGAGTCACCAAAAATTGTTGGTTGAATATTTTGTCGATTAGCGTATTGATAAACAAAATAGGTCTGATCAGCCAAAGTAGGAAGATTAGTCATCCAAATGTGTAGCTTTACCACATCAGAAAGACACTGATCTCTCTTCTCATCAAGGGGAGGTTCCCTGCAGGTATGCTATATATATATATATATAGAAAATAATACTCATGGGTGGGACAAACCATCCATCTCTCTTTCTTCAGAGATGATGTGTGTGGATCAAAATAAAAACTCAACGGAAATGACAGACAGTACTCCTCTTCTTTCAGAAGTACTATTCAGCAAACCACAAGAATACTCTTAGCAAAAACAACAAAAAGTAGCAAAGGATGTGATAACGAGCAAATCGAGATGTAGCATAAAGTCTTCACTTGGATTGCTCAAGAGTAAGATACGAAGGACAATGAGGGCATAAAGTCACCTCAAGGTCCTTTACACAAAAATGAAAAGAACACACACTAAAGGCAATTATGGGGGCACAAAGTCTCTCCACAGTTGACTCTTTAAGACACCTTCTTGACTGGTGTCACTAATTCTGCTTATTGAATTATAGGAACAAAAGATATATTGAAGAAAAAGACATAAGAACAATTTTCTCAATAACAAAGATACTACAGCACAAAGTTTGAAAAACCACTTGCTTTCTTATTCCAGTAACAAAATATGATCAGCTATCTAAGCTCAAAGTCTCAGTAATGCTTTACAATTTGGGCAGAGTTTCATTCTAAATGTCAAAAAAGAGATCCTTACTATAATAGAAGAAAGTCCCTTATATAGCCTCTTCAAGAAGGACTTGGGAACATTCAATACATCATTTTGCTTTGGAATCTGTTAAGAAGACACGTTGGAACTTAGGGGCACTTTACCCATTTGATTTTATCAATGCAAGGAAATAAGTCACACTTATTGAAAGTTTGCAACTTTCAATGTCCACTTGGTAATCTGATCTTATCTTCATCATTCCTCCTTTTTCAGTTAATTAAATTGGGTCATGGATTTAGTTTGTTATTCTGTTCCTTCTCCACTTTCTGCTGGTCTTGGCCTTGAAATCTGTGAATGTATTGTGGTCTGTATGTTCAAAGGATCAATGGCTAATTCACTGTGTTGAATTTGACATTTTTGGGTGCGTCATTCCTTTGTCTTCTTTCAGCGTTTCTATTTGGCACTTTTTTAGATTGAACTTGCCCTTTTGGGTCTTAAGAAATGACCCGTTTTGAGTCGAGAAGAGCCTCCCACAAGGGTATCTACCCTTCGGGCAGTCTTTGAATGGCCTTCAGGGTTCTTTGGGAAACTCTTTGAACTTTGGCGATGAACCAACTATTGAACCATTCCATTGAACCAAATGTTTGAACCATTATGTTGAACCAAGGCATTGAAAAATGTGTTTGAACTAACCGTTGAACCAAGGCTTTGAACCTTTTCCTTGAACTAAGATGTTGAACCAAATTTTGGTTCAATGGTTCAAACAAAGCCTTAAACCTACTGACAAACCGTTTTATTGAACCAAAGAATGAATCAAAGCACTGAAACTGAGTGGATGAACCAAATGTTGAAACAAAGCATTGAACCGCTTGATTGAACCCGCATTTGAAACATTTGATGTTGAACCAAAAGATGAAACAAACGTTGAACCTGCTGCTGATGCTTGCCGATGGAAATTTTTGTTTGAACCAAGGTGATGAACCAATTCTAAAAATGACCAATTATTAGAAACTGATTCCTTTGATTGAACCCACCTGTAGAATTCGTGAAGCCTGTTGAACTTGTAGAAATGAGCCTGTTTGTAGTCCGTAGATTTCTGAAAAGCTTGAAAAATGAGGAATTTGAATGTCCAAGACAAAATTTGGAAAGGGAAGAGATAATTTTGGTCTGTAGGACCAAAATAATTCAAATGTTGTCCCAAAAATAGCTAATATTTTTGGGGGACAATATTATTAACATTAATTATCAACCTAGGGTACATATATTTTTCAAGGATGTCAGCACTATATATGCATTATTCATCCATAGATTATCTTGCTTACTAGTTGCAGTACAATGAACTTTTTCTAAATTCACCAGATAGTTATACTATGAAACTATTATAACAAAATATAGAAATACTTCACACTTATGAATCACACATGCATCACACTTTATATAATCAAACTAATAATGAAATCAACTTACACAACACACTTAACTAAGGGGGTTAGGATCTTCACTGTAACTCCTTCTGAGGGGGACCTTCCTCATTCAAAACTGAGTTCCAATCCTTCTCTAAGAGACTTGCAAAAGCTTTTTATAGAATTAATCTTCTCATTACTCACATATGTAGTAATTAAAGATTTCTATAAAAGATTACAATATTCAGAATGCAATAGCTTTTATAATTTTACTATTTTGTTATCATCTATCTAACTCCTAATCTGATCTAGGTTCTATCATTAAATATAGAAGGTAGTTTATTAGATTTTAACTAAAAATAGTAAACTAGGGAAAAATACAAATACCTAGGAACTATACCAATAACCCTTCAGGGGGTTAGTAACTGAAGTTACTTGTTTTAGGCCTAACTGGGTTAAGGACAGTGTATATTGTTTTGTTGTTTTACTTCCTTTTGTCTCCTTCCTATTGTCCTTATCTTTCTCATCTTTAGCAGCACATCTAAGTTTCCTTACATGCAGGGAGTCTGTGTAATAGATATGGTCCTTTTCAATCATTCATTTGATTCCCAAGATAGTTGGATGTATCCTTAAGATCTAACCACAATAATAGTTTTATTCTGTGTAGTGGCTATGAGCAACCTATAGGTGGAAGGCTACAGTTGCTATGGATAATCTATAGTGGATACAAGAAACCTATAGGTAGAAGCCTATAGTTTTTTAAGGGCACCTTATAGGTAGAAGCCAATAGTGGCTATGGGCAACCTATAGGTAGAAGCCTACAATTGTTGCAGACATCCTGTAAGTTTTGTGCCCAAACAAGATTCATATAGCCTTATGTTACTCTTCAAATGTTTGTTAAATAATGTTACACAAGTATAATCTAATCAAATAAAAATCATCATTAATTCATAACATAACATATATATCAATGCACACACAAAATCATAAATTCAATCATTCATTTGTACGAGTCATGGATGGTTATGGGGGATTTACATAGAAAAAGATATATATTAGGTATGGATGAGGCTATAAAATAGATCAATTGGTGGCTTCATCAGTGTATAAAAATACATCCTATACTTCTGAATATTTCATTTAAATCTTATCAAAATAACCTAGAATATCCAGTTGTATCAAAATATTAAATAAAACTTGCAACCATTATTACATGCCTTGTTATACTACTAGAAACAACTCATTTTCTATAAAAACTTCATGCAAGAGAAATGGTTAAAAGATAACATCACAAAACCCTATGATCTTTCCTATTTTTTTCAAATTCAACCAAAATAAAAGTATCTAAAGGCACAAAATACCCATCAATAATCAATATATAATTTGCATGAAACTGTGTAAAACCCTTTCAACACTATGTCATGTTGAAACATTGAAAGGAACTCTTTGTCTTCATTTTATAAAATTCACGCAAAAAATTTTTTACAAAATGATCTCAAAACATATATTTTTTACCTCTATATCACCTTATGCATTAGGGTTTTAATCAATCTCAAGTTAAAAATAATAAATTTTTCATTTTATCACATCGAATCGAATGTATTTTGCACATGAGACTGCATGTTTTGATATGGAAATATATGCATGGACCTAAAATATTTATGACATATAAGGTTGGAAATACAATCATATATATGATTCTATTGAAATAATACTATTTTAATATTGCATGTGACATGTAATATTGGAAATACAATCATCCCATCCCACATTGTTGAATATATTATTGATTATGCCTGAAGCATTATATCCACCTTCAAGAAGTCTTCCATTACTCATATATTCCATGAGGGAAACATAGTCGTTGACTACCCTACCAATTTTGGTGTTGAAATCAAACATATTTCCATATGGTATAATGTCAAATCAATCCTGACCCAACTTTTAAAAATCATCACCAATGATGACATAACCAAACCTTAAATGCAAAGCGTATGTAGTCTGCATGCTAGAACTTCATCTCAAGGTGTGTGGAATTTCATCCCCTTGCAATTTCATAATTTTAAAATCAATATTTTTAAATCCTTCATTGGAAAAATTAATCTCTACCTTCTAAGTCAACCATTATAGCCTCATTCCAAATTTGCCCTTCACATTTCTCAGAGCGAGAGAAACAACTAGTCTCAAATGGGTGGCAATCGTGATCACATAGAATTGGTGTCCTATGTCAAGGTGTAGGGTAAGAATAAAATCTATATGAAGTTGATTAAAGGAGGCCTTATAGAATATATATTACAATTAAAATGCCATGATGAGGTCCTTTCTAAAGAATTCATTCTTACATGGAATAAAGGAATCATGAGATTGAGGGGGTTGAAAATCATTGTGTCTAAACAAAATATTAGCGCAGCCACGAGGATGTCATGCAAAGGCAAGAAATCCTACAAAGACAAAAATTAAAAGTTAGAGTTAATGTAGAAATTTTTTAGAATAGATTTTGTGATCAAGACCCATAAAAAGGGCTTTCCTAGGCAGGACCTTCCTCACAGATGGCCAGAGGTATGTTTACAAGTTATGAAACATCTAACCTTATAAGGGAAATATACTTTGATATTTTCACATCACTTTTTACTTCTTAACCATTCATGGGGTTATATAATTAGCTTGCCCTATTATCTACTAAAATCCCTCAAAGCCACAACCCTTGCCTTCCAAGTTAGTGAAAAAAATGATAATATTTTCCACGGACTAATCCTCTTATTAGTCCAACAAGGTGAAACATTACATGAGAAATACATCCCCCGGTTGAAGGTTCACTCTTATGGTAGACGCCACTCATGAGAATTCCTTGGTTGATGCCCCTTCTAAGGAAAAGCTTGGACTATCAAAAAATGAGGAAGGCTCCCCAACCCATACCCTCTATAAACCCTCCCTACCCTTTTTCATTCCTCCCAAATGCCCTTCCATGTTCCCCTTATCTCTTTGAGTAAAAAATCCAAAACCCTGACCACTTCACCAAAAGGTTTGGTTAGTCATAGTAGTACATCAATATCTTGGTAGATGATAATTCTGAGCAGAGCAAAAAATTAAGGATCTTCTTGTAAAAATTAGAAGGAACTGGGATGGCATTTTTTGCCATTATAAAAGACTGGAATGATTTGAAAGTGGAAATTGTTAAGCTCAAGAAAGATATGGATAGGGAAAAATAAAACATTTCTCATTCCTATAAAGATGGGAATAGTGGAGTGGGGGAGATCTTGCTGAAGACATCCATCCATCCTTGAAGCCAAAAAGAAAAATATGAATTCCTTAGGTGAAGGTCAAATA
The DNA here is from genome assembly GCA_037957365.1 of Torreya grandis. Taxonomy (NCBI): domain Eukaryota; kingdom Viridiplantae; phylum Streptophyta; class Pinopsida; order Cupressales; family Taxaceae; genus Torreya; species Torreya grandis. The sequence goes on from JARHVA010001583.1 coordinate 2,451,345, forward strand.
AACTACCCTGGAGGGCCCCTCCAAATCCACCTGGGGATGTAACCTTATAAATATGTTATGGGAGAAAATTAATAACATTGATTAAGCTTCTTCAAAGATGAATTCCTCCTTGGGTGAGGTTTAATGTTAAGCCTAGGTTTCTTTTATTTACTTTTGTGTTTGTTTTACCTTTTTATTGGTAATTTTTATACGTTTTTTATGTCGGTATTTTGCTTGGCTGCCCATGGGACTTTATTTCATGACATTTGCTCTTCCTTCAATTTAACTATTGGTTTTTAGATCCCTATAAAACCAAATTTATTTTACCTATCAAATAAAAAATATTACTTCTAACAACCCATTTATAAACCTCAACTCTATAAGCTCTTAAAGGGAAAAATATGCATGCATGCATAACTTTCCTCAAAATTATGACTTTATGTAACAAAATAGAATGACCATTGAGATTCAAAGAGGTATTTTAAGACTACCTACCAAATTGAATCAAACAACTTCAAATTTTACATCCATGAAACTAAAAACTTCTTGTCATTTATATGCAAAAAGGAAAACACATAGGCATGGACAAGAATAACCAATTATTTCTCACAAAAACTACTATATGCAATAAATTTTTCTAGAACTTCTATCATTTGGATTCAAAAACTAAAAATTCACCCAAAATAACAAATATCAAATAAAACTAGCTTGCATACCTCACACCACTACATGCATAAGTGAGAAGACTGAAAATAACCACAAAATTCCTTCTTTCAAATCCAACCATGGACTTGTAGAGCCTCACTTCTAATCAAGAAAAATGAAGTTTTTTATGTTGAAGAAGTTACCAAACTTTCCATTAATGCAAATACGGTGATGTATCCATAAAAATAATGGATGGCAGCCTTTACCAAAAATTAGTTTGCTAAAACTAGCATCAAAACCATCACTAAGTCCTTAGTAAGCTACCAATAAATTACTAACTTTATTTCCATATATTAGGCCCCTTATTGTGGTATGTAAGGATTCATGCCAGCATGATAGACATATTGGTGTGAGGCATCATTTTGAGTGATGAGGACTTTTTCGCATCTTGGTACCAACAGGAGGAATCAGCACATATCTTGTGCTAGCTAGCAAGTGGCTAACCAATTCCATAATTTTTGGGGCATCTTCCAAGTTGAAGGATACATGGTGACTACAATGTGAAGGGCTCAAGGTGATGGAGTTGATGGAAATTATTATAAAGGATCCAACTCGTTACCTGGCATGTGCACTTCACCCTGGCAAAGACATTCCTATAAAGTTATAAAAGGAGCTCAAAGCAATGAAGCATACAATGTGAACTTAGTGTAGTGAAGCTTTAGATAATTAGTTTTGTATATAATGTAATGGTCTCCATTAGATATAGGAATAGTTTGGATTCCATGAAGGCTCTATTTGTAGATGCCCAAGCTTGGTTGTGGGCCTCTAGTCCATTAAGTTGAATGAATTAAGCATGTACTTTGTTTTAAGTATTATGAACTAGGTTCTGTATTTAAACTTTGATTAATGATAAATAAGGGTTGAGGTACCTATGATGAATTAGTTTTATATGTTTGTACTATGATTGCAATGTGAATTGAGTGTAATATTATAAGTTTATTCCATTTATTTTGAATAATGTATATGCAAACTTCTGGTTTAGGACATTAATGGCATCTCTATAATAGATGATGATGTCAGTAATAGATTGTAAAAAATCTAAGTATATAAATCCCATGTACCAAGTGTTCCTACCCTTACTAAGAAGCACAAACCTAGTATGGGCACTATAATTGAAAGCAATCCCTTGACCCTTAAAATGCTGATAAGATGAGAGGCTATAGTTAAACAAAGGCTTACGCCCTTATGACTAGGAACAATCCACCTAAAGGCTTGCACCTATAGGCCATCAATATTTGCCCATGAAAGGCTTGCACCTTTGAATCTACTTAAAACCTTCTTGGAATCAACCAAGTCCTATAATTAATGAGTTGTGACATGGCACAACTAACCTAACATGGGCCCCAGTTCCTTCTCAATTACACTTTGGGTGAGTGTATAAGGCTTGTACCTTATGTAAATTGATTTCGATACAGCCAAGTATGAAATGTTGAGCACAAAAAGACAATCCCATATTTTTGCCTGAGTGTAATAAGTTTAGAATTGACTTAGGTAACTCTATGCACCCAACTTATCTACAACATTTTGGTTCCATTGCTAAGACCCATGTTGAATTTTTTTGTTTCAATGGTGTAAAAGAATAATGTACCAACTCTCCCTCAAAAACAACAAATGATAGTTACAACAGGTGGAGGATAGCTTTCTACTGAAGCATATAACCTACAAAGGGAAAAATTCAAGAAAGTGGGTTTAGCATAACATGTATGATGCTCAATATGAGGTCTTTTTCTGTAAGTTGCCTGAGAATGTGTATTGATGGTTGGTTGCATATTTAACCCACCAAGAAGCTATGGACAATGCTATGAGTGGAAAAAGGAGCACCTAAAGAGGCTTGATACCCTGGATGCCACTTGGACTAGAATAGTAGATAAATGGTGTTAAGGAGCATTAAATAGTTACATGCTTGAGTTTGCAATTTCAACATACTTGTGCCCTAAAGAAGCAGAGTATCAGTTTTTGTGTGAACCTAAAGGCATGTTTGTGAAGGAATTTGGCACAAAGCTCAAAAATATAATGGTGGATTACATATTTGAAACTTTGGGGATGGAAGTCTAAAGTTATTTTGCATATGAGTAGTGCAAAGGGGGCAAAGGGGATGTGTAGGTGAAGTAGAATGGAAGGGAATGAGTAGATTGAAACCTAAGAGCTTAGAAGATAGACCTATAACAAGATATGATACAGGGTGATGGAAGATCTAGAACTTGGAAGTGCTAAGAGAATTCATAGTGAGTGGGAATGGCATGGGGAAGGATCTCTTAAAATGCAGTAGTGTGAGGATGAGAGAAATAATGAAGTGATGAATCAAACTTAGTATTTGACAAGTGTGAAATCCACTAGGTTCTTACAATATTTGGTGATCAAAGAAATGCTTGATGTACCTACCCCCTTTAAACCTATGATGCATACTCATGTGTTGGATCCCCCATTTGAAGAAGGCATAGAAGTGATAATTGACCCTATTATTGACATAGATTTTTGTCATTTTGTAGACTTGGAGTGTAATTTTGTTATTGAATAGATTATTCTATACAAGGAGGTGAATGCAACTACCTCTAGACGAATAGGCACTATCTCACCATAATATAACTTGAGTGCAAGTATACTAACTCAGTTAATGTCAGTAAAAAAAAGTGGGCAATAGCTCATAGGGAGTGGTTTGGTGCCACAAGTAAATATTATAGTGTCATCAACATCAATGGTGTCAATAGGATGATGGGACCAGTGCCTAACCCAGTGGCTAGAAGTGTCTAAGGACCACCACCAAGATAGATGTTAGGGGGATAATAGCTTTAAATACTAGATACCCCCCCACAAAAGATCTATTATGAAATGGCCATGCACTTGCCAAATTATCTTAGCATGCAAAATGTTATAGAGCATATGCTAAAGTGTGAACTACAGTGGCATGTTAAGGGCATAACCTAATAAAAGTGCAAGGTAACCCATTTTGTGACCACTCTATTTGATCGTGCTCATACTTGGTAAATGAAATTTGACCCTAACTAGGTTATGGTTGACTATGACACCCTGAAGGAGGCATTCTTGAAGGAATTTGACATTCTAGAATTTGAATAGTAGAGTATCATCATGCTAAAAGATATTACCCAAAGACTCTCAAAAAGAGTGCACTTGTATGATGCAAGGTTCAAAACTCTCATTTTCAAGATCTTATATGATATTCACCCTTCCTAGCATGCACAGTGGTTCATCAGAGGGTTGTTATTACCATTCTAAATAGCACTTTCCATGAAGACATTTATATACCCTCATGAAGCACTTGAAGCCACACTCAGAGCTAAGGTAGTTGGAAGCACAGATACTAGGAGCAACCCATTTATGGAAGTGTAGATTATGTCTATGGCCTCCCAGCTACAAAATCTTACTTCTATTTTATCACAATATGTTCAAAGTGGATTATGGTACACTAACTATGAAGTGGAAAGTTATAATAGGAATAACTACCCATGATGAAATGTGCATACATTGATTCTAAGCTATGAAGTCTATCGATGCATGACATTTATAACTACCCTTTATTTCAACATGCTAGTTAGGTCAACACAACCATATATTACCAGTTGTGTGATGCCTACACCCATATGATGGTTGATTATCGGGTGATTGATGAGAGGTACAAGAACATAGAGAGAGGTGTAAGGCATGCCTACTGCAATAATCAAAGGGTAGACTAAATAAGGAGATGAAGGCTACAATCAACAAAATACAAGCTTTGGGATGCAATGAGGTGCTAGAGGGTGAGGTGGAGGACATGGTGGTGGAATGTTCCCACCCTATTCATGTTATAAGTATGGATTGACAAATCACTATCAACATGACTACCCTATACATCCCATGTGTGGGTATTATCGAGGGTCCCATAAGGTCAAGGAATGCCCTGACTTGTATAAAAAGTTAACCCAAGGAAGGCCTAGCATAGATAAGGGTGTTAGAATGATTAGGCTTGAGTTGAAAATGGATAAGTAGACCCTGAAAGTGCAACTAACCCATAGAGATAATCAAGGTGTAGGCAACTACTCATGATAGATTCAACACTTAGTCACTAGTTATGCTAATACCTGAGTTGCACTTAGAATATAGGGATAAGGGTCACAGTAAGCACATAATGTGTCTTGAACCCAAAGATGTACCTTACCTAGACCCAGCATGCTAAAAATATGTATTATAGTAGGCCATGAGTGTAATCCAAAACCTGTAAGGGGAACTCTAACTATCACGAGATCTAAAAACATGGGTTGTTGCTTCCTAAAAGAAGTGAGAAAGCTAAGAAGTAGAAATACAAGAATTAATATAAATTTTATGCCTCTTACAAATAGAGGGGATGTTTCCCCTATTGAAAAACTTGCTCTTGGAGCATTCAAGATAGAAGATGGTTGAAGTCACTATGCCATGCATGGAGAGGGCATGAGAAGTTTGACATACATAGAATGTAGAGTATGACCAAGAAATCCTCATGGATGTCACTACTAATGGATGGTCTATTTATGAGGTCCTTGTAGACACAAGTGATGAGGTCAAAATCTTAACCAAGAACACCTAGGAGAAACTAGGTAGGTCAGCCTTGAGGCCCTCCTATCATGTACTTTTCATGGTCAATAAGACCTAGGCGTAGCCTATGAGAATTCTAAAGAGCATAGTTGTAGACATCATGGGAACCAAATTTTGCATTGACTTTGAGGTGATCGAGTTGGTAGAACTACCTAGCATTTCTAGGAAGGCCATGGTGTTATGAAAATAATGTAGATATATAGTTTAAGAAGTACTACATGACATTTGAGAATGGAAAGGACAGGGTAGTTATACCCCTCTCATAAGACCAAGGACTATGTTGAGAGTGTGGACCTTAAGGATGAGATTAACCACATATATAACAACATGGTACAAGTTGTTGGAACACTAGACCTCAATGGTCAAGGAGTGCTTTCTTGGGAAGATGGACAATCACTTTGGATACCATCGATGTTACTTATGACCGATGGGTTAAGAAATAATATGAGACCATTGGTCGAAGGTGCCACTTGGTATGTGCAAAATCACTAAAAATAGTAAAGATAGGTTGGGTCCATATTGATCATGTTTCTAAAAGGAGGGTCCCTTATGTTAATAAGAAGGGAAAGAGAGTGTTTTTCCTTAGCAAGGATAAACTTGTACCACTCCCAAGATATACAGGGAGTAATCTAGTAGAATACTATGTATGAGACCTCAAATCATGCATCCCAAAAGAAGTGCATAGGATGGGTGCATTGGTGTATACATTAAAGATCACTACCACTCATTAGTGGGCAATGTAAAGGCCTAGCTTACCAACTTGGAAAGATGTGAAGGTAAACATTTTCACTAAATCTGGTAAGAGTCATGAGGACCTAGACATCTCAACTTACCCTAGCAAATCTAACCCCATAACACATGTACACCTTTGTGAAGAAACATGGACTGTCTGTGGAAAAAATACCACAAGGTACCTATGGGTGCATGCCTTCTATAGAACCGTAAAGACTTGGGCACGGGCATGGTACATTATCAATGAGATGCACCATGAGATAGTCAATTGGGATACACTTCAGGAGTGATTTGTCCACACCTTCTCCTTTTCTTCATAAAACCTTAAACTGATTAAGCCACTACAAATAATTTGAAGGTCAGTGTTTTAGGACACTACAATAGTGGAGGATCACCTAAAAGACATGTTCAGTGAAAATGGGTTGGTGCTCCCAACTTTTTTTAAAGAGTAAACCCTCGATAGTGACTCTAGTGATGAGGATGATGAAACATGGAAGGCACACAATTGGATAATTTTGATAGGCAAGAAGAAACTAGTGCACCAAGTTGAGGATAGTACTCTAGAAGAAGAAGACCCTACCCATCTTCACATAGAAATGACTAAGGACAGCAGACAAGTTAAGAATTCACATCAGGAGAAGAATGAACCTTACTACACACCACTAAAAATTCTAAATGTAGATATCATCTCAGATGAAGAACCAAAAGTTTCTACTCTAAGCACCTATTAGTCTGATGCAAAGTTGGCATGCATTGTGGACCTCCTAAAGGAATTCCAAGACTTGTTCCCTAGGAACTATAGAGACATGAAATGCACATACCCATCCCTTGGGAAGATGAGCATCAAGATAGTTGATGGCATAAGATATATCAAGAAGCAACCTTATAGGATGAACCCCAATCTTCATGCCAAGGTCAAAATAAATATTGATGGTATGCTAGCCAAAAGCATCATCTACCCTATGCAAGAGACTAGATGGGTTATCCCCATGGTCATCATTATAAATAAGGATGGGAGCATCCAAATTTGTGTTAATTATATACTATTGAATTTCACTTACATAATTGACCCATTTCTAACTCCATTCACTGATGACGTTTTAGATGGCATCATAGGTTACAAGATATAAACTTTCACTGATGGGTTCTCAGGATACCATCAAGTCTATATTGAAGAGGAGGACAAGACCAAAATGGCCTTTGTGATATAATGGAGTTATTTCACATACAACATGATGCCCTTTGGACTTAATAATATACCAACCATATTTTATAGAGTGGTGGTCACCATTTTTAAGGACTTCATTCACAATTTCCTACAAATGTACTTAGATGTTTGGACTATGTATGGATTAGTGAAGTATCACTATGCCAAATTTTTCCTAATGTTTGAGAGGTGATAACAATTGTAAATTTATTTAAACCTTAATAAATGTGTCTTTGTAATGTTATTTGGTACTTTTCTCAAGCACGTCATCTACAAAGATGGTTTATTTATTAATCAAATGAAAATTGACATCATCCTTTAGGTCTAGACCCCATCAATGCCAAAGGATGTTCATGTCTTGCTTGGCCATTATAGGTATTATAGGAAGTTCATAAAAACTATACAAAGATTATGGTGCCATTAGAAGATATCTTACAAAAAGATGGCTCATTCTATTGGGGTGTGGTGTCGAAAGATGCATTTGAGACCCTCAAGCTCAAATTGGCAAGCACATCAATATTGTAATTTCCTAACTAGGTGACTCTATTTTATATCCATGTTGATGCATCTATATATGTAATTGGTGCCATTTCAGTGCAACTAGGTGAAGGCAAAATGGACCATCCCATTTCTTTCACAAGCAAAAAATTAACCAAAGCAGAGTAGAACTACACCACAACTGAGTGTGAGGTGCTTACCATGGTCTATGCCTTAAAGAAAAATTGGTATTACTTATTGGTTACCCCCTTCATCTTCTTCATTGATCATGAGGTGCTTAAGTACCTAATGAGCAAGCCCATTCTCTATGGAAGCATTTGTCTATGGATAGTCTTATTTTAAGAATGTCAATTCTCTATTGTAGTCAAACCTAGAAAACAAAACTTAGTCCCAGACCATCTGTCTCACATTAACTTTGGTGATATGATAGCACCTATCGAAGATGATATACCTTATATATAGCATTATAGGGTCTAGTGCATATTGGAAGACTTGCCATAGATTACTGTATTTCTAACGTCTAGATCTGCACCCTAGATTATGGAATCAACTCATAGTTTGTGCCATCTCATTTCAACTCATTAATGGATAACTATATAATTTGAACTAAGATGATGTCCTACACTGATGTGTCCTGGAGCATGAATGAGACTAAGTCTTGCAAGAGGCAAACAAGGGGATTTCTAGAGGCTATTACACTGGAGAGGCTATGGTGTGCAAGGTGCTACAATTAGGATTATGATGGCCAAATATATTTTAAGATGCAAAAGAGTGAGCTAAAACATGTAACATCTACCAATGCATGAGAAAACCCAACCACAAGAATAAGATGTCTCTCATTCCCATCCTTGTCCAGGCATAATTTGAAAAATGGGCCATTGACTTTGTTAGGCCTATTACTACCATAATGAGGCATAAAGGCACATGATACATTTTGATGGCCACATATTACTTCACTGAGTGGGTTGAGGCAGCACCAACTAAAGATTGCACAACCACCACCCTAGTAAGGTTTATCTGGGAGAACATCATCAGCCACTATAAATGCCTGCTTAGCTTGATCAGTGATTAGGGTATGCACTTTATCAATATAATCATTTAGATCATATTGACTAAATATATAGTGATGCACCATAATATGACACCTTATCATCCCCAAATTAATGGCACTAGTGAGGCATTTAATAAAATATTGGGAACGTGCCTCACAAAGATATGCAAAATTCATTGCAAAAATTAGGATGACCATATGTCAACAGTATTGTAGGCCTATCACACTACATATAAGTGCCTAAATAAGGCTACACCATTCCAACTAGTGTTTGGTGCAAAGGCCAATCTACCCATAGAATTTCTAGTGCCATCATTGTGCATCACATGTATTGGTCAATTAGATGACCAAGAGTCTTTGATCACATGCCTAGAATACTTGGAGTGCTTGGACAAGAGATGCACCCAAGCAAGATGGAGTCAAAAAGTAGAGAAGGCATACCAAAAGCTATGGCATGATAATCATATCAAGTGTAAGGTACTTACTGAAGGAGCATTGGTCTTATTATATGACTTAAAGTACCTCAATGACCTAGGTAAGCTATAGATTTGGTGGATGGGACCTTATGTCATCCATAGTATATTGGAGACTAACACATGTAAGCTATGCATGTTGATGGGTGAAATATTCCCTAGGCATTTTAATGGCAATAAATTGAATCCCTATAGTCAATAAAATGGCACTTGTGCCATCAAACACTGACTTGTTGATCACAAGTTGGTTATGTTATGCTAACCATAATAAAATTTGGTGTAAGCCAAATATTTCCTTATATTTATTTAATTTGTGTTAGGTGAATAAGTGTGGTGCTTTCAAGCCTACAAGAGAACTCTTTTTTCACTTACACACATAAATATAATCAGGTGAGTTGAGCACATACGCTTTCTAAAGCATCTGAGGCCATACACCTAAGTTTCTAGGTGTGTGAAGTTACCAATTTAAGAAAGATGTGAGTACAAGTTGATAAAGGGAAGCACACAAGATGTTAGTGTGAGAAAAACTTGGAAAATAAAGTTTTGGAGGACTAGTGTAGGACATTGTATGGGGTAAGGGAAGGCCAAATCAAGAGATATAAGTGTAAATAAATTGACCAAGAGATGCACACTTGAAAGGAAGTGCAACACTAAGGAGATGGAACTAAGGAGGTAAATTCCATGCATGTGAAACATTATGCCTATATTATCATAAAAAAGGTGAAGTTAATGCTAAGGTAAATGAAGCAAAAAAGAGAAATCATTGAGATAGCAGGCACCTACCTAACATTCAATGGGAAGTGACCATTTGAATCACTGATCACTTCATCGAATACATCGATAAGAAAATTTAATATGATGATGGTGAAGGCATAAAGATACACAATAAATGAGAATATGGCAGTGGATTTTCATGAATTTACTAGGTTTAGTGGATTACAATAAATCCACATGCCACCATGGCATTACTCACTAGCCATTACTAGGGTAGCTAAAACTAAGGTATAAAGGGATGAATGACAAAATTTGAAAGGTTACAAACCTTGTGCAAATTTAACACAGAACTAGAGCTAAAGCTAGAAAAAAATGAGAAAAAGCTACCACAAATGAAAACCAGAACATCCATAGCCCAAAGTGAGAATTGTCAAATTATGGTAAGATTACGTTTCATTTGGAATTGAATAGGAGTCAAGTAGAGAGAGATTGAGAGAGAAACGAGGTAGTAGGAATTTTGCAAGACACTGAGGCTACCATTAATGGTGTCAAAATATTAAGAGCTAAAGTTGTATTTGTAGAACCTATGATTGTGAAGAATCACCAAGCAACATTAAGGGCTTTGAAAATATCAACCATCCATGCTTTAATATCAATCAATTCAGAATGGGTAAGAAGAGGTTAAGTTCAGGTCTATCATAAGCATAGAATGATGCCAAGAAAGTATGGACTATAAAATAAGTAGCCACTATGAAGAAAGATATTCATCTAGTAGAAGGTGTTAGTGTTACGGTGGTAGACCCAGAATCAAGTGCAAAGCTTGCATATAGGGAAATGTAATTCCCCCCTGAGGTCATAATGGGGGGAAAATGGGTGTCCTTTGCACAATGTGCAGATTGAAGGAGTACAACCATCATACATTGAGAAATGCATAGGATCTCAACCAAGACTAAATGGTTGACATATTAAATAAGACCAAGGTGGGTGTGGCACTATTTGATATCTCTATCTAAGACAAGTTGGTAATGACAGACACAACCTAATTAAATGAGTTATCAAGCTTCAGTTTACTAGAGGAATTGGTGTAATTCCTCCTCTCATGCATCCATGGTGATAAATTATATTTTATAAGGAGGCACATGTGGATATCAGTGTGCTTCATCAGTAGAATCATAGGGCTCCCAAACATAGAGACAAACATCTACCAAATGATGGAGGATGATGTCGAAGTGGAGAGGGTTGCAAACCTTCTAGGCTATGACAAGGTAAGGTTTGCTTTCCCAATCAAGGATATTCAAGACCCTAGTATGAGGGTAGTGGTGCACCTTGTTAGCTCTAATATTTTCCTTAGTAGCTACTGGTTTGATATCAATAAGACTTACTTGTGCATCACCCACCACATGGTGCAAGGGGAAAAGTTCAACATCTCCAAGCTTATTATGGAAGAGATTGTTAAGAATGTGTATGAGTGTCATAAGGCATGTGAGGCCTTTAGGTGTGGGTTCATACTAATATTTATTATGATGTAGGAGATTCACATACCTAACAATGACAATGACAATCTTTGGGTGTTACCACCCCATCTTCTCATAAAAATATAAGACAAGGGTGTAAGGGTGGTGTGACTAGTATATTAAGGCATTTAAGATTGAATGGTGCATCTCACAGGAGCTCCCCATCACATGGTAGGAATACTTACCTTTTCCTTCATGTAGCACTTCTATGTAATGCACCTAGCACTCATAGATGGAAACCTATCCAGTTGGTTGAAGTTATCCTATGCATTTTCTACCAAATATTTCACAATGGTGCTAAGGAGGATTCCCATTACATAGTAGTTAGAGATCTTAGTGAAGGATGTGGACCAAGAAAGGATTAAATTAAGGTACCAGTATGTGTGTCTAGGAGAAAAGGCCACTAAGGATGAGGAGGATGAATCTGACCAAATGGACATCCATCCCCTCTAGAGGGAAATTATAACTGGGTGCATATTCAATCTATATTATGAGATGAAGCCACACAAGAAAGGTGTTGTTGCAAAAAATAATGATGATCTCCCCTCTCGATTGGAAATGAAGGGAAGCCAAACTAAATATAGAGGAGAAGACCCCTATAATAAATGGGGGAGAGACACTTGAGGAGATCAAGGAGCGCATCAAGTTGAAGATTACCTTCAGAGAATAAACTACACTTCCAGCTCCCAAAAAGCATGTAACCTTCATGTCAGAGACTTCTTCCTCTAGTAAGAAGTAAAAAAAGAATTCTAAGGGAATCATTGCACTCTTGACAATAAATCTAGCATAAATAGAGAAGGAAGAGACCCTTGCATGTATGATAGAGGAAGAAATTGGGGAAGAAGAAATAGGGACCTACATCATGTAGGTTGAAGAAGAAGAGGATTCAAGTGCCAAAGATATATAAGAGGCCCTCCATAAAGGCACAACTACCATGCTTGAAGAAGTAGAGGAGTTGGAAAGCTCTTCATCAAATGAGGAACCCTCCACAGCACCTCTGCAGACAAAAGAGGAGAAAATAAAAACATGGAACAAAATGGGGTTGAGTGAGGTAGATATTGAGAAGGCATTGACACTTGAAGAAAAGGATAGACTAGCCTAGGAAAAACCATAGGTTGAGAAGAGAAGGGCATGAAAGAAAATTGGCCATAATGAGGAAGAAATTAAGATAGCACTAGAGCTTGAAAAAAAGTGCATACGTGTAAAGGAAAAGGAAGTGACCAAGGTAGAGAAGGCAAAGAAGGTTACTACAAGCATGGGACCAGCCATCAAAGTAGCTAAAAAAGTACCCAATGCCCCCACCAACCAGGCAAAAAAAAATTCACAAGAGACATGACCATGTAGTGAAGGGGTACCTCAAGAAAAATAAGGTGATACTTGCACCTTAGAAAAACAAAAGGAGACTTCAGATAAACCCCAATAGGAATAAGGTAAAGCTGGCACTGAGGGAATAAACCTGGAGGTTAATATTAATAAACCCCAAGAGGAAAAAGTAGATGAAGGGGAAAAGTCTAAGTAAGAACCCCTAAAGGAATAATAATATGAGTCTTTTAAGGAAAGCATCAAAGAAAATGGTGGTGTTAGTGAAGAAGAGGAAGAGCAAACAGAGCTAATCATCATCGAGAAGGATGGTACAAAGTTAAGCATAAAAGAGAAGGTGAAGAAAGGGTAGAAGGATGAATATTTTTACATGGTTGACACCATGCCCCCCAAAGCTACCACAACTAGGATGCACAAACAACTTGTATTTGTATTTGATCACTACATGGATGAGCCTCACTTTAAGGTGCCTTGAAAGGCTATATTGGGTGTAGAAGAGCCTCAGGAGGGGTAGGACTCCCTCCTCATAAACCTTCATGCCATGAACCCAGTTTGGTTTGGGAATGCACTTATTATAATGGACACTAAAGTTGTGCACAAAAATATCATCAATGATGGTAAGGCAAGAAAATGGAAGAAACTCTGCAAAGAATCCAAAGATGAAGCATAGGCCACAAAATTCAAACTACAGTAGCTATGTGAGCATATAGAGATGTCCAAACCATCCCTTCTAGTTGGAATATATAATTCAAACCTCTCTAAGGTTGAAAAAATATGTGTGTTAGTGGAGTAGATGTTTCCAAGGATGAAACTAGATTCGATGCAAGAAGAAGAAGAAGAATAAGATCCCTACACTGTACTATAAAAAGAACTTGATAAAAAACTTGAAAAGGTGGAGGACCTCTTTAAAAATCTATAGGAGGGTGAATATATAGTCGATGTCATATTATTGATCTTCTCTAACTAAACATTAGTCATAGATGCATGCCTCAAGTAGGCAAAAGAGGAAAAAGAGAAGCTGATGGCATAGGTGTCTCTGTGAGTAGGTCAAAGCATGAATAAATCATGGAAAATGTTAATACACTAAGCACCTAGATAAACCATTAATAGAAAAACTTGGAAACACTCTTTTACGCTCTACAAACTAAGGCCTATAAGCAAGGATCAATGTTAGATGGGAATGTGACTAAGACTAAGGCAAATGTAGAGGCCTTCAAAAAGGAGATGCAAATACTAATGTGCTTGTGCTTAGTTCAGCCTCCACAAAAGTAGCCAACATTTTTGAAGAAATCAAGCTCACCATAAAGGTCTTTGAGGACTTCAACATTGAACGTAAGGAGAGCACACCCAAGTTATACATGCTAAAAACTTTGATAGCCTAATCCTGAGGTCAAACTAAAATTTTTGTATGGAGTAATGTTGGGCCCATTTTTTTGGTATGTAAGTATTCATACCAATATGATAGACACATCAATATGAGGCAACATTTTGAGTGATGGTGAATTTTTAGCATCTTGACACCAGTTAGAGGAATCAATGCAGATCTTCTACCAGCTAGCAAATGGCTAACTAATTCAAGGATTTTCAGACCATCTTCTAGGTTAGGCGATACATAGAAACTATAATACAAAGGGCACAAGGTGATAGAGCCAATGGGATTCATTACAAAGGCTCTAGCTTGGCACCCAACATGTGCACTTGCCCTTAGTAGAGACATTCCTATAGAGCTATAAAAGGAGCTTAAACTAGTGAAGCAGACGATGTGAACTTAGTGCATCAAAGCTTTAAATAATTGGTTTTATATACAATGTAATGGTTGTCATTAGATCTAGGAATAGCTCAGATGCCATGAAGGCTTTGTTTTTAGATGTCTAAGATCACCTATGGGCCTCTAGGCCATTAAGTAAAATTAATTAAACATGTACTCTATTTTAAGTATTATGAACTCTATTGTGTATTTAAACTTTGATTAATGATAAAGAATGGTTGTGGTACCTATGATGAATCAGGTTTATATGTCTTTATTATGATCATAATGCAAAATGAGTGTAATGTTATAAGTTCATTCCATTTTTGTTTAATAATGTATATGTAAGCTTCTGGTTTAAGACATTAATGGCATCCATGTAAGAGATAATGATGTTAGTCAGAGCTTGTAAAAAGATTAAGTATATAACTCCCATGTGTCAAGTGTTCCTACCCTTGCTAAGAATCATGAGCCTAATATGAGCATTGTAATTGAAAGTAGTCCCTTGACCCTTCAAGCATTGATATGATACAAGTCTATAGTTAAATAAAGGCTTGCACCCTTGTGACTAGGAATAATCCACCTAGATACTTGTGCCTATAGGCCATCGAGATTAACCCATGAAAGGATTGCACCTTTGAATCTACTTGAAACCTTCTTGGAATTGACCATGTCCTAAAATTGATGATTTGCACCATGGTAAAACTATGCTAACACAAGCCCCAGTTCCTTCTCATCTATGCTTTGGGTGAGTGCATAAGGCATGTGCCTTATGTGAATTGATTTCAGCATAACCAAGTGTGAAATGTTGAGTGCAGAAAGACAATCCCATGTTTGCACCTAAGTGTAATAAGTCTAAAACCAACTTAGGCAACTTTATACACCTGACTTGTCTACAACACCATCTTGAGCTCCAAAAGAGGCAATAATGGGTCAATAAAAACCAAGATGTCATGCACACTAATAAAATATTCACCACTACCTTTACATTAATCTCAAACAATGTCAATACAATGCCTCGAAGATCTAAAGATATTAAGTATTATATCTTCTAAATATTAGACCATATCGATATAAAAATCAAATACCAATGTGACATTTATTTAAACAAATAGTGATCACCAACCTTGATAAGTGACCACCCCATACACAATGATTCTTACCACTTAAAAGTGATCAAGGAAAACTATATTATGAATTCAAATCATATGCTCATGATAAATAACCTTATAACAGATCATACAATTATCAAGAAGAATATGTCCTTAGAAATATATGTTACAGGGTGTCACAACAAACTATGATAGTGTATCCATGTTAAATACAAGTAATAATCAAGACCTAATTACTAACTAACCTACATTTGTTACCATTTTACCAATGTTTGTAATAACACCATATCAAGAGTAAGAAATTCCTTGAATTCACTATCAGTGAAAGATATCACAAAAATTGTCATTGTATATTGATTGAACTTTAAGACACAGATCAAATATATTACAATTCTAAATGTGGTAAAATGCTTTGATAACAATGATCAACTCATATTGTAGACACTTCATTTTAAACACTTCTGTGTCTAAGTTGTGTTCAAAATGACTTTCCACAACCGCATGCAAGTTTAACTAAAAATCTCCAATTGGACCTAATTTATTTACACAACTACCATTTTAAACCTAAATCATAGCATACATCCTTAATTAAGGCAATGGATCATCTTGCATTATTTATCTTATCTAGTCCATCTTGAGTTAAATAAGCCCTTTACAAGTGTCTTTGCTATCCAATTAAGTGAATACTTGATTGACAAAGAAACATTACCTTTCTTCTAATTGCCAATTAATCATCTTGATTAATTATTTTAATCATTCCTTTAATAAGAAATTCCATGGATTTAGAATAACATATTTTCCTAAAATCAAAATTAAATTATTGCCTCACATAAGTGATGTCATAAGGTCAAATCAATAGAATGGAGTGGAGTGTGGGAAAGGTGGCTTATGACATGGTCATTTACACACGCTCTTACATCTCTTACACCCCTCTTACACACTCTTCCCCTCTTACACACTCAAGAGGAAAAATGACTGCACTTTCTTCCAAAATGCCTTCCATACTATAAAAAGGCCTTAAATGGAATATCCTACACACTCCAAATATGTAATCATATATTTGAGGATTGATCATCAACCCTCCATCTTAAGATGGTATGAACAATCCATATAGATTTAGGAAATCTATAAGTAGAACCCTCACACCTCTCATTTCATCAAGCTCCCTAATGTAAACTTACTATGCAAAATTATTCCAAGAAGTTTCATCAACTTTCTCTCTCATTCCAAGACCAAGTGTAGACAAGGAGAGGTGATTCCCATGTAAGGATTCAAGCATCGATGAAGACTTCTACATCTACAAGTTGGGCTCAACCATTTTAGACTAATTTTCAAACATATCTTCAAGGGAGTTAATAGTGTTGTTATTATCTTTCTAATTTGCATTTCTTGTTTGTTAATCACATAACTCAACCTTGGGATTAGGCTTGATAAGTTATATCTT
This sequence comes from Torreya grandis, assembly GCA_037957365.1. Lineage (NCBI taxonomy): Eukaryota > Viridiplantae > Streptophyta > Pinopsida > Cupressales > Taxaceae > Torreya > Torreya grandis. Next base: position 2,468,407 of record JARHVA010001583.1, read on the forward strand.
CAAGCTATTTTGGATTTATTCAACAACTATTGACTAACCTCTATTGGATTCCTAATCTACATAATGGCATGCCTAATGGGAACTCTTGAAGGATTAAATGCATCCTACAACCTTTTTCATATTACTAACATTATTATAATTACCAAAATTGGCCTTTTAGCAAGTTAATTCTTTATCTTTTCTTTCAAAATTTAGTTAAAACCAATTTAAGAGTAGCAAATTTGTGACTGTGTATCAGAAAATTTGTCAACCTTATCTATGAAATTATCACAAGAAAAAATGAAATCATTTGAGACATCTATGAAATCATTCTAAAATAATGAAATCATCTTAACATTTTTTTTGTGTTTTCTACTTAACATGTCATAATGATGAAATTGTGCAATTTATTAGTGAAATCATTAGAACAAAAGGTGAAATCTTGCTAAGAACCATTAAAATTGCTAGACAATAGTGAAATCATTTCTTTATTTTATATTGTCATTTTTTGCTTAATAGTAAAATTATGGGAAACATTAATAGAATTGTAAGATCTAATCATAAAATCATCATTACTATTTTCAGTGCTTTTCTTGTGTAGGTCAACATTGGCAAAATCATCTTTCTCAGTAGCAAAATTGTCATCTCTTGCAGCGAAATCATCCAAACCAATAGTGAAATTATTATCATAAAGAGAAATCATCCCTTTATGCTTTTTGTTCCTTGTTTATGTGTATTTTTAAAACTATTATTCTAATTAGTGAAATTATCTCTTAGCATTGAAATCGTTATGCTCACCGGTGAAATCATTCTCAATAGTATCAAAGTTGTTTTGACTATTTTTTTGTTCTGTTTGAAGACCCTAACAATAAAATTGAAAGCTTTAGCATTAAAATCAGCTTGCTAAACAATGAAAACATTCTATGCAAAGGCCAAGACTTAAAACAAACCAAATTTCAAGCTCTTTTTTGCTCAAAACCACTTGTTTCAAACATATAATATTTTTGTGTTCCAAGGCCTTGGCTAAAGAATGGTGTTTTGAATCAAAATAATTCAATTCTATCTTTCTATTTGATTTGGGAATTTAAAAGAATCCACACTTTAATTTGGATTTTAAAAAGCATGATTGTTTTTAAGTTTTTTATTTTATTACAAGTTTTTTTGGTTGCTTGATTTTCTTCTATGGTTTTTTTTATGTGTATGTTCTCCCATTTTGGGTGACTCAGAAATGCAAAAGTTCCTATTTGCCTTTAGCCTATATTTCATTTGACTTAATGGTGTATATTTCATCACCTTATCATAAGTCTTTAGGGTTGCACTGACCTAGGATGTGATAACTTAACATCATACTAAACCCCACTTATCAGATGGGATATTTAAATTGAGGAACATTTCCATCATGAAGACCTAGCTTTGTGATTACATAAAGTCATGTGAAGAAAGTAACCCCAAGGATTTATTTTCAATATCTAAGGTCAATGTGTGATACACGTCACCAAATATTTCACCCTAGGAAAGGTTTTTCAAACCTACTCCAAGATTTGGGTACATGAGATTACCTCTAGGCCTGTGAGTTGCCTATAGTAGAGATAAACCTCTAGGTTTAAGCGTTATTTCCCTAGATCTATCTTTGCTTGCTCATCACCTACACTACTTGTTTACTTGGATAAAAGGGATAGAAGTAACATGAAAGTAAACTAATCTAATGAGGTAATACACCATAATGATCTCTACTAGACTACCATACAAGTGCGCTATAAAACATGACTCACAACACTAGTCTCAACATCCTAAATTGCTCTAACATCAGTATTTCTAACATGGAGGTGATATGCATTGCACTAATCAAGGTGAGTAAACTAGAGGTCATATTGTAGACACTAAGGCTACTCTTTACACTTAAATATATACAAATACACTTAACTACACTTCATGTGACATATTAGAGAGGAAACTACTTTCATCAAACATGGAAGAGTAAAGAGAAGGCAATGATAAATACTAATAACATGACACTTCACTATGCACCACTTTACACACTTAGACAAGAATCTTATGAGATCAAAACCAGATTGTAAATATTTATTTCCAAGGCAAATATAATATTCAAACCAGTAGGGTATCATCATACCATATGTGGATTCTATTATAAAAGCCAAAATGGCTTGCATTTATAAGACATGTGAGAAGAGAAAGAAGAAGGGAAGTGGAAAGGTCACAAAGCCAAGCATCAAGACTTGGAAACTAGTTACATTATAGGAGAATGAAGTAGATAATAGACCATGAAGGTCTTCTTGGATAAGTGTCCATTTGAAGCATGGCAAGCTCTTCAAAACTGGTGTAAAGACCTTCAACTATCTTTTTGAAATTGCCTTCAGGATGAAGCATCTCTTGGCCACTTGAAACTAAACTAGGAAGACTTGACACATATGAATTATCTTAGGGAGGTTGAAAATAAGGTTTGATAGTCCTTATATACTCCACTAACTGATATCTTTCCTCATGACACTTGGATTCACTATTTTTAGTCACTCATTAGTCTTTTAGGCCTCATCCTTCACATTTGTCATCAAATTGACTTGTATTTTCTCAAAAAAAATCCATGGAAGAGGTGTTAAGACACATATTTAGAACCCCTTTTCCTTACACTCCATCAGGTAGACCTTAAAAATATCACAAATTAGACCTCTCATCTTCTCACTTGGCAGTCACTTCTTATTTTCATTATCTATCCAAGACTGTTTGTAGTGAACTAAATAGCAGAAAGGTTTCCATGTTTATCTATGGCAAGAAATGGGCATAGGGAGTTATAATAAGTCCTTATTAACCTCCTTCAATGTATATCACCTTATTATTCTCTTATATACCTATATAACACCCAAAAACTTTTAAAAACACTAAAATAGGTATGTTCATACAAGTGATAGTATAGACCAAGTGGATGGAAATAAGCTTGAGAGAGTTCCAGACATGTTCAAAGGATTTTCATGGCTAGTTGACCTCTTATCAATGCATCTCAAATGATATTTCCTTCATTGGGTCTTAACAAGGGTTTTAGGAGGGTTTTAGCAGGTTTTGGTTCTTAATAATACTTTATAAAATCTTGACATCCCAACCTTGAACCAATTTCACAAATTTTGAGTATAAGACCCTCCCCAACTACCCCTAGCTACTTGAGGTCTCATGCTTGATGTTTGTATAGGTATGAACACTTTAAGATGGCCTATTAAGCTTCTTGATTGCATTTTAGGCACCCTTAAAATGAGTTTCAGCCAAATTGACTAATTTAGGTTATTTCCCTATAAACCAATGGATATTATAGATTATCCACTTTCCCTTGAAACTCATCAATTGATCTAGAATAGTCATGTGATGTTAAAAGTGAATTTGGGAGCCATTAGGGTTCATGTGTAATTTAGTCCTAATAGGCTTAGACTTCCTTCCTTGAGATTTTGACCACTTGTGAGTGCTTCTCAGGACTATAAGTGACTATTCACATTTTTCCATCTCTACTTCAACTGCTTACATCATCCTATAGTGTTTTAGGACTCTTTGTGTCACCCTTCCAATATCCACACACTATACTTACATTTCAGACTATCTGGGAGTGCCCTCTATCTGAGATAAAACAAAGGGCATATCCCCTATTTTTCTTGCCAATTTGAAGTTATGATAAGATATATTGGATCACGAGGACCATTTGCACAAAGTTTCAGGGCTGGATCACTTCTCTAAAGTCCTTAACTTCACAAACTTCAAGATAGACTTATGGGACTGTGAGGACTATGCACAAAATTTTGTTTGGGCTTGAGAACCTTGAGATATGACTATATTTTAAGGTCCTTGATTATTTTAGAGTGTTTTTAATATGATCTATCTATTATACACCTCTGCCAACTTTCCAAACTACCTCTCTCTCTACTTGCCTAGGCTAGTCCATAAATTATGTTGATTGTAAAATGAGGTTTGAAACCCTCTTTGTTATGTTCCTTTAGTCTAAAAATCATATGGAGATGTGTTTCCACCACTTTAGAGTGGTATCACTCTTATTCATCCATTCTTATACCTTTATCTGTTATCCAAGACTTTCCATTAGCACAAGCTAACTTATGACTATGTTAGACTACAGGTGTCTTACTAAAGAATATAATGGATTCCTATAGGTACTCATTAGTACTTGAGTAATATGTTTCTCTCTCTCCTTGGACCTATCCTAAATTCATCATGTAATTTTCTAACTTGGATGAACAACTAGACCTATAGTCCATGCTCTCAATTTTTTATCTTTAACCATCAATACTTTGTGGGTTTGTAGTCAGACTATAGATCTTGTTTCGGGGAATATGAGACCTATAGGTGGTCATATGCATGAATGTCCTTTCATCTTTGTTTCTCTTCTAGTCATTTGAGATCACTTCACACCTGATTGAGAATTTTCATGTCTATAAACGATGTAGGCATTCCACACTATAGGTCACTATTGTGTTGTAGGATCATTTTAGTTTAAAGAACTAAAGCTTACTGAAAGTTTTCAGTGTGAATTGGACTGAGTTGAAACCACTCAACCATCACCATTTTTTGATCAAATAACTTTCTCTTTATGTCAAGACAGTATTTATAATCTTGGGATACATGAGAGAAACCATAAGACTTGTCTATTCCTCAAGACACTCTACCATGAGATGACTCTTTGTGAGGCACGATCCCTTTTTCAGAGAGATTAAGGTAACATATCTCTCTATTACAATTTTTTTAGATTGTGAGCAAGGAATTGGGTTTGTTTGCAACATAATGGCTTTACCATTGTCACCCTAATCATATATATACTCTTATACCTGATCAAATATCTCAAATGAGTTCAAAGCTCTACCATTCAACATTGCTTAGACCTCTGTTGGAGTTTCTTGTAGGTGAACATCTGATTTAGGACTGTGTGTGGTGGATTAGTTCTCACGACCAATATTTAGCTCTTTAAATAGATCACGCTTGTTGTTTCCACATTGGAAGTCTTTTTACCACCTTGAAACCTCATTTCTTCTTCAATATGCCTGATCAAGCTTAATCTCACTTGACTATAGGTGAAAGTCATAAGGAAATCTGATTGTGCTTACGTGTTAGGTTATTCATTCATCAACCATGGATATTTGAGACTAAGATTTGAAAATAACAACTAATCGTCATGCTTATATGGATTATAAACAACATGTTACCCTTGATTTGAAACCACTACAAGATGGAGAAACTTTGCTATTGTGAAAATAATATATGCAGACCTTTGTGGTGCCTTCCACTAAAAAAATGAGATGTCTCTACCAACCTCTTCACCTTCACACATGAAAACTGAGTTGAATCTAATGTGAAAATGGAGAAATTATCCTAAAATTCCATGTACGACAATTGATATGCAAAGACCAATCCAAATAAAAAATAAAATTAGAGGCCATGGGGATGTGTAGGTAGTTATGAGAAGCCAACCTTCTTAGCAATGATTCATGAAGCACAAATAACCAAACCTATGACTATTACCATGAAATATAAGTACATACAGATTAATATCACCCATCAAAGGTATTTTTTCTAACTCTAAAGGAAGACCAGTTGACCTTTTTGACTTGTCTAGGAGAGCGATAGGAAAAAAAGGTCAGTTTTACTCATTTTCAGGTCTGTCAAAGCTACCTGAGCATGAAAATGAACTAAGGGGACCTAAAGAGACACTTTTAGAGTAGAGTAGCCACACATACCCAAACTATTGTATAGGCCATATAGTTACCTAAAACCATATGAAACTACCTGATCTTCTTGAAAAGATGTTGTACCTACAGTTTGTCAATCTTAAAATGGTTTCCTTGGCATATTATGACATGTAATATGTTAAATAATATTTTAAAACATTTGTCCTCTTATGGAAACTGTACCACTTCATTTAATGACCCCAAAAGTGACTTTAGAAATACATAGGACCAACTAAGACAAATATGATAAGGATAAAACATAATATTGACCTCATTAAGACCATGAGACACATTTCTAACCTAAGAGACCCCTATAACAAGTTTGACTATATAGGGGGTTGACCTAATTTGACTTAGGGTTAAATTAGTCAACATTTTGGTGATTTCCTAGGGGTGGCAAGCTAGTTATGTTAAAGACCAAAAGCCTTATCCTATCCATTGGGATATGGAGTCACTTATATATTTTAATTTACACTAGGTTGCCTCTGAAAGAACACCAAAACACACCAAAAAATAGGAAATAAACACACAAAACAACACACCAAAGCAAACACACTTGTGTTCTCAAGAACACTTAGGGAAAACACACATAACATAATAAAAAACACACACCTATCCTAGTATGTATAAGACCTCAAACACTTGAGGTGAAGAACAATCACCATCACTTCAACCAGGATCAAAGATAGTACCTCTTGCATCATTATTTATCCATGAGAGCAATCTACCATATGAAGCATACTTATTAATAAAAATTGGCTTATGTTGATGGTCAAATGTCTTACCATCCTTAGGTCTTCTATTAATTGTAATTATGTCACTTAGAGCTCTCAATAATGATCCATACTTCCCTCCAAGAGGATTGTTTGAGCCTTCAACTTGCTCGACTTCTGCCATGTCTAATTGGCACCTCTCAAACTGAATCTTAGTAGTATTCAAAGTTGCCTCAACTTCACTCTCTTCTAGGACATGATGCACTTGATGTATAGGAACCTCAAGCTTGTCTTCTTTTTTATCCAATATATCTGAGAGTGGTTCCCTATCAGTCTGAGGTTGAGATTTCTCTTTAAACACACACATTTATATGTTATGTTCATTTGACTCCTTCATGACTGCATCCTTCATGAAAATAGTTTGGCATACATTCTCATGCTTAAAAAGACACTCTCCTTCATGCTTAGGATATTCATCACCAAATTTATCATTAGATTCTTTTTTATTAGGAAGAGAATTTGACTTACTTATCTATTCAAATTCTTAAAATATGACATGAAATTATTACCATAAGTCATCTTTCTCTTCATGGCTATCACCTTCAAGGACTCATCCATCTTGTGTAGGTATAATTGCATTGTCTTCTTCACTTTCTTGATCCACCATACTTTGTATAAAATCATCATCATTCATATGAACAAGTTAATTACCCTCATTAGCTTGTAGAAAAGAATTACCAATGCTTGCCTTAGAGTGTTCATATCCTCCCTCATAGATGATGTATGTGCCAAGATCATTTTGCTCAAAGAAAGTGTATGGATCATGTCCATAACGGTTAGCACCATACTCATCTAATAATAGATCATATATACCCTCAAGCTTAGTATGATCCATCATCCATAACATACTCATCTTGATCATTGATTGTACAATTGAGATTAGAGTTTGCTTCCACATAGGGTTCAATATGAAACTTAGCCAATGTTTAGCTCTAATATTTAATTTTACTCCATACCTTGTCTTAAAGGACAATAATAACCAATCAATAGAGATATAGCCTCTTATTTTGGCTATGAAATCCTTTGAGAGGCAGATAACAAAGTGAGCAAGTAAATCAACCACTACTATAGCTTGAAGCATTGGAAAGCTTGGATAATCATGAAGGAAAACACTCAAACCTTTGACAAGTTACACTAATTTATCTAGTGTCCCATCAAGTTATATCACTCCCTTACTATATGGTTCATATTTCAAACCCAATTTATCTGCCACAAGCTTGGGCATGACTGAGGTACTTGCCCTACTATCCATAATGCAGTTGTGAAAAAGCTTGTCTCCCATAATGAGAGTGAGGTAGAAGGGTGAAGGATTTTTAAATTTGTAAGAGGGTAAACAATGTGATTTAGATCATTAGTGAGTGAAACATCACCATGTCTTGATGGTTGAGGATTGAGGTATATTCAAGACAATTATTCTTGAAGAAGCTCCTTTTGATCGGGCATGTAAAGCACTTCCCAAAGAGAGATATATGTCTTAACGCTTTTCAACAAATCAACAATGTTCAAAGAAGGAGCATTTACCTTTTCTTGTGTCTTTGAAGGAAAATAAGTTCCTTAATCTTGAGACATTGAGCACTTTGAGTAACCTTTCCAAAATTTTGATATGAAATAGGTGTAGAAGTTGTAGGGACTACCAAACTTGTAATCACACCTTAATACCTTGTAGGATGGTTACTTGGACTTGTGTCAAGACCATGGATGTTTCCTAAATCCTTTCTCTTGTATTTAATATTAGCTACAACTAAATTATGATTAAGAACAAAGGTGTCTTCCACTAGAAAGTTTGTGAGGTTCACTTTTTGGGGTTGTCATCCTTCATTTGCTTGTATGTAATTCTCATCTTCTGTTGACAACTGAGGAGTGACTCTTCCTTAAGCAACCAAGGATTTTCATCGATATTCATTGAAATCTATGAACTATCATTGCTTTCATTCCTCTCCTTGAACCAAGTTACTATGAACTAGGACTATGGCTCTTGTGTTAGAGGTTGAAGTTGGGTTATATGCATTAGATGGCCTATTGAAGTTAGGTTGGCCTTGCCCTCTCCCTTGACCATATTGCTAATCAGGGAACCTATTTCCTTGTTTAAGTTAAGGGTAGGGATTTTAATTAACTCGATACTATATATTTAGTTGCCTAACTTGAGCCTCAAAGGCATTAGATCTTGCTTGTCAATCAATGGTATCTTCTATCTTCTTAGGGGAAACTCTAGACTTGGTGTTTGCATTTTCTTGAGCAAGACTTGGAGTAGTAGCAGACATGTTGGGTAGAAGAGGCATGGAGAATTTTGGAGGTAGTTTTCCAACTTTTATTAGGCCATTCTCAGCTCTAATGATTATGTCATAAGCATTAGGTAAGGTGTAACCACCTATGGACTGCAACATGATGGTTATATCAATTCTAATAGCCCTTATATATGTAGGGAAAACAAAGTTTGTAGGTGGTCTCATGGGAGGAGGTAGTCTATGCCAAGTTCTTTGAAATATTTCATTGAAGTCATGCATAGTCTCCTTAGAACCCCTTTTAATTACATTGAGATGATGAATGATTGATGTGTGATCACTTTTGTCCTCAAACCTTGAAGTTAATGAATCTAAAAAATCATCCCAAGTGTTGATACATCCTCCCAACAATATCTTATACCAAGAAAGTACCTTCCCTCTAAGGGACATGACATGTAGTCTAATTGAAATATTGACTTTAGTGACATTATGAAAGCTACAAAAATTAGATATGTCCCTAATATGCTCACGAAGGGTGACATGACCTTCACCACTAAAAGTGGGAACACTTTTGGTAGCATTAAGAGGTATATTATCATATGCATTAAGGTGTAAGGAATTTTTAGTGTTAAAAGGCTGGGAAAGCATGCTACTTAGTCATATTTTCCTCAAGTTCCTCTTCAATTTCTTGATCTTTTTAGCTTTCAAAGTCCTCTTTCTCTTCAAATGTCAAGATAGGTTGAGGATGTTGAAATTCAAGAGGAAGTTCAGGTTGAAGGAGTGGGTTTATGGGATTGATACCTCTACTAGTAGTTGACGTAGTAAGGACCATAAAGTATGAACAAAGAAATGATAAAACTTAGTCTACAACTAGATATTACCTTGAATAGAGTCACCAAATGTTGATTAGAACACCATATGCAGTTGTGATGTTGTCAAGACTAGCATTCACATTGACAAGATGTACTCGAGATAATTATCCCACTAGGTATGCCAAAATTATTATCACCAAATCTTGCACTCTAAGAGAGTTTGTTAAATCCTACTCCAAGATTTGGGCAACGTGGGATTACCTTTAGGTCTATGGGTTACCTATAGCAAAAGTAAACCTCAAGGTTTAAGGGCTAGCTCCCTAGATCTCTCTTTGCTTGTTTATCACCTACACTACTTGTTTGATTGGATAAAAGGGATAGAATTAACATGAAATTAAACTACTACAATGAGATGATACACTATAATTACCTCCAATAGACTACCATATAAGTGAGCTATGAAACATGACTCACAACACTAGTCTCAACATCTTAGATTGCTCTAACATCAATATTTCAAACATGGAGGTGATATGCATTGCACTACTCAAGGTGAGTGAACCAAAGGTCAGATTGAAAACACTAGGGCTACTATTTACACTTAAATATAGACAAATTCACTTAACTACACTTCATGTGACCTGTTAGAGTGGAAACTACTTGCATCAAACATGGAAAAGTAAAGAGAAGGCAAGGATAGATACTAATCACTAGACACTTCACTATACACCACTTCACACACTTATAAAAGAAGCTTATGAGATCAAAACTAGATTGAAAGTATTTATTTCAAAGGAAAATATAGTATTCAAACTAGCAGGGCTTCGCCATACCAAGTGTGGATTCTATTACAAAAGCTAAAATGGCTTGCATTTATAGGACATGTGAGAAGAGAGAGAAGAAGGGAAGTGGAAAGGTCACAAAACCAAGTGTCAAGACTTGGAAAATAGCTACATTGTAGTATAATGAAGTGGAGAACATACCATAAATGTATTCTTGGATAATTTTCCATCTGAAGCATGATAAGCTCTTCAAAATTGGAGTAGAGACTTCAACTACCTTCTTACAATTGCCTTCAGGATGAAGCATCTATTGACTGCTTGAAATAGAACTAGGAAGACTTGAAACATATGCACTATCTTGTGGAGGTTTTAAATAAGGTGTGATATTCCTAGGATACTTCTCTAACTAATAACCTTCATCATGACACTTGCATTCACTGTCTTCAGTCACTTATTGGTCTTTTAGGCCTCATTCTTCACATTTATCATCAAAGTGGCTTGTAGTTTCTCAACAAAATATACGGAATAGGTGTTAGTAAACCTATTTATAACCCATTTACCTTAAACTCCATCAATAAAACCTTAAAAATATCCCAAACTATACCTCTCCTCTTCTCACTTGGCAATCACTTCTCATTTTTACTATATGTCTAAGACTGCCTATAATGAACTGATTAACAGAGAGTTTTCCATGTTTATCTATGGTAATAAATGAGCATAGGGAGTTTTAATAAGTCCCTATTGACTTCCTTCAATGGCTCTCACCTATTCATTCTCTCTTGTACCTATAGAACACCCAAAAACTTGTAAAAAACCTTAAAATAGGTCTGTCAGTACAAGTGATAGTATAGACCAAGTGGATTCAAAGAAGCTTGATAGAGTTTCAAACATGTTCAAAGAATTTTCATGGCCAATTTACCTCTTTTGGATGCATCTCAAATGATATTTCCTTCATCGGGTCTTTACAAGGGTTTAAGGAGGGTTTTAGCAGGTTTTGGTTCTTAACAATATTTCATAAAATCCTAACATCCAAACCCTAAACCAATTCCACAAATTTTGAGTATAAGACCCTCCCCAACTACCCCTATCTTTTTGAGGTCTCATGTTTGATGTTTTTATAGGTATGAGCACTTGAAGATGGCCTACAAGGCTTCTTAACTATATTTTGGACACCCCTAAAGTGAGTTTAGCCCAAATTGACTAATTTAGGCTATTTCCTTAAAAAAAAATGGATGTTATAGATTCTCCCCTTTCCCTTGAAATTCATCAACTGATCTAGAACAATCACTTGATGTTAAAAGTGAAGTTAGGATCCATTAGGTTTCATGTAAAGTTTAGTCCTAATAGGATTAGACTACCTTCCTTGATTTTTTGACCACATGTGAGTGCTTCTTAAGACTGTAAGTGACTATTCACATTTTTTCATATCTACTTCAACTACTTACATCATCATATAGTGTTATAGGACTCCTCATGTCACCCTTCCAACATCCACACACTATATCGATAGTTTAGACTTTCTGGGAGTACCCTCTATCTGAGATAAAATAGAGGGAATATCCCCTATTTTTATTGCCAATTTTAAGTTATGGGAGGCTATATTGGATCATGAGAACCATCTACACAAAGTTTTAGGGCTGGATCACTTCTCTAGAGTCCTTAACATCACAAACTTCAAGATAGACTTATGGGACTGTGAGGACTGTGCACATAATTTTGTTTGGGCTTGAGAACCTTGAGATTTGACTATAGGTTAAGGTCCTTTATTATTTGAGAGTGGTTTTAATATTATATATCATACACCTTTTCCAACTTTCCAAACTACCTCTCTCTTTACTTATCTAGGCTAGTCCATAGACTGTGTTGACTGTAGACTAAGGTTTGAAACCCTCTTTATTATGTTCTTTTAGTCTGAGAATTATATGGAGATGTGTTTCCACCACTTGAGAGTGGTATCAATCTTAATCATCCATTATTATACCTTTATTTGTTTCCCAAGACTTTCCATTAACACAAGATAACTTATGACTATGTTAGACTACAGGTGTCTTACTAAAGAATACAAAGGATTCTTATAGGTACTCATTAGTAATTGAGTACTATGTTTCTCACTCTCCTTGGACCTATCCTAAATTCATCATGGCATTTTCCAAATTGGATGAACAACTAGACCTATAGACCATACTCTCAATTTTTTATCTCTAACCATCAATACTTTGTGGGTTTGTAGTCAGACTCTAGATCTTGTTTGGGGGTATATGAGACCCGTAGGTGGTCATATGCATGAATTTCCTTTCATATTTATTTCTATTATAGTCATTTTAGATCACTTCAAACTTTATTAAGATATTTTCATACCTATAAACCATGTAGCCATTCCACACTATAGGTCATTATTGTGTTGTAGGATCATTTTAACTTAAAGCATTGTAGCTTACTGAAAGTTTTTAGAGTGAATTGGACTAAGTTGAAACCACTCAACCATCACCTTTTTTTGATCAAATAACTTTCTCTTTATGTCAAGATAGTATATCTAATATTTGGATACATGATAGAAACCATAAGCCTTGTCCATTCCCCAAGACACTCTACCATGAGATGACTCTTTGTGAGGCAGGATCCCCTTTTTAAAGAGATTAAGGTAACAGATCTCTCTATTACAACTATTTCAAACTATGATCAAGGACTTGGGTATATTTGTAAAATAATGTATTTACCATTGTCACTCTAATCATATATATATATACTTTTAAACCTTATTTAAGGTCTCATATAGGACCAACTAAGACAAATGTGATAAGGATAAAACATAATGTTGACCTCATTAAGACCATGAGACACATTTCTAACCTAGGAGACCCCTATAACCAGTTTGAATATATAGGAGGTTGACCTAATTTGACTTGGGGTCAAATTAGTCAACAGTACCCTCAAAAGGAGCAATATTGGTAATGAGATTGAACTTCTTCATTGACATATTTATGCCCTAGTATCGTAAGGTATATAGGGACCATCTAGATATCCCATTGTAAAATAGAAAGAAAACCTTAAATTTGAAAGCACTTCACTAAGACCCTTATGACGGAAGTGGTTTCAAAGGGACAAGACCCTATCATGAATGGCCCGATCTTGGATTGCTTCTTATATGCCTCTTTTGCCATGGATGATTCATTAACATTGGGGTTTAAAGATAATAGCCCCCAAAGATCACCTTAATTGTACAAACCTTGAGAGAGAAGGGGGTGTAAGAACCCTACCAATAATTACAATAATTTATTTAACGAACACTTAAATTTTTAATCATCTCTCAAGGTAAGTGTTTCATAAGGCTCAATGGATTTAATGCAAACCTGCATTGGTTATTAAATCTCCTTGTAATGATTGTGTATTGTTACTTAATTGTTGTGTCAAAACCAATTTTATGCTTCAGACTAAATCAAACTAGGTCCAAAAGCAAAATCATTTTATATGCACATAATGAGGTATTACTCTACCCAAATTCTAAGTCAAACCAAAGTAACATGTTAGAAGTTGGTATTAAACACTTTCCTTGCTTATTCAAACCATGTTTTTAGGTTGTCAAAATTGAACCAAAATCCTTATCTTTTAAATCCCAATTGCCATTTCAAACCAAGTTAAATTTATTTGTAAAGTTAAAACCAATTCCAAACTTCTTGTTTATTGTATGTTGTTATGTTTTCCATTTGCTTTCAAATCAAGTGCTAATTCTAACCCAAATTTTTTTGCAAGGTCATTCCAAGTCCAATGGCCAATACCATTTCCAAGACCAAAGTCTAATTCTAATTCCAATTGATAACAAAGAACCAATTTCCTTTGAAAAGTCCAAATTTTGAAGTCTAGTTAAAAGTTTGATTTATCATTGTCAACCAATACCATTTGTTTTGCCAACCTTTTACATTTCCAAAATTAATAAGGTATCCCAAATATGCCAAGTCTCATTTCTTCACTCATAAAAAACCAAGTTTCCAAGATAGAGACCTTTTTAAAACAATCCTAAGTACAAATTGTTAGCTCTCCAACCTGAACCCTAGGAGGAGGAGGTTGTTCAGGGTTACCTCCAAGGTTGGGGTAACATGAGAATATCCCAAGGTTGTGGGTGACCTATGGTTATGATAAACCTCTATATTATGGGTCTAGTTCCCCTGGTGCATATATTTATCTCAATTCACTAAGACCTATCATTGTTGGGGTGAAAAGGGATATAGGGTGCATATAAGAAACCTAATCTAAGGGTGGTGATGCACCAATATAACTTATCCACTCTATAAATAATGCTAATGGACAATGCATGAAGTTGAATCACTATATCCAATGGCTTCTAGGTAACAATGTTTCATATAGAGGTTGAATTAGATGACTAGAGCATGAGATCAATGAAGGGAAGGCCTGGTTCAAGGCACTTATAGTCAAACTTCCACTCTAAACTCAATGATTAACACCCTAACACACTATATAACCTAGATAAAACACTTATTAGCATATAGGTGTGGCAACGACATGTAAAGGGAGAAATTATACCACTTATGCATATAAAAATAAGCATATACAAACTAGATACAACCATGAAGAATCTGAAACAATCCATTAATTAGTTTCAGAGGTTAACAAAGTACAAATCTAGGTAGAGTTTCCTCATACCGAAGTGAGAGATGGCTATAATGGCCTTAAGGCATGAATAAATAGAAGAATGAGAAAGGAAAGAGAGGGAGAATGGAATGGAGGTGATATTTATAGGTCAAAAATGACCATAACCCACTCTATCATCACTTACAATAGTTATAACAGTCCCTCATATTCCCTCCATGTGTTGGTCTCTTAATTGGTGGTCTTCAATGGGCCCTTTAGGCGTTGAGGTGGAGTAGTGGAGGCTGGGTCATACTTTTTTAACCTCTTCAAGACATGGCCATGCCTAAATCTGGTCAAGTATGTCTCTTTTTATAGTTACAAATATGAAAGTGGCTCAATTAAGCTCCTCATGAAGCATCTAACAACCCATCTTCCCTTGCATGTTGACTTAGGTTTAAGAAACTACCCTTTATTTCATAATTACCATGTAATGTGTGCTTTATTCCTTAAATGTATCATTTATAAGGCATAATTATTGTGTTTAGACCCTCTTTATTATCCCTCTATGCCAACCTACACTTATTATTGCTTAACCAAGTATGCCTACTAGGCTATTAAACCTAGTTACTTGACTATTTGTGCTTGAATGGCCATGAAACATGAAAATAACCCTTAAATAAAATTGATATGTGTGTTATATGTATGAATCAATGTTTCATACCATGACATAGGCCTTTTTAAGTAGTAGACACTTGCAACCTTTCCAAACTAGGTGACTAGGTCACCTTCCATTAGCCTTTTGAAACTGTCTGTTTGGAGGAGACTTGCAGAAGTGTTTCCAAAAAGGAGTGTTATCAATTTATTATCTTAAAAGGTAAAAAAAGTCCCAAACCACCCCCTCTAATGAATGGCAACCTTCAAAACAACTATGTACCTTGATTTCTATTCAATTCCTTATAAAAACATAATTTCTAATTAGTATGTATAGTAGTTCATACAGACCAACACCATGAGTAGGGTATCCTCTAAGTGGAATAGGTGATATAAGTGTTTATCAAGTCAATTTAGGGTGTTTGATTAAAAATATCTCAAGTTTTCCCAAGTCGGGTCTATCTTAGGGTTTAAGTAAGGCTTTAGAGGTCTACCATCTTAGCGATGGTTCATAAAGATCAGAATCCAATCCTAAACTTATGGCCATGGATGTTTATCCCATAGACCCCCCCTAAATCTCTTGAAAATCTTTAGGTCCCATGTATCTTATGTGTGGAGATATGAATGCAAAATGGTAGACTTTAAGTTCTTTACAAGACTTCTAGACATGTCTATAATCTTAACAATGATTTATAGAGGTGATCCCATAAAACCCACTCTCTCCTTTATTGATCCTAAGTCCATATGGGTGCCCAAATCTTGATAAGAGCATTGGCTCTGATTCATTGTGCTATTAAAGATATGAACACCTAAAATGATGGATTGAGATGGTAGGTTGGGTGTAATGCAATTCAAGCTAGGATTTGAGACTAAATGACCCTTCCTTTGCATTATCCTATCTCAAACATATTCTTTAGGACTTGTACCATCCCTATACATCCTTTTATGGTCATCAATCTTATTGAGGAAGTTGGGATATACCCCAATGTGGTGGTGGGTTTTGAAGCTTTAAGAATAGATTTAGGACTTGTAAGCTTAATACTGACTCTGAGGTATTTGAGTTTATTATAGGTGGTTTATAGGTTTCAATATCATCATATCACCCTCCCCACCTATTTTATATCCCCTACACTTGCCTTTAGTTGTTTTGACCATCATCTCTCCCTCTTTCCTTTATGTTGGTTTGTCTAAATCATTGTCTAGCCTGAGTGCTTGGGACTTGAGTACAACCTTCAATGTTAGTGATGGAGTTTTTTAAAACTATGTAATATTCCCTCAAGGCCTAACAACATTCTTAGGATCATGTCTTCCATCAACTTTTTCCTTTGCATACCCTTATATTCTTGCCTAGGGTTTATAAGCAGTCAGGTCTATATAACCCTTAGTGACTAAGTTTAGTGTTCTTTCTACCTTACCTGAGTCTCTTATCTTCATGAAAATTTATAATAATTTCTCACTTCTCCTTCTTCTAATGTTTTCAAACCTCCATATGTTCAAATCATGCATCCATCTCTAATTTTAAATAACAGACCTGTTTAGGGATATTTAGGCCTAATAAGCTTGTCTGGGTCAATAGGCTTTAATTGCCTCCTACTTCTAGGCCAATTCAATGGATATAGTTTGAACATTTGGAAAATAAATAGGATACTTTTTTTCATCTCTAAACTTCACCTGTATTTAGGGTTTATCCTTGCTTATCCTTTCTTAAGCATTTTGTCCACTAGTGTTCTTAGTCCTGCCTAGATATGCATATGAACTCCTCTCTTTGTTAACATCTAAGGTTGTTATGAAATGGCTTCATATGAATCATATGACCATACATATGATAAAAAAACCTTTTGATACTCCCCCATCTTCATATTACCCTCTAAATATGCAAAATACCCTCATATTGCAATCATAGGCATGCATACTAGCTTTAGGCCTAATAGGCCTAATTAGGTCATTTAGGCCTAATCTTGTCTTCAAGGACTGAGCTAATTCACTAGAAACATATCGATCCTTTATAAAACCCTATTTTCACCTTTATATTTCACCCTCTTGTTAGTATCTCACACTTTTGTATTCAAACTAAGGTCCTACTTGCCTGCTTAGACCTAGTAGGCCTAATTAAGCTTGTGTCTATTTTAACTATGTGAGAACTATATTTTCATATTTGGTTATCTAAAAGATTATTTAATATACTCCTCATAGTCTATTAGATTCATTTTTTTTTCTTATATAACCACTTAACTCCATCATCTTATGCACAGTCAGCCAACTAGATATCAAAATATAGCTCTAGGTGGTTATTGTGTGTGAAGGCTCCTATGGGTGATCAAGGTACTCATAATAAAAACATTCCACTTTTATTTTTGATTTAAATTATTATTATAACCATATACATACTAATGTTAAACAACTCTATCTTCAATTCCTTTCTTCCCATGTATGTCTATATAAGCATGTGTGTATGACCCTTCTTCATGCTAACAATCTTTGAAATCTACTAAGGCTATGAAAATTTTTACAGGCTTGTGAGAAATTTCATCATGATCTAATTTATGATCTCCACTCTTCATTTGGTCCTCATCCTTCATTTTTGTTATATTTTTTTAGATCTAGGCATGTGGGTGACTAGAAGTTGATTGACTTTAGGTGGGTAGAGTCCTCTTCTAGATGATTCTCTCCTCATCCTAATTTTGATGTTTTCATATCTCTAATACATGTGTATTTACTACCCAAATATCCCCTTAAGTTCTTAATTTACCCTCCTAGTCATTCCATTTCCATCTTCACAAGAACCAATATTACTTAGGAAGCAGACCTTAGGGCTCCTTGTTAAGTCAGTCTAGGCTTTTCTCATCTATCTCATTATGCTTCATTGCCTCTAGATTGACCATTTGATGCATTAGTGTTATCATGAATAATATTTTCAAGCAATTTGAGGTTTCATCAACCCTCAACTCTGCTTTCTAGAATCCCTTATGCATTGAACTAGGTCTCTAAAAGGAAGTTAAGCCTTCTTGATTGTCTTGTATGAAACTTGAGGCTTAGTCACGCATATATAATCTTCATCATGACATTCTATGGCTACTCAGGGATAATTATATGTTTGAATACATATATTAGATCATTTCCAACCCTTACATAATGTAAAATGGGTATTTTGGAGTCATTAACGACCACCTATAGGTATGTAGCCTTGTGGGTGGACAAAACAATCTTAAACATATCCACTAGCATATATTGATTCTCATTCTCTTTGTATACATCCTCAATGCACTAAAAAAATCTATGAAAACTAGGCAAAGATATTCATCATCTTATATAGATATGTCAACCTTCAAGATGACCACAAGATTCTTAAGCATGACTCAGACCCTATATTTTGCCTATTCAATTATGTGTTTGATCTAAATTGTAGGTCAACATCATGATATGAAGGTCTTGGCCCATGAAAGTATTGAGGAAATTTTTTAGAATCTCAATAAGATATGGAGGATTTATGATAGATTCACCAATATACTTTCAACCATTGGGGGCCCTCAAGACATCAAGAAACCATAACTATCACCCTATAAACTGCTTCCAATCAAGATTTCTTGTCTCCTTAGGCTCACACGTGTGAGATGAGGTTTGAGAATGGTGTGAGAGGTGGTGAAAACTCATGAGAAGATATCTAAGCTTCCATCTCTCTACCACCATGCTCAAAAAAGGAGAAAGTGGAGTAAATCGATACCCTACCTGAATGGAAAAAACAATGAGTGCCCTACCTTGTTAGTGATTGTTCATAAAGGAGGGAGAGGCAATATGAGAACAAATGCCCAAAAATGGAATCTATCTAGGGTCCCATCCTCTGCCCAAAATTTCATACCTTCATCTTCTCTCTCATGTCCATACTATTCACAAACCTAAAGGGCTCTACCAAGCTACCAAAGAGCTCGATGGGGAAAGGAGGTTAGTTTTGTTGGGTGAATATTTTGTTGTCAACTAACTGATGACAAAATGGGGATATCAGCCACAGCATAAGAGAGATTTACACCATGAGGAGTGTGGCTTTACCAGATCTAGACGAGGTAAATCTCTCCTCTCATCAAGGGGAGGTTCCCTATCAATATTTGCGTGCCGGATATATATAATTAAGCAGAAAATAACACATGGGGGTGGTATAACAGCATCTACCCCTCTTTTTTCAGAGGTAATGTATGAAGGAAAAAAGAGGAAAATTCTTGGTCTAAAGCTAACAACACTCCTCTCCTTTCAGGAATGGTATCAAACGAAGAACAAGAGATTACCCGAAGTAACAAAATCCATAAGAACACTCACGCAAGCGCAAAGTCTTCCGTAGCTTCTCCACATATCCAGAACAAGTACAACCGTAGAGTAAAGTGAAGCACAAAGTCTTCACCTGAAACTACAAAAGATAAAATAATCTCAAAGGTAAAAGTAGCACAAAGTCTATTTTCTACCCTCAATAAGTGCCCTCAGATAATAATAACACACCCACTTGCTTATTAAATTAGATAAACAAGATGTTACCAGGAAAAATACATAAGAACTATTTCCTAAATAACACAGACAATCTCAACACAAAGTCTGAAATAACTTGCTTCTCATTCGTTCAACAGAATATGATTTACAAATTTGAGCACAAAGTCTCAAAAGTTGCTTCAATTTCAGCAGAGTGTTTGCTATTAAATTTTCCAAGATAATTTACAAATGAGGTCCTCACTATATATAGGGAGAAAACCCTCAAAAATAGAAAATAATAAAATATAAAATATCCTGGTCAAAGATGACTCATCTTTGACTTTTAGATATTTTTCCAAAAAATTTACAAGTAATTACATATTACAAAATTGCATGCATTCTGCACAAAATAGAAATGCATAAGGATAGAAGAAGAGAGAAGGGGGAGAGAGAGTGTCAATTCTTGCTACCGGACTTCTTCAGATGAGCATCGTACATGGCAATCGATGCCTGAATTCCTATGCTGTTTGATGCAACTGCATTTTTGGAGATGACCCTTGCTCTGATCAGCACGTCTTTCAATGCTGTGATGGCTTTAGAGTGGCCAGTTAACCTGGATTTCAAATTCTCCAAAGGTAACTGAGCATCCAGAATGCTGTCCACCGAAGACATTGAGAAAGATGCTTCTTCAAAATCTCTTCGAATCATCCTTGAAACTCTGAATCATCTCTTCTGGATTTTGAAGATCAATGACTCCTTGATCTCAACATAGGAGTCCTTACTGGAGATGGCACCAACAGACATCAGAGTGCTCTTCTTGGGATCTTTCATTTATTTCCATTTGCCGAGATCTTTCTCCAAACTATCAATCTTTATTTTCAGTCTTCTCCTTGGTCTTGGACTGCTTCAGGGAAACTTCAGTGACCTGAAAGAACTTTTACTGAAAATACGCCGACGAAGAGGGACCCTTCACAGAAACTGCAGTAGGAACCATGATTGTCCAATCAGAGGAAGAAAGTAGTGATCTGGGAGAACTACACGTTCGCTAGTCACGATCAGGGAGATGCGTTTGAAAGGGATGATACGCGAGCAGGTCAAAAAGAGGAAGAAAAAGGGGAACGGGTGCGGAAAATGAAAAAAATGAAGATTTCTCCAGAGCTGGAGAAATGTGAGTTCCAAATGCAAGGGCGACAGAAATTGCCGCCCCTACATGGGTGGGAGAACAGAGACGGTGAACACTGTTGATGTTGGCAAAATTGCCGACCACGGTAGATGAAAACCGTCGACGTCGGTAGACCTGCCGACCACGGCAGAAATCGGCCGACGATGGCAGAAGCGACAGTCGGCGGCAAACTTACCGCCCACTGCATAGGTGGCAAAAAGGGGATGTAAAACACAGGTAAGGGCGGCAAAAATTGCTGCCCTTGTAGGGAAAAGTGCAAGGGCGGCAAATTTAGCCGCTCTTGCACAAAAAATGAAGAAAAATGCAGAGGCAGCAAAATTTTCTGCCCTTGCACAGGGGAAATGGGAGAAAAGACCAACTCCAGAAGGAGTCTAGGAGAGGAAAAATTGGTCGAAACGAGATGGTAACCACTTCTCGTTCTGAGGCCAAGATGAGAGTGAATTCCAAAACTATTTCAAAGAATGAACTGAGGGAGATGAAAATATGAAACGGACAAGTTTCGAGGAGAGTTCGAAAAATAAGCACAGCTGATTTTGGAAACAACAGCTGGCTCCTATTGGGGAACTGCCTTCTATTGAAAAAAGTAATAGAAGGGAGTAGACTTCAGAATCTCCAGTGCCTTAGAAGCGTGCCAATGGGCCACGGAGTCAAGCTACTCAAAAAGAAAGGCTCCAAAAATGAAAACAAAATGAATAAAACAAAGCAAAAGACTATACAAATATACAGGTGAATTTATTTGGCACTTCAAGAAACGAAGCACCTCAGATGCTGCCCCTTTAGAGGCAGTGGCGATGACGCTCTATCTTGATAAACCAGTAAGAGGCCATTTTCCCCCCAGAATTGATGATGTGTAAATGGAAACTTCCACCAGAAAACCAACTTCCTGTGCCATCCCTTTAGTTTTCTCCTCTTACCCCACAGCAAGATTTGTCTTTTGACCCAAAAACCATGAATCTTTGTTTTCTTAGTGAAGAGTTCTTTTCTCTCATCATGATGCATAGCAGCATGGTCAAATACCATAATTGGTTGCTCTTCTGGTTCTATCCAGCACCTGATTTGATTGTCCTCATTTGACACTTGCCACCGATTGGCACTGTCAGGTCCACTTGTCATTATTTCAGTTGAACCAATTTTCTGGCTGGCATTCTCAAGGGCTTTAACAGGTTCTTCATGAATGCCTGCTGTGGTCAGAAGATAAATACCCCTGCCAGAGGACTCAAACAAAATCTGAGCCACAGGAGATAACGTTTGGGTGTCCACGTACTTTGCCTCTCTTTTAGGGAGTAACCTTTGCATCACGCCTTTCACAGGAATCTTTGCCTAGGATAAGTCCATGCTCAATTCTCCTCCGACATCCTTGCAAAAGTTCTATCCAAGCAGAATGCCATATGAGGCTGGGACGTCAGCTACCAGAACTGTCATCTTAATCCTCTTGTCAGGGAACGCTGTAAATGCAAATTGGGCATCTTTGATTTGCCCCAATAGTGGTACTTGTTTGTTCTCCATGGAGAAACATCTCCCAAAAGTTTTAGTCAATGTGAGACCAAGAGATTTTGCCACTCTAGTAGGCATAACATTGTCAGATGCACCAGAATCGATAATGTAGTTGCTCAGCTTGCGACCATTTATTAATAGAGAAACATAGAAAGGTTCTATTTTCTCTATTTTCTCAGGAGCAACTGGAGGAGTTACGACAAGATTTTTTTGGGTGGATATATCTTTTGGGGGATCATGAGTTACCCTCAAAATTTCTTGTCTTGCAGGGATGGCTGTACCTTTCACACATTTTGCCAACTTGTCTAACTGTTTAGGATGGGCTTGTAGAAATTCAAGTTCAGACATTTGAATTTTAGTCTTTTTGGCATGCTCAATTATATCAAATGTCGGTATTAGACTAGGCACAGAGGATGGGAGTTCACTCTTTTGGTTTTTGGGATGGGAAGGGCTGATTTGCGAAGTTGAAGTAAAGGGGATAGAGGTGCTTGGGGTACGTGCCTTTTCAATAGTCAACGGGTCCTTTAGTTGGAAGGGCAGAGTGGTTCCCCGCTTGGCAATTGAAACTGCTGGCCGAGGTTGCTCCTCTATCTTCTCTTTATCAGCTTGTCGGGCTGACTGTTTCTGGGACCGGGTGAATACGGCATATGATCCTTCAGTTGCATTCCCCTCACTTCTGGGTTCGTCTTGATAATTAAGGTAGCCAATGATGGAGTCACTAGCTAATTCTTCTTCTTGCTCTCCAAAGAGATTAGCATCATATTGCTGGTCCAACTCAGGTTGGAAAGGGGGAGCATGTTCTGTTTCCAGATATCCAACTGCTGAGTTGGTTGGAGGGGCTTCCAGGGCAAGGTTCCTCTGTGGGGGAGGAAGACGATTTAGTTGCCCTTGATTTCTAGCAACATTGCCTTGGTACGCTTGATTCTGAAATGTCTTCCTTGGCATATCCTGATTAGGAGAAGTAGACATAACTTGGGCCATCTATCTTCTGAGAGCTAGCATTTCATTTGCTAACTTTTGTACCATAGGATCTGTAGTAGCTGTAGAAGGGCTTTCAACAGATGAAGGGAATTTATTTTTACTTGGGTCTTTTCTGATCTTACCTGCCAGGATAAGATCATCCTCAATCTCAATAGCCAAATTTTGAGTCAATGCTAGATCCATAGGGCCAGCTCGCCTTAACAGGAAACTTACTTCGGGGAGTTGTGAGTTGATAAAAAAGTATTTGAGATTTTCCGGTGTAGGATGAGCCACGGTTGGAATTCGATTCCTGAATTTGTTGACTTTGGCTATGAAATCCCTCATGGGTTCCTGGGATTCTTTTTTCATCTGTGTTAGCTGAGCTAACAAAGCATGTGCATCTTCAGTGGGTTTAAATCTAGCTTCAAATATGGACTTTAGTGTATTCCAGTCAGTCACTGACCTGATCTGCAAGTGATAGAACTAATCCGCAGCAACACCTTGCAAAGTCTCTACAAAAAGTCTCACTGCTACATCTTCAAATTCGACACCAATTACGCCACATGCTATGGAGAAAGCAGCAATATGCTCGTCGGGATGAACCTTTCCATCACCAAAAAACTTAGGAAAATTTTTCCTAGAACTACGAGGTAGTTCATGCAGAGGTGGGGTCAAGTTAAGAGGGCCGAAGGAATTACCCCATGGGCCTTGAGCCATTATGATAAGAGGATTAAAAGGTGGGATAATAAACCTTGGTGGAGTGTTTATAGGTAGGCGGCGATTGACAGCGGGAAAAGGAGTTCTACCTTGTGTTGGTGACCTGACAAGGCTAGAAGGAAAACTCCTAGACCGTCGAAGAGAAGCTGATGGAGGAAACAGATCAAAATTAATCTGTTGCACCAACTCAAACACAGGGTCAACAACGCCTTTAGATCTCTGACTTCTGGTGTAGCATGGAGTTGCCAGGTTTTCAAAACAAAAATGGGACCAAAACTACTTCAAGTTGAATCTTGAGGCTTCAAAATGCGCGTTCTTCCCAGTAGCTCTGGTTTTACAGACCAAATAATATAACGGAGATAGCTGGTAAGGCTATAATGATAATGGGTAAGACATGAAACGGAGTCGCCAGATTATGTAATGGATAAGGGTAGGGACTGATTCAATTTGAAACTTGAGGTTTCAGACTGCACATTCGGTCCCCAGCGGAGTCGCCAAAAACTGTTGGGTGAATATTTTGTCGTCAACTAACTGATGACAAAATGGGGATATCAACCACAGCATAAGGGAGATTTACACCACGAGGAGTGTGGCTTTACCAGATCTAGACGAGGTAAATCTCTCCTCTCATCAAGAAGAGGTTCCCTATCAATATTTGCATGCCGGATATATATAATTAAGCAGAAAATAACACATGGGGGTGGTATAACAGCATCTACCCCTCTTTTTTAAGAGGTAATATATGAAAGAAAAAAGAGGAAAATTCTTGGTCTAAAGCTAACAACACTCCTCTCCTTTCAGGAATGGTATCAAACGAAGAACAAGAGATTACTCGAAGTAACAAAATCCATAAGAACGCTCACGCAAGCGTAAAGTCTTCCGTAGCTTCTCCACATATCCAGAACAAGTACAACCGTAGAGTAAAGTGAAGCACAAAGTCTTCACCTGAAACTACAAAAGATAAAATAATCTCAAAGGTAAAAGTAGCACAAAGTCTATTTTCTACCCTCAATAAGTGCCCTCAGATAATAATAACACACCCACTTGCTTATTAAATTAGATAAACAAGATGTTACCAGGAAAAATACATAAGAACTATTTCCTAAATAACACAGACAATCTCAACACAAAGTCTGAAATAACTTGCTTCTCATTCGTTCAACAGAATATGATTTACAAATTTGAGCACAAAGTCTCAAAAGTTGCTTCAATTTCAGCAGAGTGTTTGCTATTAAATTTTCCAAGATAATTTACAAATGAGGTCCTCACTATATATAGGGAGAAAACCCTCAAAAATAGAAAATAATAAAATATAAAATATCCTGGTCAAAGATGACTCATCTTTGACTTTTAGATATTTTTCCAAAAAATTTACAAGTAATTACATATTACAAAATTGCATGCATTCTGCACAAAATAGAAATGCATAAGGATAGAAGAAGAGAGAAGGGGGAGAGAGAGTGTCAATTCTTGCTACCGGACTTCTTCAGATGAGCATCGTACATGGCAATCGATGCCTGAATTCCTATGCTGTTTGATGCAACTGCATTTTTGGAGATGACCCTTGCTCTGATCAGCACGTCTTTCAATGCTGTGATGGCTTTAGAGTGGCCAGTTAACCTGGATTTCAAATTCTCCAAAGGTAACTGAGCATCCAGAATGCTGTCCACCGAAGACATTGAGAAAGATGCTTCTTCAAAATCTCTTCGAATCATCCTTGAAACTCTGAATCATCTCTTCTGGATTTTGAAGATCAATGACTCCTTGATCTCAACATAGGAGTCCTTACTGGAGATGGCACCAACAGACATCAGAGTGCTCTTCTTGGGATCTTTCGTTTATTTCCATTTGCCGAGATCTTTCTCCAAACTATCAATCTTTATTTTCAGTCTTCTCCTTGGTCTTGGACTGCTTCAGGGAAACTTCAGTGACCTGAAAGAACTTTTACTGAAAATACGCCGACGAAGAGGGACCCTTCACAGAAACTGTAGCAGGAACCATGATTGTGCAATCAAAGGAAGAAATTAGTGATCTGGGAGAACTGCACGTTCGCTGGTCACGATCAAGGAGATGCGTTTGAAAGGGATGAGAAGCGAGCAGGTCGAAAAGAGGAAGAAAAAGGGGAGCGGGCGTGGAAAATGAAAAGAATGAAGATTTCTCCAGAGCTGGAGAAATGTGAGTTCTAGATGCAAGGGCGGCAAAAATTGCCGCCCCTGCATGGGCGAGAGAACAGAGATGGCAAACACTGCCGACGTCGGCAAAATTGTCGACCATAGCAGACGAAAACCGCCGATGTCGGCAAACTTGCCGACCACGGTAGAAATCGGCCTACGATGGCAGAAGTGGCAGTCGGCAGCAAACTTACCGCCCACTGCATAGGCGGTGAAAAGGGGACGCAGAACATAGGTAAGGTCGGCAAAAATTGCCGCCTTTGTAGGGAAAAGTGCAGGGGCGACAAATTTAGCCGCCCTTGCACAAAAAATGAAGAAAAATGCAGAGGCAGCAAAATTTGCTGCCCTTACACAGGGGAAATGGGAGAAAAGACCAACTCTAGAAGGAGTCTAGGAGAGGAAAAATTGGTCGGAACGAGATGGTAACCACTTCTCGTTCTGAGGCCAAGATGAGAGCGAATTCGAAAACTATTTCGAAGAACGAACTGAGGGAGACGAAAAGATGAAACGGACAAGTTTCGAGGAGAGTTCAAAAAATAAGCACAACTGATTTTGGAAACAACAAGTTTTTTACCTATTTTGGCTAGAAAGTCCCTCCAAATTATGGATTTAAGCCTAGAAGACATAGAGTAAGTCGTACACATTCTTGGACAAAAATTTTCTCTAACACACTTGTATGGACCAGCTTAAAACCTTTATTTCATGTCATGAAGACTAACTGATTTGCTTGAAAATTGATTAAAATGAAATTAAGATGTTCATAAAGCTTAGAGATGTTGGTACAGACCCAGAATGATGTTTTCACCTCCTTTTCTTGATGTACACTTTTCCTTTTGTCATGAAACCTCCTTTAGGCATTATAAGAGGGGTAATAAAGCATCTTGAGAGTGGGATAAAACATTATAAGGTTGATTCACCATGTTTTTAAGCATGGTATGGACTATAGGGGAGAAATTTGACCTTAACATCACTTGAAATGTCCAACATTAACCCCTTAGACTACTTAAACCCCTTTGACCAACTTGATTATGCTATGAATTGACTAGACAACCTAAGGTCCAAAATGACATTTACCATAATTTCATCAAAACAACTTTAAACAAGGCTAATAAGGCCAAAATAACCATCAACAAGGATAGGAAACTTATGAAAATCCAAGTTTTGAATATAAGAGGGTTGACCAATTTTGACATAGGGGTCAAAATTAGTCAACACAATCACTTCCTAAAGTTTAAACATTGAGTGTTTATAATTAAGTCTATTGTGCCCAAACTTGTTGATTTATTCTTTCATAAGTACCTTTGAAAACATTTGCATCCATAAGACAATTTCCAAGTGATATTCTAAATAAAGTCATGTACCTAGTGAAGACATAGTCCTTAAGCATTCAAGACCTTTTCAAGATGGAGATTATAAATCAAGACATGCCTAGGTACATGTGTAGTAGGTCTATTTACAACCCTTCATTTGATGAAGAGGTGGTGTACAATCCCTATGGATATGATTCATATGTAGAGGATGAAGAAACCAAACAATACCTTGCCCATGTACCATTCAATGTTGAAATTTAGCAACATAATACATATCTTCCAATTGTGTCACCCAATGTAGACCAAATCCAATACCAATCATACCTACCACATGTGTTATTTTACAACAAACATTGACCTAATCTAATGTATCTTGTCAATCCATCACCTAGTGATTAATATAGATGACCAATTTAATCATCAATTATTTGACAACAAAGATGAACATACTACTAGATTATTAGAGATGGGTGCAAAGTTTCCCCCCATTTTTCCTATAGAAAATTTGAGATATTTGGTTATCACACCTAAACAGACATCTCTTACATTGATAGATAATCAAGGTGCCTTTAGCCAAAAATAAACTTTTATGGCAATTTCTAGTCAAGATCTGGTGGTGTCAAATAAGGGTAAAGGTCAACTCATTGATCAATATTCTCAAAACCAATTTCTTGAAAACTAAATCCAATAATCTAAATAGATATTGGCTAATTTCACTAGCTCCCTTGCTACATTGTATATTAAAAAACCACCATTAGTGGAAAGTAATCCTCCAACAAATAACCATTAGACTTATCTCATTATCCCATTGATAATCCAAATCCATTTGCCACCAAAACCTTAGTTGCAGAAGTGTTTAATACACCCATAACTGAAACCAATCTAACAACCAATCTAAATTCAAGTCTCCTTGTAGACTTTACCCAAAATGTGGTGGATAACTCTCACATAGCTTATTTTAACCCACATCAAGTACCATCTAACATTGAAAAAATGTTATTCCATCATCTCAATGACCTCTTACTTTCAATGCCTTGCAAAAATAAATTTTAAACCCATATAAGCCAAAACAACATGTTGTTAATTCCTCACTTTAACAAATGGCAACAAATCCCCCACTTCAACAAGTGGTGACTAATCTCCCACCGTTCTATTACAATAAGTATCAATCAATCCCCAACCAACATTGTCTAACTAACAATGCATTTCTATAATTTAACAAATTGTCAATCCTATTCAATAAGGATCCACTTCAAGCCAACAACATATGCCAATTAACTAATAAGTTCCTCTTATGTGTCAAATTCTTAAGAATCAACAACAGGTTCCCCTTCAACCCATCAACTTCCATTGCATACCCAACCAAGCATTCCTCCATTAAGACCTCATTTCCATTATTGCACTCAATAGCAAGTGCCTTACCAATAACAAGTTCCCTATCAATAATACAACGCTTTTCAAAGAGGGAATATTCCTAGTAGAACTAGTTACATTCAAATTCCTTAATATTATGTACTACTTCTCTATCTAGGTCAAGGTATTATACCTTCGAATACCCAAAAAAATTTACCTACTTCGTCTCATTTTGGCCCTACCTTTTAATACTTACAAGAGGTCAAAGATGCAGTTTCTTCCATTCAAGCAGGAAATCAAAATAAAAAATTCAAAAAGGATGACATATGCTCCTATCCTTTCGATATGAGTTATCTTCAAATACCTCTTCTACACACCTTTGATATTCCTAAATTTGAAAAGTACAAAGGAAAAGGTGATCCTAAGGAGCGTTTAAAATAATTTTGCGTTGCTTGTCAAGAAGTGGTGTATAGCCCTATATACCTACTTTACTTGCTCCCTCGAACTTTGACGAGACATGCTTTAGAATGGTTCTTGGTCCACCTAATAATTATATTATAACTTTAATTATTTGTTAGAAAAAATGTATAAAAATTCTCCTTCAATGTAGAACATGAACTGGCAATGGTGGACATATATCAGACTAAATAATTGGCTATAATGTTCACTACAAATCTCCAATTTGATGTTGCTCATAACCTCAAACTTGTTTTTCCTAATACATTTTAAGAAGTTATCGCCAAAGGGATACAATTTGAACAAGATCTTATTGACAAAGTTATAATTAAGCTTTATTATCAGAGTCAAAATCAGAGTAAGGCTCAAGCACAAGCTCCCACACAAGCACAAGCAAATACACCAAAAAAATTGAAGTCATTCAATAGAAATAGGAATGTTGTAAGAGAAGGGGTGATCGAATTACATCACATACAAATGGTGCAACCATCACTTGTTCAATCAAACCTACCTAATCAACCTCTTGCCTTGCAAAGGCTACCTCTAAGAAGAGGCCATTATAGTAACAATTTTTTCAACAATCTCGATGATCCTATTGAAATGGTCTTTAAAAGATAGTTACTTTCAATATGATCATTTGTTTGGTACCAAAACCATTTCTTAAAAACCAACCTAAGATAGATTAGTATGATGAGAACAAATTTTGTGACCACCATTAGGTAAAAGTCCATATTATTCATAAATGTGTGCAGTTGTGACATCTTATTCAATATTTGCTTGTAAGTGGAGAGATAGCATTGGATAATGTTTCTACAACATATAATAAAGAATTAGGTTTCCATTAGAACCCTTTTCTACAACATAATTCCAACAATCAAAATAGACCTCAACAAAACCAGCATCAGAGATAACAGTAATAACAAAACAAGAATCAAGGTCAAGATTCGTATTCTAAACAAGTCAATTACAAAAGTGTCCCTTTTGAATACAATGTTTTAGGTCGAATCACTAATGGATACATT
This sequence comes from Torreya grandis, assembly GCA_037957365.1. NCBI lineage: Eukaryota > Viridiplantae > Streptophyta > Pinopsida > Cupressales > Taxaceae > Torreya > Torreya grandis. The sequence continues at coordinate 2,499,063 of JARHVA010001583.1, forward strand.
ACTATAATTAAGATCAATTTTAATCCAAATCCCAACAATACTTGAAAACCTTCACTATCTATTCTAAAACTTCCATCTCCATTTGTTGGTAATTCTCCTTTAGTTTGTAATGGCCCAAACACCAATAAACAACCAAAGATTACCATTTCATGCCATTATTCACCTTTTTCTAATTATCATAACCCTCTGCTAACTTGAGGTTGCACAATTGTAACTCGATGCTCAAAGGTTACCATTCAAGGTCATACACCTTCCTCCAAAAATCCTATTCAAGGTCATCTACCTCAAAAGACCAAGCCAATTGCACCTATTAAGGATACACCTTATGATATTATGGAATAATTATAAAAGACACCAATGAAAATTTCTATCTTAGATCTTTTGCATACCTTTGATATCCATAAAAACATATTGAGTGAGCTTTTAATCCAATCCAAAGTTCCAAGTGACATTACACCTGAAAATTTTCAAACACTTGTGAGTCATTTGGCTTCATGCCAATAACTTACTTTTGATCAAATAGACATTTCATCCCTTAGACCTTTGAATAACAATCCACTTTACATAAAAATAATCATTTCCAAGCATAAGGTCAAAGCGACCTCATAGAAAATGGTTTGAGGTTGATTATTGTAACATTGAAACTAGTCAATCATTTGGGATACACATCTGCCTATCTAGAGCTAGATACCATTACCATCAAAACTTATTATAATGTGGAATGAGAATCATAGGGTACCATTTGTTTACCTATTATATTTGGGTCTCTAACCCACGATACTCTATGCCATGTTCTTTATCTAAAATTATCATATAATTTACTCCTTAGGTGACTATGGATTTATGAGGTGCATGTTGTACCTTCTACCCTTCATTAGTGCATCAAGTTTCCTCATTCTAAAGAAGAAGTGAGCATTCTTAGTGACTTGCATCTATATCAATTCTATAAACATCTAGAATTAGAATATGAGAGCTATACCTATTATTTTGGCATAGAGCTTGTCCCTGAAAATGTCAAAGAGATAATTGATCAACAGCCATAATCCAATTATGTGTATCCAAGCAAGCTTGCTTCCACTTTAGCTATATTGTCTACAAAAATAGAAAATCACTTTAGTGTTTAGGATAACATCCTTGAGGAATATAAAATTAGAAATGTGTTTCATATAACTAAATTGCCTAAGACACATAAATCATGTGGTAGGCCTAAAAATAAAACTCCTAAAATGGAATGGTGCAATAAGAACAATTCTCGTCAAACAAGACCATTGGTTTTCATCAAGGCCACTTCCCAAGAGTAAGAATAAATTGTGGCTAATGATGACTCATGGATATACAATGATGATTTTTCCACTTGTTACCAAAATACAAAGTATCCTATTCCAAATCACATAATGGATAATCAAGCCTATAAGAGCAAAGGCCTGGGGGGAAATAGAAAGCAACCCATTGAGAAGGTATCAATTGCCAAACATAAAATAACTCAAGGTATTAGATACAAATTATGTGGAGGTGACCCCATCAATCTTAAGAGTGTTTCTAATTTATCATCTACACAGACAATGTTGACAATGACGTAGAGTCCTACTATAATATTTATGATTAGTTGGTCGATACTAATATATTTGACCCAAATACCATCTATACCATTTTCATTGCTCCATCTTATCCCCCTCTTTTCCTCCATCATCCCTAGTTAATAAACTAATACCAACAAGAGTCTTACATATCATTGGATGATTTTCACAATGATGAGGTAATTTATGAATTTATGGGCCTCAAAAATAGTGTGTCACTTGATGATCACAAATAAGGATTTTCCATTACACTGGACCCTAATGCCTATTTTAAAGAGCATGTGAACTTCCTTGGTCACAAACAAAAACAAAAAGAAAATCAAACATTGAGGTCCCAAAGTGAAAACCGATTTGAGGTGATTTTGGACCTAGGTAAAGATAAGTCCCATGGTTAAAACCTTTTTTAGGTGCCATTCGATGGGGATGTTTACCCTCTCTCAAATGAATCCCATGCCTATTCTAGATCTAGAACCTCATACCATTTAAGAATCAGTTCAGAACAATAACAAACATATTAGTCTGAGATTATCCATATGCCTTTGCTAAATGGCCTTTTCCAGATCTTGGTGACTCAAATTCTTACTACTTGGGTGAGTTCGATGAGCCAGTCAACCTGCCAGATGAAGATGAAAACCATTATACCACTTTATCAACTATTTTAGAATATGGTTCCACACTATGTGTGGAAGATATCACAAAAGTCAACATTGGAACACTTGTTAATCTCAAATGGATCAATTCAGAGCATCCATCACTGAAGAGGAATCTAAAGTATTTACTACCCTCCTTTGGGAGTTCTTTGATATTTTCTCATGGTATTATTAAAATATGTTAGGCTTGGACCTTGCCTTGGCTATGCATCACCTTGTTGTACACCTTGATGCCAATTTAATCAAAAAAAAGTTGAGAAAAAGGCACCCTCACATAGTCATTATTGTCAAAAGAGAATTGGAGAGACTATTGGAGGTAAGGTGTATCTATCCTATTAATTATTCAGAGTGGATATCCAATATAGTCTTAGTTAACAAAAATCTACAAGGAATCAAATTATGTACCAACTTCAAAGATATCAATAAATCATGCCCAAAGAATGATTTTCCTTTGCCCAATATTGATATGATTGTAGATTCCATGTCAAGGTATGAGATTTTATCTCTCATGGATGGCTTTTCAGGATATAACTAGATTAAAATTATACCAAAAGACCAACACAAGACAATGTTCACCACTCCATGGGGAACGTTCTATTCAGTCTAAAGAATGTCAGTGCCACATACCAATGTCATGACTATCATTTTCCATGACATGATGCACAATATTTTTGAAGATTACATGGATGATATTTTGAGAATATCCAAGACTAGAACAAGACATCCAGACATATTTCAAAGAATCTTTGAAAGGCTTCATGAATATAAGGTTAGGGTTAACCCTAAAATATATGTCTTTAGTGTCACTTTAGGTAAATTTATAGGTTTTATTATCTCTCATCGAGGCGTTAAATTCAATCTATCCAAGATTAATTCCATTATATAAATTCCTCCACCTTCAAATCTCAAATAACTTTGCATGCTATAGGGAAAAATCTAGTCTATCAGATAATTTATTTCTCACTTGGCAGACAAATGCCATCCCTTTACTCATCTTCTATATAAATCTACCATTTTGTCATGGAATGACTATTGCTAATAAGCCTTTGAACAATTAAAATAATATCTATCTAATCCACCTATTCTATTTCCACCTATGCCCAAAAAGTTGTTGCTTCTTTATATCTCAGCAATCAATTGTGCCTTGGGGGTACTCCTAGCACAACATAATGATCAAGGGAAAAAATAAGTGGTATACTATCTAGGCCACATATTAGTTGCATATGAACATAACTATAGCTCCATTGAAAAAACTTGTTTAGCCATGATATTTACAGCTCAAAAGTTGCACCATTATATGCTTAACAATAAGACTATTATCATTACCAACGTGGACCCACTCAAATCTCTACTTTCTAAGGTAACTTTGACTAGTTGTATGGCTAAGTGGATCATGGTATTGAGTGAATTCGAAATTGAATATGTTCATAAAAATCCATCAAGGGATAGGCACTTGAAAATCAACTTGTTGATGCACTCTTGTCAGATACCAAGCCACTTAGCTTCAATTTCCATAATGAGTTGATCATGACTCTCGATGAAACTTATTTTGTACCTCAACATTGGACCCTTTATTTTGACGGTTCCTATACTTCTCATGGATCAAGAACTGACATTGTCTTCATTACTCTGTAGGAGGTTCTTATTCCCAATCCATTTCACATTTTATTCACTTGTACCAACAATATTACAAAATATGAAGCACTTGTTACAGGGCTTCATCTAGATGTATAATGGAACATCAAGAATTAGCATGTTCATGGATAATATTAACTAATTATTAACTAGGTGATGGAGTAATACTAGACAAAAGATTATAATCTTATTCCTTATAAAATATGGTGGATCATCTTAAGTAAATCTTTGAGCACATTAAATTTGAATAGATTCCTAGAGCCAGTAATAGAATTATCGATGTAATATCAATAATTAGTTTCCTCATAGCAATTATAGATCACAATATTGATTACCAATTTCTTATTGAACATAATTTACAGCTGGTTCATGAATGTTTAAAATTTGAAATGGTATGTGATATTGTTGGTCTCGACTCACCTTGGTACTCTTGACATATATGCCTACCTCCATGACAACATTATTCCTTCCAACCTTTCTTATAAAAAATAAAAATCCTTCATCCATTCCACTTCTCGTTATACCATTCTCACTGTCACTCTCTATCATAGAGGATATGATGGAACTCTATTTTGTTATTTAGCTTTGGTGGAGTTCATATTAGTGCTTAAAGAAGTACATAGTGATTTGTGGGGCCCACATCGATGGCATGGTCCTTGTTAAGAAACTTTATGTCCATGGTATTACTAGACCATTATGGAAGTTGATTCATGTGCACATGTAAAAATGTGTGTGGTGTTAGGATTGTGGAGCTAAAAGCTTCACTGATGCAGACATGGAGGAGGTTGCAGAATGAGTTGCTAAGTGTCAGAAGTGTTTGGCGTTGGTCTGGCCAACCGGCGTCGGCAGGGTAAGACAGGAAGGCAACCGACGTCGGTATATATCGGCCGGCATCGGCGACCCCAGGCAGACAGGGACCGACGTCGGTCGCCTGTGTGGTTCGACTGCGAGCTATTTACGGGCAGTTAGCTAACGAACCAAGAGTTTGCATGATGAGCGCTAATTTTAGACTCATAGCTGCGGATCTAATTATGGTAATTAGATGTCTAATCATTGTTTGGATGAGATCTATATAATAGACTCATGGTTGTATTGGAAAAGTGTGCTAGGGAGTAAGAGAGCATAATTATAAGCTCCTTCTTTGTGTGAGGTAGAGCAATGGTGCGTTCCTCCTAGTGCCACAGTACCAGGTGTGTTGGTGCTGGATTGGAGAGCCAGCTGGGTTCTTCAAGAGTGTAGGATCTTGGTCACAGTTGCATGGCCTATATAGGAGATCTACATGGTAAGTAAGATCGTTGATCTGCAGGTGTATGTGTGTGCAAGGTCGAGGTTCACAGGTGAATAGAACCATTGTTTGATTTGCAGGTGTGCAAGGTCATACAGACAACAACACAACAGGGAGCAGTATCAGGCATGATCTACTTGGAGTACAGGTGTGTACTCGGATAGAGCAAGAGGAAGGCAAGGGAGTTCCTTCCATAAGTATGGTCTGTTGAATTGCAGGTTGTTGCAGATTCATGGGAGATCTACTTGAAGTACCTTGAGTACTTGTGGAGCACGTGGAGTGCTTGTGGAGTGCGTGGAGCACTTGTGGTGTGCGTGGAGCACGGGAGGTGAACACCAACTCTGTATTTGAGTTGGGTGTTGGGACCTGTGAGAGGGAGAGCTTTGGGGAGAAGAATTACTGTTCACTTGAGGCGTGGGAAACCTCTGTAAGGTGGTGGAGAAGAAGTGGCATCTTCTTTATTGTATTCTTTTCTGTATAAAGTGTTAATACAAGTTGTGTATTGTCTCTCATATGCTGTGTTATTCTGAATTCTAGTTACTTGGTGAATCTGGTTAATTTCCGCATATTAAGTTGCTTGGTTTGGTAATCAAATTGTGTGCTTCCGGTTTACATCCATCCTCCCAACAAGTGGTATCAGAGCCTTGGTTGTAGGTTCTTGAGCTTGATACCAACAAGTGGTATCAGAGCTGAGGTTGGAGGAAGCAGGTTTTGTGTTTGGTTACAGGGCACTCTCAGGGGTTTCTGATCGAGTGGGAGTAGAGCAACTGCAGATCAAAGTAAGCTAAGAATGGAGGAGTTGAAAAGCACAGATGGTCACTCACGGTCCTATGGAAAGAAAGAGCAGGTCAAAGATTATTGTTGGTTGGTAACAGATCAGCATGAAGAAACTGAAGATACAGATGTAGCAGGTGTTGTTGCACAGGATGTGTTTGCAGGTTTCTTGGATAAAGTTGAATCTTGGATAAAAGATTCGGTTGCCTCTTTCCATGCAGTTCCAGGTAGAGGAGCTGGTAAGCCTTGCCAAAGAATTGGCAAAGGGGAAGTGAAGCTGAAATTGCAGGCGGCCAACACATAGGTGTTGATGAAGGTCATGCAGGTCCCAGGTTTGGAGATATGGCTAATTTCTTCAGAAAGATTGGGTGATGAGAGATGCACAAGAACTCTCACAGCGGATGCACTTGAATTAGCTGGTGGTAAGAAAACAGGTATCCTTTATCTACTTGTTTATATTACTGATTCTTCTTTTGTTGCGGAGACGTGGCTTCGTAGGCTTGGTCACATGAGCAGGAAGAAGATGCATGTTCTTAAGCGGAAGACAGATATATTTGACAGGCTTAAGAACTGGAAAGCCTTGGTGTTTATGGAGGAGATGGTGGACAGAACCCAGTGGATGTGGCTGGATACTTCTGAGCAGGGCAGTTTGGACATGGGTTTTGATTCAAAGAAGCTCGCGAGTAAAAAGTCATCACTCACAGGCGAACACAGGTACCGATGTCGGTCAGGAGGAACCGGTGTCGAACAGACAGGTGCCGATATCGGTCATGTGCAGACCGAAGCCGGCGATGTCGGGCAGGGTAAGACCGACGTCGGCAGTATGTAAGACCGATGTCGGTTAGGAGGACCGACGTCAGCAGCAGGGACACCAGCGCAGGCAGGTTGGTAGTCAGGTACAGACGCATGGAACCGACGTCGGTCGGATGCAGACTGTGGAGTGACCGAGGTCGGTCACTATAACGAATTTTGGGTGGACAGCAAGCTGTCAAGGAGTCTCAAACACCCATACGGAGGACTGAAGGCGTAAGTAGGCCCTCAAATTCGTTGTTCCTCTTCTTTATACATGTTGCTGATTGTAGAGCAGGAAGGATCCAGGAAACAGGTGTGAGCTTGGCATGGATGAGGATGTGATTCCTTGGAGGAGAACCAGACAGGTGTGTCTTGGTAGAGTTGCCAGCAGGTATAAAAGCACAGAGACGAATGGATACCTTAGTAGAAGAATAGAGAGAACGGATATGTGAGATGGAAGATCAGGTATATGGTCTTGAGGAGCTACAGGACAGTGGTACAGGTTTTGACAGGTGGAGGACGGAGCATGGCTTCAGTCAGTGTCAGGTAACTACTGTGATTTGACTTACCAGGGGGATGGTGATTGCAACATCATTCTGTTGCTGTATGTGGATAGTATGCTAGCTAGCAGGGGTGTACATACAGGATTTTGCTGAGCTAAGGGTAAGATTAGTTCAGTGGCATGTCAGGAGGAGTTTGGAGCAGCGGAATTCTTTGACATGGGAGGCATGGAGATCACAGGTTGATTTTGTCTCGAGTGGGAGCTGATGTGAATCAGGTGTTAGCGAGGTTCGAGATGCAGAACCAGAGCACACTAAGGGCTGGACAGGTACAGTGTTCAAAATCACATGAGGTCTGGTATAGACCTGAGTATTCCCATGCAGTGGGAGCTGTCAGAGAGTTAGGAGCCAATTCAGGGAAGTGGATTCTCAGGTTTTCTGAGAGGGACCGGCAGCAGGTGTTGCTATGCAGGGTCAGGACTTCACTACATGTATTTGTAGGTTCAGATGTGGCAGGTTACTCAGATGACAGGTGGTACACCACGGGATGTGTGGTGGGTTGTCTTCAAGTGGGAGCTTGAAGAGGGATACAAACCAGGAAACAGATTAGACGGAGTACAGGTACAGGTACAGTGCAGCTGTTTATCTCCAAGTGGGAGATTGTTAGGATTGTGGAGCTAAAAGCTTCACTGATGCAGACATGGAGGAGGTTGCAGAATGAGTTGCTAAGTGTCAGAAGTGTTTGGCGTTGGTCTGGCCAATCGGCGTCGGCAGGGTAAGACAGGAAGGCAACCGACGTCGGTCATATATCGGCCGGCGTCGGCGACCCCAGGCAGACAGGGACCGACGTCGGTCGCCTGTGTGGTTCGACTGCGAGCTATTTACGGGCAGTTAGCTAACGAACCAAGAGTTTGCATGATGAGCGCTAATTTTAGACTCATAGCTGCAGATCTAATTATGGTAATTAGATGTCTAATCATTGTTTGGATGAGATCTATATAATAGACTCATGGTTGTATTGGAAAAGTGTGCTAGGGAGTAAGAGAGCATAATTATAAGCTCCTTCTGTGTGTGAGGTAGAGCAATGGTGCGTTCTTCCTAGTGCCACAGTACCAGGTGTGTTGGTGCTGGATTGGAGAGCCAGCTGGGTTCTTCAAGAGTGTAGGATCTTGGTCACAGTTGCATGGCCTATATAGGAGATCTACATGGTAAGTAAGATCGTTGATCTGCAGGTGTATGTGTGTGCAAGGTCGAGGTTCACAGGTGAATAGAACCATTGTTTGATTTGCAGGTGTGCAAGGTCATACAGACAGCAACACAACAGGGAGCAGTATCAGGCATGATCTACTTGGAGTACAGGTGTGTACTCGGATAGAGCAAGAGGAAGGCAAGGGAGTTCCTTCCATAAGTATGGTCTGTTGAATTGCAGGTTGTTGCAGATTCATGGGAGATCTACTTGAAGTACCTTGAGTACTTGTGGAGCACGTGGAGTGCTTGTGGAGTGCGTGGAGCACTTGTGGTGTGCGTGGAGCACGGGAGGTGAACACCAACTCTGTATTTGAGTTGGGTGTTGGGACCTGTGAGAGGGAGAGCTTTGGGGAGAAGAATTACTGTTCACTTGAGGCGTGGGAAACCTCTGTAAGGTGGTGGAGAAGAAGTGGCATCTTCTTTATTGTATTCTTTTCTGTATAAAGTGTTAATACAAGTTGTGTATTGTCTCTCATATGCTGTGTTATTCTGAATTCTAGTTACTTGGTGAATCTGGTTAATTTCCGCATATTAAGTTGCTTGGTTTGGTAATCAAATTGTGTGCTTCCGGTTTACATCCATCCTCCCAACAAGTGGTATCAGAGCCTTGGTTGTAGGTTCTTGAGCTTGATACCAACAAGTGGTATCAGAGCTGAGGTTGGAGGAAGCAGGTTTTGTGTTTGGTTACAGGGCACTCTCAGGGGTTTCTGATCGAGTGGGAGTAGAGCAACTGCAGATCAAAGTAAGCTAAGAATGGAGGAGTTGAAAAGCACAGATGGTCACTCACGGTCCTATGGAAAGAAAGAGCAGGTCAAAGATTATTGTTGGTTGGTAACAGATCAGCATGAAGAAACTGAAGATACAGATGTAGCAGGTGTTGTTGCACAGGATGTGTTTGCAGGTTTCTTGGATAAAGTTGAATCTTGGATAAAAGATTCGGTTGCCTCTTTCCATGCAGTTCCAGGTAGAGGAGCTGGTAAGCCTTGCCAAAGAATTGGCAAAGGGGAAGTGAAGCTGAAATTGCAGGCGGCCAACACACAGGTGTTGATGAAGGTCATGCAGGTCCTAGGTTTGGAGATATGGCTAATTTCTTCAGAAAGATTGGGTGATGAGAGATGCACAAGAACTCTCACAGCGGATGCACTTGAATTAGCTGGTGGTAAGAAAACAGGTATCCTTTATCTACTTGTTTATATTACTGATTCTTCTTTTGTTACGGAGACGTGGCTTCGTAGGCTTGGTCACATGAGCAGGAAGAAGATGCATGTTCTTAAGCGGAAGACAGATATATTTGACAGGCTTAAGAACTGGAAAGCCTTGGTGTTTATGGAGGAGATGGCGGACAGAACCCAGTGGATGTGGCTGGATACTTCTGAGCAGGGCAGTTTGGACATGGGTTTTGATTCAAAGAAGCTCGCGGGTAAAAAGTCATCACTCACAGGCGAACACAGGTACCGATGTCGGTCAGGTTGAACCGGCGTCGAACAGACAGGTGCCGATGTCGGTCATGTGCAGACCGAAGCTGGCGATGTCGGGCAGGGTAAGACCGACGTCGGTCAGGAGACCGACGTCGGCAGTATGTAAGACCGATGTCGGTTAGGAGGACCGACGTCGGCAGCAGGGACACCAGCGCAGGCAGGTTGGTAGTCAGGTACAGACGCATGGAACTGACGTCGGTCAGATGCAGACTGTGGAGTGACCGAGGTCGGATACAAACCAGGAAACATTGTCTATGAGGACCCCTGCTTGGGGGCATAACCCTATACAGTTCCTTTCATCCCATTTCCAATCAAGTCAATCCATCTTGATCTTATTCCCTTATCCTATTACCATTCTTTAATTTTGATTCCAGTTTATCATTACAATAAATGATTCTAGATGCCATATTTCAAAGAAATTTTTAGTAGACTATTTAGATTTGATCACCATCAACACATCTAGGATGAGTGTTATCTCAAATTAGCCTACATGTGATTCACCTAAATGATGGTCTTTGAAACTACATCTTTTAGCTCTTGATTAATCCTATGCCATTTCTCCCATTCATGCTTTCAACCCTATTATTGATTCATAGTATTTTATACTAGTGTATAACTACATTTAGCTAAGGTCCATTTGGACTATGTAGGTAGCACTTGTTGAGTGTGGATCCCTTTGGGGCTATCACATGACCATGATGGTACGTTTTGGGAGCTTAGAAAGCTCCAAGGATGTGGGGAGCACATTTTATATTTACTCCTCATGTATGTGGATATTATTAAATGCTTATTTAATAATTTTCATGTTGACTTTCATGTTTATTAGAAGTAGGATTGATTTCTTTGTTTTAGGGAATTAATTATTATATATTTAATTTCCATAGGAGGAGAAAATTATTAAATGTTCTATATAATAATTTATATGATGTTTATGGGATAAAATTATTAAATGTTCTATTTAATCATTTCTATGGTGTATTATATGAGTGGGATGGACTTTCTCATTGGAAGTTGTGCAAACCTTGCTTGGAGGAGAGGAATGGTGTGTTTCTTCTCAAGGAGCTTGTGGATAAGCATTGTTTAGGTGGCATATGGTGTGTTTCCTAGGTGGATAAGGCCTCCTTGGATAAGGATGGTGAGTTTCTCCTTGTGGGGTTGATTTCTTCATCAATTGTTATATATACAGGGTGTGGTGTGACCTTTTAGAGGTTGTTGATGATTTTATTTATAGGTGTGGTTTTTGAGAGACAGAGTCAAAGTGTAAAGATTTTTCAAAGTGCAGGTGGTCATTTTCAAGGTGTGATATAATAGCTTGTGAGATACAGTATTGTGTAGGTGTAGGTGAAAGTACAACATTTATTTGTGTAGCATATTCTACAAGAGATTTTTCTATCTTTGTGAGAGTTCATTATAATCTTGTTTCAGATTACTACTTTATTTGAGAAATTTCTTGATGCATGTATCCCACATTGGATGAACCACATATATTTGTGTTATGTGTTATTTTTGGTTTTGTTCTCTCCATTTATACTTTCATTTAACTATGACTTGAAGAATTATTTTCGTGATGCATGTTAATGCATAATTAAATCTAATTTTCACACATTTAATTTATGGTTATGTGAATTTATGGTGATTTAAATTTGGTTTAAATTCTTTTAATTCCTAACAAATGATATCACAGCTTTGGCGGTGTGTTTTTCTAAAGTGGTAAATCATAGAAAAGGTTATTAGCTTGAGTGGGAGTTATGGGAGAAGATATGAAATTTAGGGTTAAGAAGTTTGATGGTAAGAATTTGGGTTTGTATAAAATGTAGATGAAAGATTACTTGTATCAGAAGGAGCTTCATCTCCCCTTAGAGGGGAAAGTAGAATAACTTGTAAGTATGAGTGATGTGGATTGGTCATTACTTGATATGAAGCCAATGGGAGCCATTCGGTTATGCCTTGCATCTTCTATTGAATTTAACATTTCTAGTGAGAAAACTACAAAGGATATCATGGATAAACTTGGGAGGTTGTATGAGAAACCCTTAAACCCAAATAAAAAATTTCTTATGAAAATATTATTTAACATGAAAATGTCTAAGAATGGTTCAATTGTTAGTCATTTAAATGATTTTAATATGGTTGTAAGTATTCTCACTTATGTTGGAATTAAGTTTGATGATGAAGTTAGAGCTTTGTTGATTTTGTGTTCTTTCCTTGATAGTTGGGATAGGTTGATTATCGTTGTGAGTAATGCAGTCCCTACCAAGGGAAGTTTGAATTTTGAGGATATTATAGGAGTGATTCTCAGCAAGAAAATGTGAAGTAAAAGCACTGGTAAATCATCTTCAGGTAATGCTTTGTCTATTGATACTAGAGGGAGGTAAAAGAACAAGAGCAAAGGAAATCGTGGAAAGTCAAAAGGTAGATCTAAGTCTAGATCTAGATCCAAGATGATATTTTGGCATTGTCGGAAGAGTGGACACTTAAAGAAGTTTTGTTGGTCATTTTGGGATAAGAATGCCAACAAAGAGGAAATGAATGAGGTAAATGTGACAGTAGGTAAATCATGTTAGGATGCCTTAATTCTTTCTATGGATAGTTTTTCTGAGTCTTAGGTATTAGATTCAGGGGATTCTTTTCATGCCACCCCACATAGGCATTATTTTATTGATTATGTTCAAGAGAATTTAAGACATGTTTATTTTGGTGATGATGAACCATGTGAGATAGTAGGGAAAGGTTGTGTTTAGGTTAAAATGTAGAATGGGAACATATGGCTACTTAAGGATGTCAGACACGTGCCTATGTTGAGATGAAATTCAGTTTTAGTGGGGCAATTGGGTAGTGAGGGATGTTTGGTTATGTTTACTACAAATTCTTGGAAATTTACCAAAGGTGTTCTTATGATTTCAAGAGGTAAGAAAGTTGGTACTTCATATTTGATTTGTAGTGTTGATTCTTATGATTTAGTTGTTGCAAATGGAAATGCAACTATGTGGCACTATAGGCTCGATCATATGAGCCATAAAGGCATAGAGATCTTAAAAGATAAGTTGCTTGGATTGAAAGATCTAGATCTAGACTTCTATGAGAATTATGTGTATGGAAAATGGAAGCAAGTTAAGTTCCTGAAAGTTGGACCCACAAAGAAAGAACATAAGTTAGAGTTGGTATATTCAGATGTATGGGGACCAGCTCAGGTATCTTCTATTGGTGGTTCCAATTATTATGTCATTTTTATTGATGATGCAACCAGGAAAGTTTAGGTTATTTTTATTAAAAAGAAATTTGATGTATTTGACACTTTTAAGAAGTGGAAAGCCTTGGTTGAGAATGAAACAAATCTCAAATTGAAATGTCTCATATCAGATAATGGAGGTGAGTATTGTAGTAATGCTTTCTTTGATTATTGTTCTAACAATGGAATCCATAGGCAAAGGATGGTTTTAGATAACTCCAAAGTATAATGGGGTATCTTAAAGGATGAATAGAGTAATAATGGAACATGCTAGGACATGAGGTTACATGCAAGGTTACCTTTACAGTTTTGGGTAGAAACAGTTACCATGTTAGTTTATTTGATTAACAGAGGATCTTCTATGCCTTTGGATGGAGGCATTCTTGAACAAGCTTGATATAGTAAGAATGTTGATTATTCTTTTATTAGAGTATTTGGATGTGAGGCTTTTGCTCTCATTAAGAAAGAGGATAGGAGCAAGTTAGAGGCTAAATCATAAAAATGCACATTTGTTGGATATAGTGGGGATGACTTTGGTTTTCAATTATGAAGCATTAAAGATAAGAAAATATTTTGGTCTAGAGATGTAGTCTTTAATGAAAAAGTCATGTATAAGAATCAGTTACAGGAATAGGAATAGGAACAGAACGAGTACATAGTATTGGATGATATTACGGATGGTAAAGTATCCAATGATTCAATTCAAGAACCTTCTACATAAGGACCCCAAACTCCTATGGTAAGAAGGACTTCTAGGGTAAGAAGAGCACCTGAATGTTTTTCTCCTTCTTTTAATTATTTATTACTCACTGACAATGGAGAAATAGAGTGTTATGAGGAAGCAATGCAGGTAGATGCCAAGAAGAAGTGGGAGCAAGCCATGGATGAAGAGCATAGATCACTCATGGAGAACCAAATGTGGGATTTGGTAAGGCTACCCAAAGGCAAGAGTGCATTGCCAAATAAGTGGATATTTAGAATAAAAGAAGAGGATAAAGGGAGAAAAAGGTATAAGGCCAAGATGGTGGTCAAGGGATTTCACAAAAATCAGGAATTGATTTTGATGAGATTTTCTCTCTTATTGTAAAAATGACTTCTATTAAGATTGTTATTAGTTTAGTTGCAGTTGAGGATTTGCACTTAGAACAGTTAGATGTAAAAACTACTTTTCTTCACGGTGATTAAAAATGAGCTTGTATGACCTAAAACAAGCTCCACGATAATGGTATAAGAAATTGGATTATTTTATGTTGGAACAAGAATATCAAAGGTGTAATTTTGACCATTTCATGTGCATCAAACATTTTTATGATGGTTTCTTTATTATTTTTTGCTTGTATGTGAATGACATGTTAGTTGCAAGAAAGAACATACAACATATTCATATGTTCAAGAAACAACTTAGTGACTCCTTTTCTATGAAGTATTTGGGTACTATAAAGCAAATCCTTGGTATGAGGATTACTCATGATAGGAAGGAGAGCAATATGATCTTATCCCAATCAGATTATGTGAAGAAAGTCTTGGAAAGGTTTAGTATGTTGGATGCTAAATCTGTTGGTACTACTTTGGATTATCAAAGGAGCAGTGTCCCAAGATGGAAGAGAAAAAAGCTTAAGATGTCCAAGGTACCTTACTCATCAATAATTGGTAGCTTAATGTATGTCATGGTTTGTACTAGGTCAGATACTGCCCAAGCAGTGGGAGTTGTGAGCAGGTATATGAGTGATCCAGGTTATGAGCATTGGCAAGCAGTGAAATGGATTCTTTGATATTTAAGAGGAACCATGGATTTTGCATTATGTTAAAGTGGATCAGATACCACTTTGCATGGTTATGTGGAATTGGATATGGTAGGGGATATTGATAGCAAGAGAAGTATGATAGGTTATATATTTACTGTTGGAGATACAATAGTTAGTTGGATTTCCAAGATACAAAAAGTTGTGGATTTGTCAACCACAGAGGTAGAGTATGTTGCTACCACAAAGGCTAGTAAGGAGATGATTTAGTTATAAGAGTTATTTCAAGATTTGGGGCATGAGCAAGAGGTTGGGAGACTACACAGTGATAGAGTGTTATTCATTTGGCAAAGAACTCCACTTTCCATTCAAGGACAAAACACATTCAGCTATGTTATCACTTCATCAAGACAACTTTGGAGGAGAACTTGGTGAAGCTGGAGAAGATTCATACTAGCTAGAATCTTGTGGATATGATGACCAAGGTGGTCACACTGGATAAATTGAGATTATGTTCAGATTTGGTTGGCCTTAGTGGTCATGGAGCAGTGATAGATTCTGTTTAGGAGAAATGATCTCCAAGTGGGAGATTGTTGAGTGTGGAGCCCTTTGGGGCTATCACATGACCATGATGGTACATTTTGGGGCTTAGAGAGATCCAAGGATGTGGGCAATTCATTTTTCATTTACTCTTCATGTGTGTGAATATTATTAAATGCTTATTTCATAATTTTCATGTTGACTTCCATGTTTATTGAAAGTGGGATTGATTTCCTTGTTTTAGGGAATTAATTGTTATATATTTAATTTCCATATGAGGAGAAAATTATTAAATGTTCTATTTAATCATTTTTATGATGTATTATGGGATAAAATTATTAAATATTCTATTTAATAATTTTTATGATGTATTATGGGAGTGGGATGGACTTTCTCATTGGAAGTTGTACAAACCTTGCTTAGAGGAGAGGAATGGCATGTTTCTTCTCAAAGAGATTGTGGATAAGCATTGATTAGGTGGAATATGGTGTGTTTCCTAGGTGGATAAGTCCTCATTTGATAAGGATGGTGAGTTTCTCATTGTAGAGTTAATTTCTTCATCATTTGTTATATATACAGGGTGTGGTGTGACCTTTTAGAGGTTGTTGATGATTTTATTTGTAGGTGTGGATTTTGAGAGACAGTCAAAGTGCAGATGTTTTTCAAAGTTTAGGTGTTCATTTATAGGGTGTGGTATAGCATCTTATGAGATATAGTATTGTGTAGGTGTAGGTGACAGTGCAACATTTATTTGTGTAACATATTCTACAAGAGATTTTTCTATCTCTGTGAGAGTTCATTGTAATCTTATTTCAGCTTACTATTTTATTTGAGGACTTTCTTAGCGGATGTAGCCCACATTGGGTGAACCATAGTATATCAATGTTATATGTTATTTTTGGTTTAGTTCTCTCCATTTATGCTTTCATTTAACTATGATTTGAGGAATTATTTTTGTGATGCATGTTAGTGCATAATTAAATCTGGTTTTCACACATTTAAAATTTGGTTATGTGATTTTATGGTGATTTAAATTTTGTTTAAATTCTTTTAATTCCTAATAGCACTCAATGTTCACCCCTTTTCCACACTCATTATTTTTCAAGCAACCTAAGCCACACTCTTACAGTTTTATGAGTAAAACCATTATGCATCTCATAATCCTTCATTGAGTTGAGATGCTAAAAAACCCAAAAACATTCAATACAACCCAAAAACAACCTAAAAAATCAAAAAAAATCCATGAAAGGGTTTAAAATATCTATGAGAGATATGAAGCCACAAAATTTTTGCTTGCTTTGTCATCATGTTCACTAGTTGCCTTTACTTTATTCTAGATGGCACAATTTATTGCATTTTTTGGGTAGGAACCCCTTATCCAACCATGATCATTCCCATTTACCATTATCATTCCTAATTGTGCTCACTCCCATGTCTAGGAGAACTAAATCAGTCTAAAGTCCAGACAGTCTATGTAGGCAATTCTTGGATGTATGGGGCATCTCGAGTTAACTCAGCCAATCTTATTAATAATTATAATCTTGTTACCATTTACTTCATATACCATTTTGGGAGTATACCTTTCTTATTTCCTCTGTAATCAAATATCTTGTTTATAATAATTTTTATTATATCCCATATCCCTAGGAGAACTACATTTGGCCTAAAGTCCTTAGGACTATGTAGGCAACATCCACTACATGGGACATTTGGAGTCAGCTCGGCCACCCCTTCCTTTTTATTCAATTCCCCCCTTATGTTTAGGTTACCATCTTATCCTATTAGTTTTCCTCTAGAGATTAGAAGCCAAATTTCCAAGAGTAACACCTTATTTTCATACACACATAACCAATTCACTAATTATTTATTTTTTGATGTGTTTGTGTGTTGGTCTATCATGACTATCTTTGATTATTCTTGGTACATTTCTTTGAGCAACATGATGCTTTCTATTTATTTTCTTTTGATTTGTGTTTACTTGTTTCTTTACATGTTTATTTGCTTCCCTTTCCTATTGTCACCTTGGCTTAGTCCACTGTGTTGGCAAGGTCATTGTCATGGTGCTTCATGTTACGCAGTTTCCTTTGAGTCCATCCATTGGCATATGCCAGCATTATCATCATAGTTTATATCATTGGTGAATAGTTTTCAATTGGATCTTGTATTGAGATTCAATATTTATGTGCTTAACGACATGGTCATCGTGGTGTTTTATATCATGGTGCATATAGTTTGATGCTATATCAAAAAATCAAGATGTTGGAATTCTAATCAAAAATGTTGAATCAAGGGCTCTCCTTGTATATTATCTCTTAACCAATTCATAAAGTGTATAATCATCATTTCTTAGAGATAAAATCCACCTTAATAGGGCAAACCATTGAGATTGAATAATGATCAAATTCACCCTATTGGGGTAGATTCTTGTATGCATTATTAAAACCACCCTTTTTGGGGCCATGTTCATCATTTCTTTCATTTTAGCTTCTTCCTCTCTTTTTGGAGGGCTTGTTTGTTTCAACTTCTTCCCCAACCATCCCCTCAAGGGGGCATCCAAAGATAATAAATCACCCTTTGGGGCATCAATCTGAGTTTAATGACTCATAAAATTACAAAAAGAGAAGAGTGAAGACATCATTTTTCAAGCGTTATCAAATTTATTCTTGATGACCTTTTCAATCTTTGAAAAGATGTTATTGTGCCTAATGTCTTGCAACACCTTCGCAAATAAGGGGAAAATATAAACACTTCATTTTAACCACTTTCATTTCTAAACTACATTTATAATGAATTTCTACAATCACATCCAAGTTTAACCTAAAATTTCCAACTAGACCTAATTTATCTACACAACTACCATTTTAAACCTAAATCGTAGTGATACATCCTTAATTAGGGCAATGGATCATCTTGCATCATTTATCTTATCTAGTGCATCTTGAATTAAATCAACCTTTTGCAAGTGTCTTTGTAGGCCAATTAAACGAATACTTAATAATAAAGAAACATTGCAATCTTTACCTTTCTTCTAATTACCAATTAATCACATTGATTAATTATCCTAATCTTTCCTCTAATAGGAAATTTCGTGGATTTGGAATAACCTTTTTTTATAAAATCAAAATTGAATTATTACCTCACATAAGTGGTGTCATAAGGGAAAGTAAATGGAATGGATTTTGGTAAGGTGGTTTATGACATGGCCACTTACACACACTCTTACATCTCATATACCCCTCTTACACACTCTTCCCCTCTTATACACTCAAGAGGACAAATGAATGCATTTTCTTCCAAAATGCCTTCCATAATCCAAAAACTCAGTAAATGGCCTATCTTACACACTCAAAAGGTGTAATCATGGATTTGAGGAATGATCCTCAACCTTTCATCTTAATATGAGATGAGTGACCCATATAGATTCAGGAAATGCATAAATAGAACCCTCACACCTTGCATTTCATCAAGCTTCCTAATGTAAAATTACTCTGTAGGATTATTACAAGAAGCTTCATCAACTTTCTCTTCCATGGCAAGACAAATTCAAGATCAAGTGTAGACAAAGAGAGGTGTTTCCCATGAAATGATTCAAGCATCAATGAAGATTTCTACATCCACAAGATAAGCTCAATCATTTTAGACTTATTTTCAAGCATATCTTTAAGGGAGGTAAAAGAGTTATTTTTATCTTTCCAATTTTCATTTCTTGTTTGTTAATCACATAACTCAACCTAGGTATTAGGCTTGAGAAGTTATGTCTTCAAGTTCTTTTGTATTTATTCACTAACAATTGAATAACCTCTCTTGGATTCATGATCTAACATGCTACATATAATATTTTAATAATGTTATGAATATTCAAACCAATCAACATAGCACCATTTCATATTTAAAAATATGTAGAGTAAACAATTTATAAACAAATGCAAGTAATTTGGCCTCCACTATTAGTTTTAAATGTTGTGACTTAATTCATCAAATTCCATAATATGATAATTTTAATATTTTTTTAAGAAAAAAGGAAGGGTACTAAAATTGGCTATAATAGAATATACACCAGGCACCTCTCTACACTTCAGGCCCCTTCTGGTTACACTCCCCCAAGTGCATTAGTATCATGGACAAGCCCTCAATAGAAGCCTACTAAGCACCTAAATCTAATTATTCCCAGACCATCAATGCAACCTCCTCTTGCACCTATAGTATCATTTTGGGCCTTTATATCTTATACCTATTTCCTTAGAAATTAGCTTCAATCAACCCATCTTCTATTTAAGGATGAGCACCTAGATCCAAGGCATAATTGGACCCCAAGTCCATATGACTCGGGACCAACTGAGATAATATTTATTCCCATGGGAAACTCCCAAGGCCACTCATCTATTTTCACCCATGTTGCCCCATCCATATTCCATCCCATTTCATATCCCTCCACTCTTTCCACCTCCACCCATGCCTCCTCCATCTACCTTAGATGTTGCCTCATATTCAATAGCCCTAGAAAATATGGGAATAAAAGAATGGATTGGTCCCCTAGAAGATTCAGGGTCATAATGACCACACATGTTCTACCATGGGGACCTAGACATCTAGCTACAAATTGATAGGAACTCTAAAGGAATGAATAGAGTGATAAGCTAGACCTTTACCCAGGATAGGGACCCTATTATATGGATAACATAGCAAGACCTCTTCTCCCTCACCAAGAAGAGGGATCATTTGGGAGAAGAAAATATTTCCAAGGATTTAGTCTTTATAGTGTGTGCCATAAATGAGCTAATAGAGAAGGTCATGGAATATCTCAAGTAATAAGTTGAGACATTTGAATCCCAAGTCAGGAGCTTATTACCAGTTGGCCTCATTAGTAAGGTGGAAACAACATTTATCAAATTATTTGCATCCATGGGAGAGGTGACCTGAGCTCTTTCAAAGGGTAGTGTGATCTTCCAAAGAGCACAATAATAGTTATATGTGATCATCAAATTTGATAATATATTTAAAAATATGGTGGTAATCATCAATAAGGGGATGTTTTCCAAGCTCAAAATAATGCCCCTCATGGACCTCAATTTATACCAAAAATTTTTAGGAAGTATGAGGACATCATTAGAAGATTGGCATAAGGACATCCAAGCTATCATTGAACCCTTGGAGAAAATTAGGGACCAAATCCTTATTTACTTCAAAGAGGTCAACATTAATATACTCTTCCACCCCGATGGCACACTACTTAGCACTAATGAAATCATGGTCCACCTTGAAAATTTAAAGATAGCCATGAAGAGGAAGGTGAAAAAGGATAATAAAGATGGGTCTCAAGCTATTTTAGAGCTTACCATGCAATCCACTACCAACATCAGCTAGTTCAATACAGTAAATGTCTCTCTTGAGGCCCCTCTCAAGGCATAGACTAAATTATTGACTCAAGTCAAATTTATGTTTAGGGAGTCACCTATCAACCTACCCAAAATAGATAGAGAGGTAAGTCTAGTTACACAGACACTTAACAAGGTGCTTATATGTAATTAGGAAGTGGTCCCCCTTAGGGTTAGCTGATGATATTTCCATTTCTCTTGTGGTCCCAAAAGAGAAGGTTGTTGTCTTGTTTCATGTGTTCTTCCCTCTTTTATCTCTTTTGGGACACATTATTATATGGTTTCAACTATTTTTCCATAATGGATTAGAGTGGGATATCATTCAAATTGGTGATGGATCCCATCTTATTCCTATATATGTTAATTTATGCCATTATTGTATGTTCAACTTTTTTGTAATAGAAGGCATAAGACAATTAATGCATTTATGTTTTCTACATTCTATTATGTATAATTTATGAATGTCTTCTAATCTTAAAGTTAATACAGATAATATTAGTGTTAGAAACATAATATGAGTATTTTTTGCAATGCATGTGTCTAATTGAGATTGAGATGCATGTTATTCTAGTTGGTTTATGCATTTTCTTCCTTTTTATAAAGTAAATGTAAGTTTGTGTGTGATAACTATAATCTTGTAAATTTTTATTTGTACAATAAAGTTGTATTGATTTTACATATGATATCCCCTTTGACTCCCTTCCCTATGTAACTGAAGTTTGAGCTTATGTGAAATTTGACATACATTGGTAAAACTATAGCTTGGTTTATGTTTAGTCTTAAACATTGATGTTTCTATATTCACCTAGATATCTCTCTTTTTTTCCTTAATCTTTCCCTCCTTTTGATGTTTCTTTTATTGACACCTTGAATCAAGTTTCTCGTGTCGAAATTGTAGATCCCACATTAATAAAGTAGTGGAATTTTAGAGAGGATTAATTTATGTAAGAAGTTATTGTATATGTGGATAGTATTAGGCTTATGATGGTAATAATTCATCTCTTGGAGACTCGTTCCAAGCAAGCTATTTAATAGATCCTAATACCTACAACTTGTGCCCTAAACTATTCCAGTATTAGTCCTAAAATGAGCGGATGAAGTCCCTTCAATTCTTCCATGATCCTTCAGTGCACCTAATATAATAGGTATATTTTGAGCCACCAATCAGTCACTTAGTAGGGAGTGGTTGTCATCAGGCTCAATGTTTGTGTATAGCTCTAATAAATCAATATTAACTTTCCCATGTGGCATGGGAATGTCATAGTAGTTAACCAAATCATTCAGCATAGCCTATTAGTGTGTTGGGTCTATCCAGAATAATCTTTGACCTCTCATAGGTAACTTTAGTATGCACCATATGTCTTTCTAATTTACTATCACCTCCCCTATCATTAGGTGGAAGGTGGAAGTCTTCAAGTGCTAATGCTCGGCCAATGCACTCAAGTAGGCTCGATTGGATCTAATAATAGGCATTTGTTCCACATCTAATAGATCAATAGACTCTATCAATACACATATTTCCTTCATATAGATTTGAAAATTCTATAGGTAATGTAACTGTTGCTCTTGTGACATCAATACATCGATCTTGAAACCACAAATGGATTAGTGTCAGGATACATCTATATCACAAGTTTCACTAACAAGTACCTATTAGTGTGCTTATTTTATTTGACCTATTTTGTGCCTTGGATTTGTGTGCCCCTCTCTCTTAAAGGTTTGACCTAATTTGACTTACTCATCTCTTGGTTTTTACCTTTGGAGTAAAGTCATTATTTTCATTGATAGTGAATTTGACTTTTAGGCATTTTCTACCATTTAGGATGATGTTGTCATTTTCATTTTTTACAAAAATGGTGACTTCGCTAGTTTTGGTAAAATCATAGATTTGGTGATTTCCACCAAAAATTGGTGAAGTCGTCATTTAAAATTTAATGTTGTCACAATTTTTCATGCCATGAAAATGGTGAATTCTCTCTCAATAATTATTCATACCAAATCCTTGATACCTACATCACCTAATTTTTTCACTAAACAACCCCATATGCAAACCATCTCAGTTTTGGGTGCTAAGGTGTTACGATTAGAGAAAGGTATACCACATATAATTAATCAATGGATTCAAAATCCTTGTTTCATAATCTGTTAACAATTGAGATTGCATCATATCCTTTACCTACAAGGATTTTCATCTCCTAAAGTTCCATTATATGGAGGTAAAGGAGATCTAGAACAACACATTTGATCTTTTCATGTGGCATGTCTGGATTATGTTTTCAGTGACAAATAGTTAACTAGGTTGTTTCCAATAAGTTTACAAGATTATTCTTTGTGTTAGTATTGTGATTTACTTATACAATCAATCAAAACATTCAATCCATCATAAAATCAATCTCTCAAGCATTTTTTTTATCAACATTGATGAAAATCTCTTTTTTGCACAAACTGCTAAACTCAAACAAGGAACTAATGTGTCTATTAGTAACTATGTACTATGCTACAAGACCATGCTTTCCAAAATGACTAACACCTTGGCAAATAACAAATTATAATATATATTTAAACAAAATTTGCTTGCACCTTTGCATGAGTCGATCATTTTTAAGAAATTCATATCATTTGAAGAACTTTCTCATACAATAACAGAAATATAAATCAAACTTCTCACTTTGAACAAGCTCAAATATGTACCTGTATCTATTTAAACTTCCATGATTAAGCTTTAGAGTAAACCTTATTATAAATCTAAGCCAATGGATGTCAAAGCTGATGTAAATATCATGGTTAATGATATATCTCAACCTTCAAACAAGTTTGTTTTATCAAATCAACGAAGAAGGAAATTTTCTAGATTACCATAACCCCCTCACAAATTGCTACAAAATTTACTTGAATGTAATATTATTACTCTACCTCCACCACTATAAGTTGACATGAGTAGACCTCAAAGTAAACATTTGTTAAAAATGCATATTGTGATTACCATGGATTCAATAGACACTCTGCTAATTACTATCTCAAGCTCAAACATCTTATTCAATATATTATTGATAATAATGTCATTAAGTTAGGGACTTCTACAGAGGAAAATAAACCTTAACAAAATGAAAATGCTAAGTTGAATATCTTTAGTGAGCCATTTCTAAATCATGAAACAAGCAAGGATATTCAATAGTGCATCATACCTATAATGTGTATCCACCTCCTAAGCCATATGATCCTCCATTAGATGGAATTATTAGTATAATTATTCGAACCTCTCAACCATGTCTTATGATTACTTTTGATGATATTGAGATGGTGGATGATGATTTTAATTTTCATGTTTTATATATACGAGCATACATTGATCAACAACCCCATACATAGTGTATTAGTTGATAATGGATCAAGTGAAAATGCATGTATAAGTACATTCCTCCATTCATTGGGTTACACACATCATGACATACAAGCAACATCTAAAAAGGTGTCATGATACTAAATGGGAAATAACAAATTTTTTTGGAACACATTGTAATGCCTCTTTAGGTGGGTCTTGCTATATTATCCACTCCTTTTCTAGTTCTACCACATAATGGGGTCTTTAAAAATCTATGAGGATGCCCATAGTTATAAAATATTTGTGTTGTAACTTCCACAAAACATATATGTTTAAAGTACATTTATTACAATTAAGTGGTTACAGTTTCAGGGATTAGATATGAGTACCCTATATAATCTATGGTACCTCCTCTATGCCATCCACCACTGTAATGCATTGATACATCTATTCAATAACAAAGTGCATTTAAAATTGTTGCACTCGTGCAAAAGCTTTATATGTAGCCAACTTAGGAAAAAAGTGCCAAAATATCAAAAGCAACCAATGCAAAAATAAGTGTCATATCAAAAAAATGTGTCAAGTTCACAAAAGTCACCATCACATGCAACATCTTTTAAATTGGTGATACTTACAAATTGGCATGTTCCACAAAGAGTGTAACATTTAGAACAATCTTATACTACTCCACATTAGATTTCAAATTAGTATATGTCTCTTAGAGCTATTCCTCCCACATGGGATTACACGAGTAGTGCTCTAGATAGTTTCATTACAACATTTGATGCATTTTCTAATTTTAATTCATGCAAATCTAGCATTTTTCAGCCATGAAAGGTGGTGCTTCCATAACTCATTACATATAATTATTATGAATTTCATCTTTGTGGGATCATTAGTTAAAACTTTACTATTTCAAAAAATCTAAAGAATTGAAAAACATTCAAATAATTAAAAATAACAAAAAAATGAATGTATATAACTTCTTGATTGCTTCATTTTTTATTCTTCAACTTATTATACATTTGATTGCTTTGATCATTATTCTAGCCCTTGTCTCTTTATGTCTTTTGGCCTCTTAGATCTTCTATTTCATTTGCCTGATCTGAACATTCTAAAATAGTTATCTTATATTACCAACTTATGCCATTTAGCATGTTTTTACAATCTAAATAGAGTAGATTATCTTTTCCATCATAGACATTATCAACCATAAATAGTCAAGATCGACTACCATTACTACCCTGAGCTAGTCAATCAGTCCTATAGGATTTTGATACAGTCAATTCATAAACTAAGCAAATAAAGCCATGATACATCTAATTTTTCAATATTATACTCAATTATAGTTTACACAATGCAATATTATTCATGTAAAATACTTCCTTTGTGTGTTATATTTCTCATACATGTGCATTACATACCTTGACAAGTGTACATTTGATGAAATAAGGATGTACAACCATTCCTCTGCATTTCTATTCTATCTCCCACATTCACACATATAGTGGTTCATCTTGCTCATGCATGCCCATGTCATCATATGTAGTGCTTACTTTACATCAACAAATGGTAGATTATTTAAATCCCTCCCCTTTTTTCTACTTCTAACCCAATGATTTTATGTTATTTTCTTTTTTATGTTCGTTTCAAAATTTAAAATAGTACATAAAAATTCAAGTATTTTAAAAAACACAAAAACATTCAAAATATTCTAAAAAAACTAAAATGAGGACCTGAGCATGATTAAACATCTACTTTATATCATTGTTATATGTTATTTATCTCAAGATTGGTAGATAACATACTTTTCTCTATCACACATGCATTTCCCTAGTATTATGAGTGTTATGTGGGACATATAACATTTCATGTGGACTTAGATGATAGACCTGCCTTTACCTAGTGGCCATGTTAAATTGGGGGCATCTTATTGGGATAGATATGCATACTTAAAGGTGATACATATTCTAAGACATGGATTTCATAGAGATGACTTCATGATTTTCAACATAATCAGGGGTATTCGTTCTTATCCTCATTTTCTTTCCTTGATTTCAAAATTTTCCTTGGTTATGAATTTATATAGACATAATTACACTAGTAGATGTTTTTCATATGTTTGTAAAGTCATAAATGTCTTAGACACATGAGCATGGATGATAGTTCCAAAATTGTCCCAACCCTCCTACTATGGAGATTAAGTGATGTATCTCTCATTTTGACTTTCAATGCACTATTATGCAGATACCAATTTTAATAAATATCAACATGTGGCAAGGTGACCATATCAACACCCATAACCACATGATTAATTTTAATTTGACATGTATGCACGTGCATGCACACACATCAAAGTGGGGAATTATGTAGACACCTAATTTTGGTACAAGACTAGTTATTTGTTATGGTATTAATTTATTTGTGTGTTTATTCATCACTGGTCCAGGTTAGGCTCTTATTGGCACATTTTCCTTATATTCTCTTGAATTTTGACACTTTCAATTATATTTTTCTCCTTTTGAACTATATTCTTCACTATTTGGCCATGGCTTATCTCCCATGTTCTTTTTTTCTCTCTTCTCATTTGCTTTTTCTCTCCTTCTCTTTTGAGTGTTTCCAATTTTTTATAGAACTATAGTAGTACAATCCTAATTAACTAGGATCGTATAACTATGGCACTCATCCTTTTTCCTTATTTCAGTTCTTTTGACCCCTAATTTTGATCTTCAATGCCCCCTCCCTTTCTAAGCTTTTTCCACCTTTTCTTTGTCAGCTTTCCAATAGGGTCATAATTTGAATTCAATAAATTTGTGAGTACAATTAAATAAAAATATACATTGAAGACTTGGATATTGAAGTTGTAAAAGCAAATGATTGGATTTAATAGAGCAGAACCCATATGCCAAAAGTTAAAATATAGCAAGAATGTAAGAGGATATAACATCTACTAGTAGTTGTATTCATTGATGAGGACAAGGGTTGGGACATTCATATTGCACTGAACTACATTTATACTTGTGTTATTTTCAAGAGTTGTTCCCAAAAGGGAGTTTAATTGAGATAATATATTGAATACACCACTTATATTTTTGGTAGGTTTTCAAGGTGTTTAAAGTGAATTAGGGTTTTAATAAAGGAGATCAATTTTTAGTGATTGGTAGTGAATTCAAGAAAAGTGAGTGAGGTTTTTAGAGCTTAGGAGCAAAAAATTAGAGTTATCAATTTTATTTATTAGAATTCCATAATTACCATGAATGTAGTGGTATGGGATTGATATATCTAAGAATTTAAAAATATTTTTTTTAAATAATTTTGAAAGTTTTCAGTTTGGTTTGAAATTTATGGGTTATGTTTGCCTTGGTTACTGAACCTATTTCTAAATGATTTTAGCCTTTAACAATCTACATATTTCAAGCAATTTATTATTATTCTTATAATCCTACTTTGAACATTTTAATTATTCTAAATATTCTTGATTACAACTATGTTTTTTTTTTTTGCTAATATATCAGGGTAAATTTGATTAGATTTGAATTGTAACAATTATTTATGGGTAAGTACAGTGCATTTGATGTAAAATCACTTCCACACAAAATAAATTGATTCTCTCCCTTAAATATACTATAATTACCACATATTTTTAGATAGATTAAATTCAAATTAGGACTCTATTAGTGCTTAAACCAATATCAAATGATCAAAAGTGATACAGGATCATTTGGGTTCATGTGCAATCTTGCATCAACCAAAAATATGTTAGTTTAGGAAAATTGGCAATGTTGTTTTGTGCAAGTGTGGTATTATGCATAAGTCTTTGTTTGTAGGTTTGCATAAATATTTACATGTGTGTGAACATTATTTTTTTTTATGCCACCTTTGAGTGTGCACCCATTTTGTTTAGTTTTGTGCATCAAGCGAGCATACATATATTTATTGTTTTCTAATGTTTTGTACATCTATTATTGCATGTAATTGTTGTTTATTTGAATGAGCTTGCAAATCTTTACACAAAAATTGGTGTTGGTATTTTTCACAAACAAAGACTTATAGAGATATGTGAAGTAATTTTAAAATCCTATGACATATTCTATAACATCAAAGATTTCATTTGGGTCATTGTTTAGCATGGTCCTTTTACATAGGAGAAGTAGGTTTTGTGAGAGATCTTGGAGGGGTTGGTACTTCACCACCACGCAAAGATTATAATAATTTTGTATTCATTTAGAGAGCTTGCAGTAATGTGTAGTAAGGTTGGTGATAGATATGAAGATCATGTTGTAAGTGTTTTTAGTGCATTTTTAGGTTACAAAGTCTTGTGACTTAGCCTTGCCAGGTTGCGACTTATGTGTACCTAGTATCATGTGTAGCTTGGTTTGGGTGCATATATTCTTTTAACATGTTATGAGAAATATATGTGTCATTTAATTCCTTAAATCATGGTAATCTACCAGGGATTCATTTAATATTTCATGTGATGTATTATGTCATGATGTGTTAAGTTGTAATGTGTTATGGTGCCTTGGGATTGTATCATAAGTTTAATATTTGTGGCACACTAAGGTGTTTTTAATGATGTAAGTGGGTTATTGAGCACTAAAGGAAAGTAGGTGTGTTTTATCCTTTTATAAATATGCCCCTACACTTTTATAAAGTATGGTTTTTTGGTGAATAAAGGGTTCTAGTGTGAGCATAATTTGTGTGATTATTTTTAGAGTAAGCTAAACTTGCAAAGATTATTAGGTAACAAAGTTATATAAAACTAATGTTGTACCGCAACTCATTTTGAGACTACTATTGTTATATATATTTTTGTGCATTATAATTCATGTGACTAAAATTAATAATTTTAAGAGTCGTGTTATTGTATTTTTACTATGTATTTTGAGGGTTATGTTGTATAAGGCATGTATTAATTGAGACCCCTAATTATGATTGCATCATTTGGTATCAAAGCAAGGTTTCAATACTTATAATTTATGGTTGATTTTTTCATTGTGAGTGTGGGTATAAAGTAGTTGAAAGCATCTTCTAACAATGTTGTTGGGTATAAGGTGTAAGGATCTTGATTTATAAGGAAATGGCATAGAGAAGTGTTTTGAATTCCCAAAGGCAAAAAGTGATTAGAGTGCCAAGAATTTTAGATATGGTAGGATTGATGAGAGATGTGAAAAATTGATTGGAGGTTATGGAGATAGAAGTTGTTAAGATGGAGGATAATGATACTAAAGTCATATAAAAGACACTTAAGGATCAAGATGTACATGAAATAACTGATGAAGATGAATATCAATTCTTGTGAGCTATTATGAGAATAACTAGTAAACATAAGTTGGACCCTAGAAGTTATTTGGGAAGTATGAGCCTTAAAGAGCTCATTGAGTTGTAGAAATACTTTGAGTATGAAAGCATGGAAGATCCCAAGCGAGTTAAGTTCAATTAAAAAAAATTGAAATGTCATGCATCTTATAGGAGCATCTTCAAATTAAAATATTGTGTAAAGGCAAAGATAAGATTAAGACTTGGAATAAAGCCATATTGAAGCTAAAGGATAATTCATTCCTATGGATTATAACATGAGTTTGTTCAAGAAGCTTTAAAATTTGTGATAGAGGGAGATGAGTGTAAAATATCATAATTAAGAGTACTATAGACTTACAATTAAAGTGGGTCATGTTGAAGATGAGATGCTAAGAAGATCTCAAGGTATGTAAATGGATTATGAATTTTAATTCAATATAAATTAAGTATGACTAGATAGTGATATGTTGAAAAAGGCCATCAAAGTGCACTGAAGGCAAAAGAGAAGTTATTCTACAAACAACAAAGATCAACGTGAGGGAAAGGAAAATTCATGTGTGGATGTGGACAAGGAAATGGAAGAGGGAGAGATTATTTTTAACAAAAAGGTGAGGTAATTACTTTGAAATACAATGATACCAATGCTCAAAGAGGTAGAGAAACTTTCAGAGGAAGAGGGTCCTATGGATGAGGTAGAGGTTGTGGATTAAATTGTAAATGTTTCAAAAGTGGTGAAATTAGACATAAAGCATTTGATTGTCCACATGTGCATAATGAAAGAATTATAATAACTAATTTTAGTGCACATATCACATAATATTATGAAGAGATTATTGTGTATTCATAATATATATGAACCTGAAACTAGAGAATCTCTCATGATGAATAGGGTATTGTTGAAGCTAACGACCTACATAGGGAAAGAATTTGTTCAAACCCATTTGTAAGTCTAGAGGTAAGGGTTTCAAATTAATTATTGATAAAGGTAGTACTAATAAAAAAAATTTATAGATAAATGTTAAGCTTGGTTTGAAGAGAATTATGCATTTAAATCCATATAAGGTTTCAATGTTGTTGAAGTGACATCAAGTTTTGGTGAATGAATAATGTTTATTAAATACCTAGATTGGAATGTATGAGGATGAATTTCTATGTGAAATAATTCCCATGTATGTTTTATATATATTATTTGGAAGGATTAAATAGTTTCATTGCAAGGCACAACATTATGGTCATGCAAATACATATATGTTGGTAAAAGACAAAGTGTCACACTTTAAATCCTTTGAAGGATAAGTGAAAATAAGTGGATAAAGGACCAAAGATTTTAATGATTTCAATAAAAGAGTTCCTAAAGGAGGTAAAGAAGAGCACATTTTTTGGGTTAGTTTCAAATCCCTCATAAGAATTAAGCACAGTTGTGGTAGCATAAAAAACACTTTTGTGCAAAGGAAAAGAGATTGAGCATGTTTGCATAGATTGTGTATAATGATATACCATATGGGTTGCCACCTATGAGGACTATAATTCATCACATGGATTTGATTATAGGTTCACATTTACTGAATAGAGTGACATATACATTGAATCCAAAGGAGAATGAAGAGGTGAAGAAATAAGTTTAGGAGTTGTTGGATAAAGGATTGATTAGAGAAAGTTTGGGTCCATGTGTAGTACCAATAGTATTAGTGCCTAAGATGAATAAAGAGTGGAGAATGTGCATTGATTCCAAATCCATTAACAAGATAACCATAAATTACATGTTTCCATTGACATGCATGGATGGTTTTAAGGATTTATTGAGTGGTGCAATATGCTTCACAAAGATTGACTTAAAGAGTGGATATCACCAGATTCGCATGAGGGAAGGTGATGAATGGAATACTAAATTCAACACATAAGAAGGTGTAGATACTAAAATTTAGAATTAACTACCTAAAAATGACAAGTTTAACACACATTATCACAAATGGCTTGAGTGCATAAACATGGTCCTAACATGCCATTCTATCACACTTATATGTTAGCTTATGAGTTGACTATTTCATTATGTTGTTACACACGTGCAAGAACCTCATTATCTATTTAAAAGATGTTAAATATCCTAAACATACATCTCCATACCTTCAATTCAATCCTCATGTACAAATGTTGGTTTCATCAGTTTTTGTTAGTATCTCTAGTCGATATAGAACTTACCCTCTCCCAACAATTGTTGATTTTTTAAATCAAATATTTCATTGGGGTTTACCCATTATCCCAATGTGTTCATGGCATGAGAAATTACCATATTGGACTCACATATGAATAGATCAAGGTCTCATTCAAAAGGGATTGGCCACTTATCTAATACACATCTATACACTATTGCACATTGAGAAAATATGCTTTATTCTTCCCAAATTGTGAATTTATCACTAAGAGCAGTCACAAGCCAAGTCTGAAACACATTAAAGCCAAGTTAAAGCAAATATTTTGAATTATTAAATCCAAATCATTAGCTACATAAATATAACAAATGATCACAATTTCATAATCAAACTAGATGGGAGAACTACTTCTAACTTGATTTCACTTCTCAAAGTATCAGATACATAAACAACAATCAATCATCAAATGGGGGTGATTAGGGTCAACTCAGTCTATTACACTTTCCCAAAATTTTGTAGGTTTCTATCCCTCATAAGCATACATAGGGTTTTAAGGTGAATGAGGTTGATTCCTGAAGTTGCTAACATCATGCACATATAGAGCTTTTAGAGATAGTAAAAGGTGACAATATGGTCATAGTCCCTCATTTTGTATAGGTTAGTACCAAACAACAAAATTTTGTATCAACCAATGATATTAACCCAAATCTGATGGAATTGACCTTATTCAGATAGAAGAACAATTCCTAAACTAGACAAATCATAGGCCTACTTTAGTCTAATTTCCACTTCCAGAATATAGTCACAGTCAAATAATCAACCAAAAAAGCTATGTACTTGTCCATTTTTTTTACTTATTATATTTAATTTATGCCACTTTGTAAATTATTGCAATCAGTTTTAGTGTTTACAATCAAATGTATGTTCGAATGCCATATCTTAATATATGAATTATTTTACTAGTTTATATTCTATTGGGGTTACAAAACCAAATTAGGGTAAATTTTTTTGTTAAACATGTACATTGATCAACCTGTGTCAAACCCTATGTCTCCCTTAGGGTTTCATCCTTTTAGGGTTTCAGATTTCATCCTTAGGGTTTTACTTTTAGAACTAGTTTTTGATTCCCCTTTCCCCTATGTGCAAATCATAAATTTTATCTTTTACCCTAGGGTTTCACACTCATTATCTTATTACAGTTTCCTCTACTAGGGTTTTTCCTTGATTGGGTGATACATGGATCAAAACAATTCTATCTTTAAAATGCTCCAATATTTTTTTTAATTTGTATTGAGTGGATTAAAAAACCTAATTTTGTTTTCTAAAATACTATATAGATTTTTTAGAATTTAGAATTTACCATTTTTAGTAAATTCGGTATAGAGGAAGGATGAACCTATTTTCAAAATTAATTTATAGGTTTCATGTATCTATTATTTTTAATCAAATACCTCTTTTGTTGCAAATAATTTCTCACAATGTTCTTTAAGTGGTCAGTTATTTATTTGACCCTTGTCAAGGCACTACTTATATGTTTTATTTCCTATTATGAATAGGCTTTGTGTTTGTCTTGATTACTCTATTAGGGTTTGGTAAATTCAAAATGGAGAATCAATCAAAAAAACCTAACCACTTTCCTACTATGTATTATTATATTCTTCCTTCCACCTCTCCTCAAGGTGGTGATAATTACTTCCCTCTAAATAGGTCCACGTTGTCACTATCCCAAGAGTTAAGGTGACCCCTCATATAGTTAAAAATATAGATCATCCAAATTTTCCTCCTCATCCGCACCCACCTCCCGCAAACTTTCTTGATTATATTTTTATGTATATTCAATCAAAATTACATAGGGCTTGTGCTTGTGAATCCCTTTAATATCAATTAGTCTAGTACAACCCCTCAAGTTGTACTTAGAAAATGTAATTCAAAAAAATAATTATTATTATTAACATTCAAACCATTTAGACTTGAAAACTAAACCAAACAACTCAGAACAATAGTACTTCTAAATTCATGTGTGTGTGTGTGTGTGTGTGTATGTATATATGTATGTATATACATATATACATATGTGTGTGTGTGCGCGCACGCGTGTGTGTATATATGTATATATATAATACCAACTCCACGGAAAATAAATACATTAGGACACAAATATGGATGGTCCTAAAATACAATAAATGTTATTCAACATATATAAAAAAATACAATTACATTTCCTTTAGGCCTTCAGCCTTGATATAATAAATAGATATCAATCCATCGGAGCTCATATTGTACCAACTTGTGTTTCTTCAATCAACTCAAGTGTAGTCTCTAGGCAAGTAGTACTATTGTGGGGAGGGAGAGCATCATCTGAGCATTTTTCCACATCAACCATGAACCAATGATCCTCTGCACAATTCTCTATCAAAAAATGAACCTCCCTTCATGGATAGGTAGATGGAAAAATGCAGGAATCTAGTGAACAAGCTAGTACCCATGTGTGTATGATAATACTAAACATATAGTGTATCATAGAAAGCCTATTATATTGCAAGATTATTGCATTGACATACAAATCATACATACCAAGATAATGTCTCATTGCACATTATTTAACCACAAGATTCATATTGAGCACATTCTCCTAGCAATCATATCACATCACATGCTAAACATAAGAGTAAGCTAAGTATATTTTTATTCCATCCACACATGAATGAATCATACATTAGTATCTAACTCAAATAGGAATTAATGCCTACAGTTCATACCACCTAAGTATATTTCATATTCATATTAAATTGCAGATTCCTCACTACCATAATAAAATCCAAATAATTACACTTCATGATATCCCATAATACCATAGTCTAAGGTTCTACACATAACTACTAGTTTTTCCCATAATTAGCCATACTAAGTAGTCATAAATACATGGAAGCATATGTTTTTAATCAATCAAGCACATATAACAAACAATTCATACAAACACATAAAAATCTAATCTAAGATTCATTTATACTCTCAAGGTTGTATGTAAGCATACATGATGTCCTACTAACTATTACAAACTTAATGATCAAATAATAAACAACTATTAGGAAATTGTGCTACCCCTTTTCTTTATTTTTTTAGTGTAATAGTTGTTATGGAAACATATGCTTTGTAAGTCATCCTATGAGTATTTTATTTTATCCCACATTCATGGGAAGTAATAGTTGCTTAAATTAGACTTAATATATAAGTAAGTGTTGAGGCCAATGAAGGCATCCATGAATTTATTTTATTGAGCTTGCTCAAAGGAGGTTGCCCCCTCAAAATGACTTGTGATCAATATAATTTTTTCAAGTGTTCTGCTACTTATATAAACTTATTATTTCATGTTTTTTTTATTAATTACTACAGGAGGATCCTCTCATCTGGTATCAGAGGACTTTCTAGGGCCAATTTTTTTCTTCTTTCAGAAAGTCTTAACTTTATTCTATTGCATAACTTATTTCAGTAAATTTTCAAAAAATCTTAACTCTATTCTGTGGCATAATTTATTTAAATAATTTTTTGTATCATAATAATCTATTCCAGATCAAGGTAAATACTTGATCGCATAACTGTAGGAAGTGCTTGGGTGAAAGCCCTAAAAATCATTATGAGGAGTACCATACGAACCCCAAAGTAGCTGGCCCATTGAGAAGACCTTCCAACAAAATAGGTAACGACCCCTTCCCGATTGAGTGGTTCCCATCCATGAGGAAAACCAAGAGTTGTCACTTGGAGGTAAATCTATGGCTAAATTTTTTTTGGAGAGTGGTACTCACTTAGATGACATTGGTGGTTAGAGTGATATATTTAAACCCTTAGGCAGCCATTGAAACTTGGAGTCCATTTCTATCAGTTTCAAAATATTTCCAATAGACTATCAAAAAAATCAATCAATAGAGTATTCATAGACTGTCAGAGGACTTACAGCCAGATATTTGATAAAAACTAGAAACTGGGAAATCTTCATTCTATCAATTTCAGAGAACTATCCACAAAGTATCAGAAGACTCTCAGAGGACTTACAGACAGACAAAAAATAGAAAGAGTATTTTTTTTTGTTTTCTGCCATATCTCTCCATCTATAGCCCCATTGATCCTCAAACTTTATCTGGGTACCTACATTTTCTTCCTCGAGGTCACATATCCTAATTCCACTCCTAACTCTCACAAATCTCAATTTTCCTTTTTTTGAGTTTTGCAGATCCTCTCAACAACACATTTAATCATTCAACTTAGGTGAGAGTTTGGATATAACAAATATAGTATGTATCATTCGAGTATAATATACTTATATTCTATAGAACTCTATGACATCCCATATTATCATAGTTCACAATTACATATTATACATAACCAAACTTATGTTCTTAGAAATCAAAGCTCTCATAATCCTAAAATTTTAAGCAAACAAGAACATATTATACCATTCGGGTATATCTTAGGCTCAGATTGCATAATCTACACTCTTTAAGTAGGTAATAATATATAGCACACATAAAAACATAGTCCACCAGTTTTATAAACACAATTCATAATTCAAAATTGATATCAATTCTCATATGGATATAAATCACTCGAATATAACAATATCCAAAATAGAGTTATATGTTATAATTTACTTTATAACAAATGACCAAAATGCAGAAACCTCAAAATCCTTCTTCGATTTAAACAACTAACTAATCTTCAAAAACATGTCAATCCACCTTAAACTTAGAATCACACAAGTATCTACATCTTTTGGAGCAGGGCCCTTGTTGAATGTGGAATACCAAGACCAGCTACTAAAACTAATGCAGTTGTAATTATAGTTAAGTGCTTCTTTTCTATTTTATCACTGAAAAGCTTTCAGACTTTGATATATTCTTTGTGAATACTAACACTTTGGACACTTCTTGAAGCATCTTCAACCACAAAAGATGTTGTGCCAATGAGGAGAGGAACATTAAGCAATTTTGAGATGAGATTGAAGATTGAAATAAAAACTCCGATAACAGCTAACTCCACTAGACTTGATTTGCCTACATAAGTTGTCTCCATCAACTGTGTCATTGGTTTAATTACCTATCCCATGATCGATAGTAGAAGAAAAACCATCAAATCTCATCCAAAGTCATCATCTTGTAGTTCATTGTTGGACTCAAGAGAATTGTTAAAAGCTTTGAGAGTTTATGCAGTGGGTTGTCTATGTATATCTTGGTATGAAATATTGATGCCTCAGTGTGAGGGTCTGAAAATGAATCCCGCTCTCAATTTAAACATAGTTAATTCAATTTTTTTTACACTCAGCCAATATCAGATGAGGCATAGGCTTAAAATAAAGGAATACGTAGGGTAAAATACACATATAAGATGCAACTATAAAAAAATATCATGTAGCTAATAACAAATTGAGACTCAAGTAATAAGTAATCATACTAAAATGATACATAAGCCTAGCAAAACAAGATGTAGGCTATTAAATTTACATGCAATCTTGTTAAAATCATATGTGGGTTTTTCAACACAATATACGACCATTAACAAGTGGGATGTAGTTCTAAGGCAAACAAGCTGAAGACCAAAGAAGAATTACGCTTCACAAAACATAAATAAGATCAACCTTTCTACAGGTTTATTCCATAATTCAATATATTGTATTTTCTTCATATATATCTAAAAAGAAATGTAGACCCTACCTCGTGGAATTTGCTTGGAAAAGATTATAACTGGCTTTTTTTGCTTTGCCCTGTTCTTTTTCTCCAATCTTCCCACCTCTTCTATCTCCTAAATTTTCCTCCTTTTTCTCCTTCATGTGTATGTGTGTATTTCTCCTCTTCTTTTTTCTAGTTTTTCTTCCTTTATTTATAAAACTCTTTCCCATCAATATGTTGTGCCTAATCACTTTATATGCATTTCTTTTTTCAAGTTTAATATCCATGCATAACATTTTGGTCTTCTTTTATTTCCTTAATCTAAAACATATAATTTACTTAAATAAATCATTACACTAGTTCTCTACATTATTTCAACATTTTACTTAGTTTACCAATATTAAATAAAGATATCTAATTTTATATTTTAATACAATCTAATGCATGTATTTTCAAGACTAAACTTAATTTGTCTTTACTCACTGTCAGTTTGTTTGGATAACTCAAGCTCTTGAAAGTAAATAAATAAAGGTAATTGTTTATTAATAAATGGATAAATAGTTTTCTAATTGTTTTCAAAATAATATAATTGAATAATTAACTATTATTCTTATGTAGTAATTAATATCTACTTTCTTGATTTATTATTGAAAATCAAGATAATTAAAAATTAAGGGAATCTAATGCATATTAAGAACTGAATTTGCACACACAAATATAATCACAACAATATTCACAATAATATTTATTAATTATGCATATCATTTAAAATCTAATGTGCGTGTGTGTATGGTTACTAATAATTTCTCTTGACTTCTCTTGATCATCCCATCTAGCCCATCCTCTTTGATGATGCTCTCTCTCATCGTGCTTTGAATGTAGGATGTATCCTGCATCCACCTCGCAACAAGTAGGTAGTTAATATGTGACATCATCTAATCAACCAATAATGCAAAACTAATAAATACATATTCATAATGTACAAAATAATTAAATACTACTGTCACATTATATATACAAATCAACAATATCACTATCCCATTATAGTATACGTTTAAAAAGCTCAAGTCAAAGCAACGATAATTGGATAATAACCATATTAATCTACGGATTTAAAGGTTACTAATTATAGGGTGAAATTGGGATGTGACATAGTCACAATGAGAACATCCAGAGAGGAGTTACAAAATCAAAATCAATATTACAATTTAAAGATTGAATCACTTGAAACTAAGATCACATATACAAAGAATCTAGAGCATGCAAGTTTCAATCATATATCTACATCTCTATCCAAATGTTTTGTTCCTTAAAAGACTTCATATTAAGAATGGAAGCCAACACATGATACATCTATGACTAGTGATTTAAAAAGTATACATAAGGGTAATAAGATTTCAAGTGAGATTATAAGGGAAAAACTTCAGAACAAGTTGATCACATTACCTCCTATGTATCCTCTAAGGAAATCAAAATACTATTATGCCTATATAGAATGTATGGACATCATACAAATAATTTTTGGGATTTGAAGAATAAAATACAAAGCATCATTGATAGTAGTGATCCTATACTAGATAAATCCATCAAACCACCACTTGATGCAAGAAAAAAAATCTACAACCAAGCAACCTACTCACACTATGATTGCATCTCATAAAGAACAAGTGTAAAAGAAACAAAATAAAATGTTAGACAAGCAAAGATAACAAAAGGAACAAATTGAAAAATAAAGGTTACAAAAGGAAATTTAAACAAGTAAAGGTTATAAAGGGAACAAATTGAAAAGGAAAAACTACAAAATAAAAAATTAGAACAATAAAAGTTGTACAAGTTACATCAAGATAAGTTACTAAAAGATTAATCACTAAAAGAGAAGTTGCAAAAACAAACATAATCTAAGCAATAAAATATCTTTAAGAAAGGGTTTCTCGTGAAGGATACTAAAAAACAAGTTATACATAAAAAGATCAATGTTACAAGAATAAGTTCCAAGGAGTCAACTACAAATCCTTCCTCGTATAAAGAACCTTTCGCTATCATTGTTCACATAGATGTCAAGTAATGTACCAATGTCATGGTTATGGACTACTAGGAAAACAAGTTTTATAATGCACCATTTATTATATCTCTTGGATATCACCTTCAACACATAGACTAGATTATTGCCTCTGTAACATGTGTGGGATCAATCAAGTTGATAGTAATGTTTGCTTCAAAACTGTGTTGTCTTACATTCAACATTATTCTTAATATAGGTGCATATAATGATGTGCTCAGAGGATCATGGTTAAACTCAATGGGGGCAATGACTGATAAAAACAAAGGTTGTATTACATTTGATCATGAAGGTAAGGTTAATTCCATTTCAAGAGAGGGAAAATATTTTGACCAAGAAAATGAGTTTGAAGTTATTTATTCGATAAATACTCATGATAAAATGATGAAACAGTTGATAAAAAAATTCTAATACACGGTACAATTACTTGTACATATTATGTGAAAGATGCCAAGTGTAGTGTAGATCATGCTAGTGTGAGTGTTCCTAACAATACAATGTCATAGTTACAATATCAGAATGCAGTTACTCATTGGGATCTATGCCGTGCATGTTTATTACGTCCAAGTGGTTGGAGTGATTCCATGGATCAGTTCACCACATATCATCCATTGTACATACCCTCTCAATTTTCTCATCCATGTTATTCTTTTATTTTGACATACAAGGGTTCATATGCCCTTGCATATACCATTATTCTAGCCTTTAGATTTGTTTTCACTTGGCCCTTGCCTCTTGATTGTTATCTTAATCGAGACATTTATGACATATATCCTACAATAAGTCTAGTGCACATCCTTGGTGGCATTCTACTTGCTCACTCTTATATATTAATTAATTATACTTGTTAAGGGTTTAATTGAGATTACATTATCACATGCACTTATATACATATATTACATGAGCACGCCTTGATTTTTTTTCCCACTAGGGGCATGCAAATCCTTATTTGTGCATATATTATTGAGCTACATTATTGGATTTCACATATAAAGTGGGGGCATATTGTTTAACTTCACCTCCTCCACATTGACATACTTTTACATTTAGTACACATTGTGCCTTGAAACTTGTTGTAAATTGTTCAGATTCCCCCTTTTCTTCTATTTTTTTTACCATTTCCACTTTGTATTACTTGAATAAGTTCAAATATTTCAAAAAAACAAAAAAAAAAAAAAAAAAAATTAAAAAAATACAAAAACATTCAAAATATTAAAAATATATATATATATGACCTGAGCATGATATGATTACTAGATTACACTATTTTCATATGTTATTTATCACATGTTTGGTAGATGACATATTCTTTTCATACACACGTACATTCCATGGTATATGAGTGTGATACAAGACATACATGTTATACATGGACATACAAATGTTGGACTTTCTTCTAAACAATGGTCATGTCGATATTGGGGCATCTTATTCCACATGTTTCACTATTACAAGTTATATCTTTCTATGACCTTTTGACCATGTTGAGCTACCTAGATCACTTACACATGTCTTTTTAGTTACTCGTATCTTACACAGTGATACATGAATATGGTATTATACCAAAATATCACATTGATACATATAGATGGTGTAGACTAGTTTACTTATTTTATGCTCCACCGATACTATTACTCTCATATATGATAGGTTATTTTATACTTTTATATAGTGTGTGGCCCTTTGGCCTTATTTACAACATCTTTATATCCCTTGATTGTGGCCCTTAGCCTAGTTTGATGTGACATATTTGGTGTCCCTTATTTCTAATATCTTTATGTGCCCTTATGTGTGGGCATTGGCCTTATTTATCATGACATGTTTATGTCCCTTGTATGTGGCCCTTGGATTTATATGTGACACTAACACTTAAGCTCATCATGCTTTTTGAGCTTGTGATATTGAGTGGTGCCATGATTTATATCATGAACTTTTTTTGCATAGCCTTTATCAGTGACCCTATTATTGTGTGCTTCATTAATACATCCACCTAGACATGACACTTATATTCCACACATTGCATATGTTACATACATTCTTTAATTGACATATACTCTACTATGATGACATACTATCCACATGTTCACATGATTATACATGATTCTATGTTTATGCATAACATGATATAATTAACTCTTCTTTTGAGATGAGAGACTTATAAGACACATCTCCCATCCCAAAAGGGTGGCATTGTAGTGGGATTATCATAGAGGCATAGGCCCTCATGAGCAAATAAATAGACTAGAGTACAAATTTTAGAGATTCAAAATGGTTCAAATAGCATATGGTTTTTGCACATGATAAATATTGGCACATCAGTACAAATTACATGGGCATATAACATGCATATGCATCCACTTTAGAGAAACTTGAGCACATATCCATACACACATGCATACATATACACGGGCATATGAACACAATTCATAGGAATAAGAATAATAATTTTCCATGTACATATACATTTAAGATTCAAGTTCTCAAATTCAACATATATGTGCATAACATATATTAGTTTGTACAAATCCAGGGGCATGATATTGGTTCGTGTATATACATACCAACATAATTTATAGTTGAATGGAAAATGGCTATCATTCCACTTCAAAACTATCATATTTGTGGTCATGATTGGGGCACACACATTATTCATTCCCTTTTGATCATGCATTTATTCTACATTGAGCGAACTTTAGCAAAATTATACAATCAAAACTATGTTCCTAATGGGGGCATGCAAATTGTTCATTCCACTTCGATTATGCATTTTGTTTTACATGGAGAAAACTTGAGCAAAACTATACAATCGAATCTATAATCCATTTATAGTGGTTGATTCAATTTTTTTGAGTGAACCCATCACGTGGTTCCCTCTTTACGTGTAGTTATTTGTTTTAGTACATTATGTAC
Source organism: Torreya grandis (assembly GCA_037957365.1). Classification (NCBI taxonomy): domain Eukaryota; kingdom Viridiplantae; phylum Streptophyta; class Pinopsida; order Cupressales; family Taxaceae; genus Torreya; species Torreya grandis. The sequence continues at coordinate 2,541,290 of JARHVA010001583.1, forward strand.
TTCTCCCCACATTCATGATGGTGTGGACATATTATCTTCAAAACTCAATATCCTACATAGTTACACAAATTTGGGGCACAATCACCCCAACTCTGCACGTGATTCAACAAAGAAGCATAAGTTTCTCCAATGCTTCAATAAGGAAACATAATCTCCAAAAGTTGCAAGGGAAACATGGTTTTCAAAACACACATGTACTCCTTCCTTTTCTCTTTACAATTTTAAAATTTTAATTTTAGATTAAAATTGTCAATCTATGGACATTGACTACACATGGTTTTAGGTTTTGATATTGAATAACCTACACAATTGGAGCTTCATACCAAATATAAGGTGTGTTTTACACACTCATGTACAGTTTATCATTTTAATATAACAATTTTATTACTAGAATAGAGGGGGGGATTTGTAGATACTAAAATTTGGTGTCAAGTACTAGACAATGACAAACTTGACACACATTTACCCTGCATGACTCGAGTGCATAAACATGGTCCTAACTTGCCATTCTCTCAAAATTACATGTTATCTTATGAGTTGAATCTACTCATTATCACACACCTACAAGAACCTTGTTATTTGTTTCAAACATACTAAATATCCTACATAAACATCTCTAGACCTTCAGTTCAATCCACATGTACATAGGTAGGTTCTATCAATATCTCTAGTTGATACTAACTCAAACTAGTCAAAACTAACCTTCTCCCAACAAGGATTATTTTTAAAAATCAAACCTTTCGTTAGGGCTAACCTATTTTCCTAGCATATCGTTGAGTGATAAATTACCCAAATTGACTCACATATATAAATCAAGGTCTCATTCAAATGAGAATGGGCACTTATCTAGTATACATCTATATAATATTACACATTGAGCAAATATGCCCTATTCTTCTTAAATTATGAATCTATCACTGATAATAGTCACAAGCCAAGTCTGAAGCACACTAAATCCAAGTAAAAAAAAACATTGTCAAGCATCAAATCCAAATAATTCATTGCATACATATAATAAAGGGACATCATTTCACAGTCATATTAGGTGGGATAAATATTTGTGGCTTGCTTTCTCTCCTTGGAGCATCAAATACATAGACAATGATTAATCATCAAATGGGAGTTAATTGTATGCACCTAAAAATTACACAGTGTGACATTTTTGATATAAATCTGATGATGATGTAATGACCTCTTATTTTGTGCTACACAGGGAAATCTCTAGTCCAATCCCTCTCGATACTTCCACATTACTCTTTTGACCCCTTTCATTCTCATTAATTATGACCTTCCTAACCATTTCCACATTGTTTTAAAAATTGACCATAAGTGATGAAACCGTTGCCCCAAGTGATAAAACGGCCCTCTTAAGTTACGAATCTACCTCTTATTTTCCACAACTGTTGTGGTGGTTTTGAAACCAAGGAGACCATTATGATATAAAAAGGTAATTATTAATTAAATGGGCAGCAGTTATGTTATTTGAAAGGGTAGTTTTGTTAAGATAAGTGGTAATTTTATAATCACCCCTGCATAAAGTGACAATTTCATCACAGTTGAAATGCCTTCTAAAATTAGCTTCTGTAACTCTAGTTTTCATGCATTTTACACAAATATTTTCATATTTCTTGTTCTCATCACCTTGTGTTTACTTACACTCATGGCTAGCTCACTCTCCTAATTTTAGCCTTTTTCGTTTCATATCAAGTTGAACTCACTGTCATGTTTAGTTGAACTCTCCCATGTAAACTCCATTTATCTCATATAAGAAGGCCAATTTGGACTTGATTTAAGATCCAAAAATTACCATTAGAGATTGTTATCGAGAAGCTTTTTTAACCAAAACCTTGCTACAATTACTAGAAAATTCAACCCCTAATATTTTTGAGTCAACTACATAGTTACAAATGAAGAAGTGCCATTAGTGAGAGCAACATAGACCTTACGAGACAATACATTAGCCAACCTCAATTTAGATGCTCTTCCTTTTGTGGATTGTGTCATCTCCAATTTTTTATCTTGTTCCATAGTTTGTGCATCCTCCAACTAGAGAGTTTCTCGAATCTACATAACAACATACATAGCTAACATGTTGAAGATTCTTCTATCAACACACTATTTGCACTTCAATTGATTTATTCTAGAATCAGGTTGGAGTTCCTTTGATTTCCAATATTTTTTCTTTGTTAGATTAGATTTAATATAATTTGTTATTACAATTAAATTAGTTTACCATTAAAAAGAGAAAAGAAGCAAATTTGGTAGTGAAATGGATCTATCCTTTTCATTTGTCTTTGCTACAAAAACATAATTAGTTTTGATTTATGCTTGCATTCAATATATTAGTTTCCTTTCAAGTTAATAATACATCTTGTAAATCATTCATAAAAGAGATCTTAGCAAATTTTTGATTCATTTCCAACTAAGACAACTTTTCTTTTAGTCAATATCTAGACAAACTTCTTGCATCTTAAACAATCACCTAGGCAAACATATAAGCATAAGCAACCATAGGTGAATGTATGAAGGTAGTATATTTCTAGTATTATTGGTTTTAAAAGGTTAAAAGCATTGTCATTTCTCTCTTTCAAAATATAAAACCATAACTTATATCTTTTGCTTTCATCCTATCAATTCATTAGGAAAATATTGTTTATAGCAAGTTAAAAGGGTTGAAAAGCTAGCCTAGTTTGCTTACAAGGAAAATTCATAAAAAGTGTTTCATTGATACTATTTTGGCTTAGATCTCTTCTAATATTAATTGTGCACAATATATTCAATTCATGTAAACCAATTAAATCAAACAAAAACATTGCATCTAGTTCACATGCAAGTAGATGTAGGAAAAATCAACATCTTGCATAGTAGTGTAAGTTTATTCCCTCTCCCATGACATACATTCCAAACATTAGAAAAAGATAAAAAAAGAGTTTTGATTTCAATTGTTTTCAATTTTTCTATTCTTTACTTCTGGCACTTTGTTTTCATCAAACAAGCATTCATTGGTTAAAAACCTAGAAAACCCCAAAAATAATCAACAACAAAAGCCTTTCCATCTGTGCAAGCAACCACATAACAACAAAAGCATTGTTATTCATTCAAGCAACCAAATCATATCAAAATCCTTATCTATATGTACAATAAGCATATCCTACATAAGATTTTTCTATCTACACAAGTAATACATATCAAAGCCTTCAACATTCTAGCAAGCACATTTTACAAGCCATTGACTGAACAAGCTCATATGCTTTTTCATGGATTTTGCCTAGTCTCTTTTGGATGATCCTTCCTGAGACACCAGTTCTTGTTCAACATGGTCTATTACCTAGAGTTAGAGCACCTAGTCCCACCATTATCACATAGTCTAACATTAGTAGAGTTGAGATGTTAGGTCTTTTGATCCACTCTAATTCCTTACCTTGTCATAGAGTCATTAGTCGTTTTAGAAGAACAAGAGTGCATCCTCAACCCACATATCATTATTCTCCTATAGAACAAGGGATGTCAATACAATGTCATCCAAGCTTAGTCACCCATTCATCCCATCTTTTTCTCCTCAAGTCTAGCCTCATCTTATATCATTCACACTTAGTGGAGGACATTAGCCAGGCAAAGTCAACCTAACATAGTAGATCTTCTCTCATGAGTCATTCAACCCAATATACCTCATTTCCTTGAGCCTAAAATTGACCAAAAACTCTATCTTCTTGTGATATCATAGATCGAAGGGCCTTGAATCTCTATTTTCATGCAACTTGATGCTCTCAATGAGCATCAATATGTTTTTGAGGTCTTTTGGTTCCATTACGAGAACCCATTGACACCACCTATTTTGAATCCTATTCCACTTAACAACTAGCCAAGCCCCTAACCCTTACATTATGTCAACTGCCTCAGCCAGACTTGGGGAGTTGAGTGTATAGGTTAGTGTATGCTAATTTACATGCATATATTAATTGGGTTAACTCAATCAATTACAATTTTATAGTTTTTTCAGGTTTCAATCCCCCATAAACACACCTAGGGTTTCAAGCTGAAGGTGGTGAATTTTGGAATTACATGCATCATTAGGGTTCAGAATCACACATATAAATTTTTTAGAGTTAGGCAAAGGTGACCATATAGTCAAAATCCCTAAATTTTACATAGGTTAGTATCGACTGACAATATTAACCCAAATTTGATATAACTAACCTTACATAAAAATAAGTGCAACTCGTAAAATAGATAGATCACATGCCTGCTTTAGTTTGATTTCTACTTGTAGAATATAATAATGATCAAGTAATCAACCAAAAAAGTTGAGTAGTCATCCCTTTATTGTACTTACTATATTTAGTAAATGCCACTTATCAAATCATTACAATCGATATCAATATTTTACATTCAAGTGTATGCTTAAATGTTATATCTTAATATATGATAATTCTAATAGTTTTTATGTTATTAGAGTTGCAAAATTGAATTAGGGTAAAATAAAAGGATTGTATGAGTGGTTGGTTATGGAATCTAGGTTAACTAATTCATCGAGTACATCCATGAGTCTAATGAATGAAGTTTTGTAACCATTCATGGATAAGTTTTTCATTGTGTATCTTGATGTCATATTATTTTTTAGTAGAACAGAGGAAGAACATTTGTGACATTTGTGAAAAGTGATACAAAATTTGTGAGATGAAAATTTGCTCATGAAATTGAATAAATGTAGTTTTATGCATAAGGAATCCGTATACTTGGGATTTGTGATTTGTTAAGAAGTTTTGAATATGGATTTATAAAAGGTACAAGTTGTACTAGATTGGCCATCACCTCAAAATATATTTGAGGCATGTAGTTTTCATGGATTAAAGAGTTTTTATAATAATTTCATTAGGAATTTAAGTGTGACATGTGCAATGATCACTAATGTGATACACAAGGATAGGAAAGATTTTGTTTAGACAATAGAACCGAAAACTTGTTTCTAATAGTATAAGAAGAAAATGGCTAAGTAGCTAGTGATGGCATTACCAAATTTTAGTAGCTAGTGATTGCAATGTGAGTGGTGTAGTGACAGGAGTAACAATGAGTCACAAAATAATGCCTATCAAATATTTCAATGAGATGTTGATTGATGTGAATAAGTATTTAGTGTATGATCAAAAGTTCTATTCCATAGTGAAAATATTCAAGAAGTGGAGATGTTATTTGTTGCCCAAGGAAATTATTTTATATACAAACCATCAAACACTGTAATTCATAAACAATCAAGGAAAGTTGAATCAAAGACATGAATTGGGTTGAATGCTTATAAAGATATTATTTTTTTATGAAACGCAAGTGAAAATTCAAATAGAGTTATAGATGTGTTGAGTAAAAGATTTATTTTGCTAAATGAATTAAGAGTAAAAGTCATAGGATTTGATCTTATGATAGAGATGTATAAATAACATGAAGATTTCATATATGCATGGAAAGCATGTGTATAACCAATGACTGGCAATAGGACACCATGGTTAGATTATTTTGTTCAAGGCATATTTTTGTTACGAAGAGTGTAATTGTGTAGATTGAGAGGGTGAATGTGAGAAAATTTGACAAAGGAAAAATGTAGTGGAGGTTTGGCAAGTCATTTTGTTTATGAAAAACATTGGTGCAAGTAGCAGAGAAATATTTTTTGTCACTAACAAGTGTGGATGTGTACAAGTATATTCAAAAGTGTAGAGTTTTCCAACTAGCAAAATGGAAAAGTCAAAATGCAGGGTTGTATCAACCATTGCCTATTCCATAGAAATAATGGAAAGATATAAGTATGGATCTTGTTTTAGGATTGCCTATAACAGAAAGAGGAAATGATCCATATTTGTGATTGCAGATAAATTTTCAAAAATGGGACATTTTGTTTTATATAAAAAGACTAATGATGTGAAAATCATTGTTAACTATTTTTCAAAGAAGTTGTGCGATTGCATGGCTTTTCGCATAACATAGTATGAGACATAGATGTGAAATGTATTGGGCATTTCTAGAGGACATTGTGAAAGAATTTGAATACCAAGTTATAATTTATTTCAATATATCATCCTTAGACGGATGGATAGATGGAGGTTGTCAACAATGTTTAATTAAAGGTAAGACAAGGACACGAGATTATGTTCTTTTGTAAGTTGGTTTTGCATATAATAATTTAGTGAATAGAAGTACATGAAATACACCATTTCAAATTGTTTATGGGTTGAGTCCAAGAGGAGTTACAAAGCTACCCAACATCAAAAGGAAGCAAAGAAAAAGTGTTGTTGAAGTAGAGTATTTTGTAGAACATATGCAAGAAGTGCATAAGTGTGTTAATAGTTAGAGGAAAGTAGTCTGCAATACATACAACACACAAATGTGGAGAGAAAGGAAGTGGAATATCAAGTTGGAGATATTATCTTAGCACACTTGAGGAAAAATAGATTTATAAAAGGCACTTATGATATGTTGAAATGGAAAAATATTGGTCCATGTAGAGCGTTGCAAAAGTTTGTGAAGAATACATATGAGATATAGTTTCTTGAAAGGACTGATATATCACCTATTTTCAATGTGGCTGAATTGTATCCATAATATGAATGACAAAGCAACAAAAGTGCAAATGTAGATTCTGAATAAATGTATTTGATAACACCGATGTTAGAAAAAGAGCACAATGAAGTGGAATAGGTGATTGACATGTGAATTGGAAAGATTATACGCATAAATGAATATACATAATATTTGATGAAGCAAAAAGGTAAAGGAATTGAAGATGCAACATGGTAAGTGCATCAAAAGATGAAAAATAATGAATACCATTAGTAGATCTCTTATAGGGTTTTGAGCAGGAGATCATGTTTCTTTTGTTACCCAAGGTGTATGATGCAAGAGCATCTGAGTTCATGTGAAATCTTGCATCAATAAAAAACGTGTTAGTTTAATAAAATTAGTGAAGTGTTATTTTAAAAAAGTGTATTATTACACACGTCTATGTTTGTAAGTTTGCACAAATCTTGACTTGTGTGCAAGCCTTGTATGTTGTTTTGCACCACCTTTGTGTGCGTGATTGTTTTGTGTAATTTTGTGCAACCTGTGAGTGCACATATGATTATTGTTTGTAATGTTTTGTGCATATGTTGTTACACATGGTTATAATTATTGTTTATCTAAAAATTATTACTAAGTTTTATGCAAAAACTGGGGTTGGTTTTTTACACAAGTAAAACATTGCAAAGATATGAGAAGCATTTTTAGAAGTATGTGACATATTTTAGAACATCAAAGCTTTCATTTGGGTCATCACTTAAGATGGTTTTTCTATAGAAGCAACATGGCTAAAAATATTTATTGGAGGAGTTGGTTCTTTACCACACAAGTTCTGCAATTATTTTTGAGTCATTTAGAGAGCTTGTTGTAATGTGTGGTAATGTTCTTAACATATATGAATATAATGGCACAAGGGGTTTTCAGTGCATTTATTGGTTACAAATTATTGTGACTTAGCCTTGTGAGGTTGCAACTTTCATGTGACTTATCTCATGCGTAACTTGGTTTGGATGCATATATTTTTGTGACGTGCTATGTGAAATAATTGTTGCATTTAATTCCTTAAATCATGAGAATTTTCTAAGGATTCATTTAATATTTCATGTGATGTAGTATGCTGTGATGCATTAAGATTTAACGAGCTATGATGCCTTCAAATTGTATCACACATTTAGTATTTATGATGCATTGAGGTATATTTAATGATGATAGTGGGTTGTCAAACATCAAAGGTAAGTAGATGGGTCTCACACCTTTATAAGCATGCTCGTACACTTGTGTAAAAGATGGTTGTTAGGTGAATAGAGGGTTCTAGTGTGAGGATAATGTGAGTGGTTATTTTGAGAGTAAGCTAAAACTGTAAAAGTTGTGAGTTAGTAAGTAGAGTTATGCAGATGTATTGTTGTAACACATCTCATTGTGAGATTACTGTTATTGTGTCTCTTTCTGTACATTGCACTTCTTTTGACTGAAATCAATAAAGTTTAAAGTTGTGTTGTATTTTATTGTATGTTTGCTATGTATTCAGTGGGTTGCATTTCTAATGCATATCTTAGTTGAACTCCCTAACCGTGACTGCATCAAAAAGGTAAACAAGGTGAGACAAAAAAAGTGAGTGCACTCTAGCCACAAGTGGCCACACAAAGTTCCTCATACTATATTTTGACGTTACAGTCTCTCTAGAATATTAGGACATATTTCAAACAAGGAGGCTAAAAGAAGAGTACAAAGACTATTAGAAATTGACAAAATAATTTAAACCAATAATCCTCTAGTTTACATCAGAGGCATGTCATTGGTAGGCCTCTACCATTTATTTCGTCTAAACACATATTAGTCCTAAACACATTATCAATAAACTAATACACCATATTCTGCCACTTCCCCATTACTTCATTCGTTGTGGATATTGAATGAGTATGCCATGAAAATCCTAATAAATATCAAAATGTTAATGTTAGATAATAACAAGGCACACATGTGTTATTAAACAAGTTAAAATGATAAACATAATAAATATTTAGATTTAACATTGATGACACCATAAAATTTACTGTGGGCACCAATTCAAGTGGAAAGTGTGATTAGCTGACAAAGGTGGTTTCTTGGATAACTTTTAAATCCCCAACAATTATAACAATTAACAACATCCTTCGCCCTGACATAACTGCCACACACAAAGTAAGAATTGAAACTCTAGAGTCTAGACCAATTTTATTAATTACATGCATTTCCCCTTAGAGTCTATTACAATCTATAATTTATGGGATACAAATAAATATTACTAACACAGGGCAACTTAACCTCCCAAAGATAACTATTGTAGAGCCGTGAAAGGGACAAATGGCCCGTTAAGTGCATGTACTAAAGGAAGCACCCATGTATAAATTGTTAAGTTATTGAAGGCCGTCATAAATAATGACGACTATCATCATAGGAAAAGGGGGAGATTGTGGTGTACTTTCTTTTGGGCCTTGGGGAGATACCATCATGGGTGTCTTCATCATACGTTCTTGGGCCCACCATTACATGCTCTTCATTCTTAGGGTTTCTACCTTAAGGGCTTTCAACTCTTGACTCCCAACCTTGGGTGTGTCTTATTAGGACATTTGGTTCGGTGTTATTGGATGGTAATTAGGTTCTAACTTGGACTGTATGTTTTCAGCTAATTTTCTTAGTTAGCATGGGGTTTGCGACCAGGGACTAAATAGTTACAAACTTTTTCCAAATAGATTTTTCTGCACAATGAAGGTTTCACTGCTCTATTGCATGCTTATTTTTCTAATGTTTTACTTTGTAATATGTGAATATTTATTCACTTATACCTATTATTATACCTTAAAACAAATTTTTTTCTCACCATCGCTACTTAGCACAACTTGTCCCTATTCAACTCATTGCCATACTGTATGAAAAAATACACTATCTCATGTTCCACTATCACCTCCACCAAAAATATCAGATTATTATTACTTAACATTTTATATATATAAATAAAATCAACGATCATAAATTTCATAAGAAATATAACTCTCGATTTATATTTTCATTTTACAAAACCCTATTTTACCAAAACAAAAAATTACAACCCTTCCTATAACTTATACATTTTAAGTAACCACTAGTACACAAACACCACCCTAAATCATGGCGTTTAGCATCTAATAAATAGACCAGGTCCATGTTTAGGGATCTATACAAACTAACAAACCATTTTTTCGATGTGGACACATGCTACACAAATCATGTCCATATCACAGCTATCGACCTCGCTGCACTCCCTAGTTTCGTGTAATTGTTTTTCCTTTTTTCCTCCTCAATCTTTTCAGTCCGCCGCGGCAAATCGGATTAGGGTTATAAATTCATTTACTTAGGGGTGGTGCGAAACCTATTCCTCGGAAACCTCAAATATATTTCTACTCCTCTCCTGCGAAGTTTTCTGCCATCGGCGATTTGATTGTTCTGTGTTTATTACCAAGAATGATTTACGACGTGAACTCGCCACTCTTCAGGTCCTTCCTATCACAGAAGGGAGGAGCTGCTGCCGAAAAAAGGTCCGTCCTTTAACCTAATAAACAACCTCTTTTCTTGGTTTTTGTTAGTTATATTTTTCAAGGCTACTTTATCGATTCGAAAAAAGTTCTCTTTGTTGCATTACGTGCTTTTTATTTTACAGTAAGTGGTAACATCTGTAGGCATGATTTGTGCCATCAAAATATTTGGCCACTGCTCTAAAAATTTGTAGGCATGATTTGTCTCCGACAGAATATTTGGCCACCGGTTTCAGAACTACTGCATTATTTTGTTTCTATTTTCCTTTCCTTAGGTTTATTACTGGTAAGTGGTAACCAGTTCACCCAATCAAGAATACATTCTATTGGTCCTCATTTTAAGGCATTAATACAATTATAGTAGGCATTAGTAGTAAGCCCTTTTCTTCGTGAGACATGTCACGGGATGTCCTGTCACTGCCCTGGATTTTTTTGATCAGACTCGTTCATTATGATGAAGCATAACTGATACTAAATGAAAAGTTGGTAATGTTTAGGTGGAATGGTAGTGCCAGCTCCAGATATTTTTGAACTCAAATGAAGAAGAACTAAAAAGAGTGAGTGCGAAAATTAGTTAATGTTTTGTTTTAATTAGTGTTTTTTTTTCGTGGGTTGATCTTGGGCTTAGATGCTACGGCTATGTGGGAAAGGGTAAGTCACACTGGACTTGCACGGGTAAGTTACCCTGGACTTGCACCTGGCCTCTGCCTTGTCTGTCTTGATATGTCATACCCAGAGTTGGATGCAATATTTTTACACAATTTCAATACGTTGCCTAGGCTTTTCAACCTGGGGTTCTGCTCTGAATGCACCAATGATTCATCGCTTAAGCTCATCCCATTCAAAAAGCATTAGACATCCAACTCTTAGAAGAGATCTTCAAGTTTAAAACTAGGTTGATTGCAAAAACGGATGAATGGGTACTTTTAAGTTGACACACATAATATTTTTTTTAATAATTGGAAATGGTTTCAGTCAGGTTAGGATCAGGTCTCAACGGTAAAAAGTGAAAAGGGTAGCGAAACCCTAGTGAGGCGTGCAGCAGCTGGTGCACACCCCTAAAACTTCAGTGTCCAAGGTATTAGATATGTTTGCAATATTGACAAAAGATACATATGTATATGTGAGTGAATTATACCAAAATTGTAGTAATGGCAAAACAATTATATGGTTGTATGGGTGTGAGTACAGTTAAAGGTGTCTCCTTTTTGAGGCTGGATGCATGTACCCAAGTAAGAAGGCGAAGAAAAGTAAAAGTAACGGAGAAACTGGTTTAAAGGGCTTCTAGCATTTTGAAAATTCAATGATTTGTAGGCTGTGGCCTGCAGACTTTTGAAGGAGGAAAATCCTCTTTTTGGGCATTTGAAAATGACCACTCAAATTCTCAGGTGTTTGTACTCAACTGCAAATTCGTGTGGTGCAAGTGTCAACAAAAAAGCACCAGTTAGATTGCAAGCTTTTTATCAAATACGGAGTCATATATCTAAGGGATAGCTGCACATATAAGGGAAATTTAGAATTGGTGGAAGATATGAGAGTCATAGAAGTACTCAGACAAATCAGGATTGGTTATTGTTGCATTTAATTTGGTGTGTCGAGAATCACATCCTTGTCATTTGAAGCCTCTATTAAGTAGAGTTTGAGTGGTGTATTGGATATCTTGGGGACGGGGGGAGGGGGGTGTGACGTTCCCCCATGTCCTCCTCCCCCAAACAAAAAATAAAAATTGACGTCTCTGAGATGTCCTGAAAAAGGTGGATGTTCTAGGGACGTCTCCTATTTTTTGAAGGTATCGGGGATGATGTGACATCCCAGACGCCTTAATTTAAAATACAACCCCCCAAAAAATGATGTCTTAAAATTAAAAAATAAAACATAAAACCCTAAAATCACCTTGAAAAACATTAAATTAACCCCTAAACTACACTTGTCAATCACCATTCAACAAACCTACAAAGACAAAAGAATAGGAAAAGAAGAGGAAAGGAGAGGAGCAAGAGCAAGGGGGTTTCCAGTTTTTGTGTGTGCATTAAGTGACACAAACCAGGTATGTATATTGATTCCAATTTCCAATCTTTATTTTGCATTTTGTTTACAAGTTAAAGGTTGTAATTTTTAATGACCCACTTACAAAAAGAAAAATGAATTCTAGAAAATTCACTATAAATTGCTAATTCCTCCAAATCTGAGATTGCACACACAGCTGCAAACAATATGTGTTTTGGAATTTTCCTTTCTAATTTGTAACTTTGCCCCAAAAAAATGGAATTGAAGGTACAGTTGGACTTCAATAAATTCAATATAGACTTTCAAAAATAGAGCGAATATGAAGTGAATTCAGATCTGTTTTATATCACCAGTCTCAATAGATTCCAAAATGCTTTATTTCTTGAAAATCTAGACAATCCTAACTTGAGAATATTGGGTGTACAGCACTTACTTAAATCAAAAATATTCTTTTTGAATGATTTCAGCTCCGAATAGGTACAGCAGTACCAATTATACCTTAAGCAACTATCTTCTGAAAAACAACACAAACCCTAATCTCGAAGCACATCCCGAATAGCTTCTTTGATGGCACTTACGCTGTATTCTCTTCCATCCAGGCTAATACCTGCACATCCATGAACACATCAGCTTTAGATGTGGAAATAACAGCACATATGTATCTTAATTAATAAATCTGAATGTCTGACTGGCAGATTTAAGCATTGTGAGAAAGTGGAGCTTGCTTTGCAAAGAAAGAGCCTTGGCAAAATATTCGTTCTGGTCCAGATTTCCCTGTAAGACGATAACAGCATCCTCTTTGCGTACCACAGTAGGATCCAGGCCAAGCATCAACACCCCATTTATTTAGCTGAAATGCGTGCGCTGTTTTACTTTTTCCTTGACATAAGGCAATTCAAGTTTCCTCTTTCCCATTTGAATGTATGTTAGATGCTATTTCAATTTTGGTGTCTTTAATACCTTAGTAGAGGCAATGGTGCCGCCCTTAATCCCTGCTTTGCTTTGCATGCATGACCTAATCTCATCTATCTCATCACTCCATTTTTAAATCCCCAATAATTATAAAAATTAGCAACATCCTTCGACCTGACATTATTGCCACACACGAAGTAAGAATTAAGAACTCTAGAGTCTAGACCAATTTTATTAATTACACGTATTTCCCCTTAGAGGCCATTACAATCTACAATTTATGGGTTACGAATAAATATTACTAACACATGGCAACTTAACCACATTGTGTGGTTAAGATAGGTACTACAGAGCCGTGAAAGGGACAAATGGCTGATTAAGTGCATGTGTTAAAGGAATCATCCATGTATGAATTGTTAAGTTATTGAAGGCCATCATAAATAATGGCGACTATCATCATAGGAGAAGGGGAGATTGTGGTGTACTTTCCCTTGGGCCTTGGGGAGATACTATCATGGGTGTCTTCATCATACGTTCTTGGGCCCATCATTACATGCTCTTCATTCTTAGGGTTTATGCCTTAAGGGCTTCCGACCCTTGACTCCCAACCTTGGGTGTGTCTCATTAGGACATTTGGTTCAGTGTTATTGGATGGCAATTGGGTTCTAACTTGGATTTTATGTTCTCAACTAATTTTCTTAGTTAGCATGGGGTTTGCGACCAGGGACTAAATAGTTACAAACTTTTCCCAAATAGATTTTTCTGCACAATGAAGGTTTCATTGATCTTTTGCATACTTATTTTGCTAAAGTTTTACTTTGTAATATGTGAATATTTATTCACTTGTACCTATTATTATACCTCATAACAAATTTTTCCTCACCATCACTACTTAGCACAACTTCTCCCTGTTCAACTCATTGCCATACAGTATGAAAGAACACACCATCTCATGTTCTGCTGTCACCTCCACCAAAAATATCAAATTATTATTGCTTAACACCTTATATATAAAAATAAGATCAATGGTCATAAATTTCATGTGAGATATAACTCCTTTAATCATACAAACTAACAAACCTTTTTTTTGATGTGGCCACATATTACACAAATCATGTCCATACCATAGCTATTGACCTCGCTGCGCATTCAACTATTGGACCTCCCTAGTTTCGTGTAATTGTTTTTCTATTTTTCCTCAATATTTTCAGTCCGCCGTGGCAAGTCGGATTAAGGTTATAAAGTCATTTACTTAGGGGTGGTGTGAAACCTATTCCCCGGAAACCTCTCATATGTTTCTGCTCCTCTCCTGCGAAGTTTTCTGCCATCAACGATCTGATAGTTCTGTGTTTATTACCAAGAATGATTTACGACGTGAACTCGCCACTCTTCAGGTCCTTCCTATCATAGAAGGGAGGAGCTGCTGCCGAAAAAAGGTCCGACTCATAACCAAATAAGCAACCCCTTTTCTTGGTTTTTGTTAGTTATATTTTTCAGGGCTACTTAATCGATTCGAAAAAAATTCTCTTTGTTGCATTACGTGCTTTTTATTTTACAGTAAGTGGTAACATCTGTAGGCGTGATTTGTGCCATCAAAATATTTGGCCACTGCTCTAAAAATTTGTAGGCATGATTTGTCTCCGACAGAATATTTGGCCACTGGTTTCAGAACTACTGCATTATTTTGTTTCTATTTTCCTTTCCTTAGGTTTATTACTGGTAAGTGGTAACCAGTTCACCCAATCAAGAATACATTCTATTGGTCCTCATTTTAAGGCATTAATACGATTCTAGTAGGCATTAGTAGTAAGCCCTTTTCTTCGTGAGACATGTCACGGGATGTCCTGTCACTGCCCTGTATTTTTTTGATCAGACTCGTTCATTATGAAGAAGCATAACTGATACTAAATGAAAAGTTGGTAATGTTTAGGTGGAATGGTAGTGCCAGCTCCAGATATTTTTGAACTCAAATGAAGAAGAACTAAAAAGAGTGAGTGTGGAAATTAGTTAATATTTTGTTTTAATTAGTGTTTTTTTTTCTTGGGTTGATCTTGGGCTTAGATGCTATGGCTATGTGGGAAAGGGCAAGTCACACTGGACATGCACGGGTAAGTTACCCTGGACTTGCACCTGGCCTCTGCCTTGTCTGTCTTGATATGTCATACCCAGAGTTGGATGCAATATTTTTACACAATTTCAATATGTTGCCTAGGCTTTTCAACCTGGGGTTCTGCTATGAATGCACCAATGATTCATCGCTTAAGCTCATCCCATTCAAAAAGCATTAGACATCCAACTCTTAGAAGAGACCCTTCAAGATTAAAACTAGGTTGATTGCAAAAACGGATGAATGGGTACTTTTAAGTTGACACACATAATATTTTTTTTAATAATTGGAAATGGTTTCAGTCAGGTTAGGATCAGGTCTCAGTGGTAAAAAGTGAAAAGGTTAGAGAAACCCTAGTGAGGTGTGCGGCAGCTGGTGCACACCCCTAAAACTTCAGTGTCCAAGGTATTAGATATGTTTGCAATATTTGACAAAAACTACATATGTATATGTGAGTGAATTATACCGAAATTGTAGTAATAACAAAACAATTATATGGTTGTATGGGTGTGAGTACAGTTAAAGGTGTCTCCTCTTTGAGGCTGGATGCATGCACCAAGGTAAGAAGGCGAAGAAAAGTAAAAGTAATGGAGAAACTGGTTTAAAGGGCTTTTAGCATTTTGAAAATTCAATGATTTGTAGGCTGTGGCCTGCAGACTTTTGAAGGAGGAAAACTCTATTTTTGGGCATTCGAAAATGACCACTCAAATTCTCAGGTGTTTGTACTCAACTGCAAATTCGTGTGGTGCAAGTGTCAACAAAAAAGTACCAGTTAGATTGCAAACTTTTTATCAAACACAAAGCCATATATATAAGGGATAGCTGCATATAGAAGGGAAATTTAGAATTGGTGGAAGATATGACAGTCATAGAAGTACTTAGACAAATCAGGATTGGTTATTGTTGCATCTAATTTTGTGTGTTGAGAATGACATCCATGTCATTTGAAGCGTCTATTAAGTAGAGTTTGAGTGGTGTATTGGATATCTTGGGGATGGGGGGAGGCGGGCGTGACGTTCCCTCATGTCCCCCCCAAAATAAAATAAAATAAAAATTGACGTCTCTGAGATGTCCTGAAAAAGGTGGATGTTCCAGGGACGTCTCCTATTTTTTGAAGGTATCGGGGATGATGTGACATCCCAGACGCCTTAATTTAAAATACAACCCCCCAAAAAACGATGTCTTAAAATAAAAAATAAAACATAAAACCCTAAAAGCACCTTGAAAAACATTTAATTAACCCTTAAACTACACTTGTCAATCACCATTCATCAAACCTACAAAGACAAGAGTAGGAAAAGAAGAGGAAAGGAGAGGAGCAAGAGCAAGGGGGTTTCCAGTTTTTGTGTGTGCTTTAAGTGACACAAACCAGGCATGTATATTGATTCCAATTTCCAATCTTTATTTTGCATTTTGTTTATGAGTTTAAGGTTGTAATTTTTAATGACCCACTTACAAAAAGAAAACTGAATTCTAGAAAATTCACTATAAATTGCTAATTCATCCAAATCTGAGATTGCACACAGCTGCAAACAATATGTGTTCTGGAATTTTCCTTTCTAATTTGTAACTTTGCCAAAAAAAAAGGAATTGAAGGTACAGTTGGACTTTCAATAAATTCAATATAGACTTTCAAAAATAGAGCAAATATGAAGTGAATTCAGATCTGGTTTATATCACCAGTCTCAATAGATTCCAAAATTCTTTATTTCTTGAAAATCTAGACAATCCTAACCTGAGAATATTGGGTGTACAGCACGCACTTAAATCTAAAATATTATTTTTGAATGATTTCAGCTCCGAATAGGTACAGCAGTACTAATTATACCTTAAGCAACTATTCTGAAAAACAACACAAACCCTAATCTCGAAGCATGAACATATGATAAAACTGCAAACTTTATGAAGAACCCTTGTTTGATTTTGTCTTGAAGATGTACAACTGCCTCTGGAAAAGTACAGCAGTCCCTCATGCATGTGAAATTCACCCCCTTGACTGCTGCGAACTTTATTTTTCTGCCCAAAAATTCCTCTATGCTGCTGCCACCTGCCAGCCCTAGCTGTATGGCATGCTGTAGAGGTCGTACAACCTGAAAATGACTGCCGTACAGACTTGGTCTTTAATTTTTTTTTTTTTTTGCTCTACCTGCCTGTAAATTACTGCGATCTGGGTCCTGGACAGTATGGCGCTGATTTCAGCCCTGATTCATTGGAAAAGAGCCTTGAAACTGATTTGTCTCTGATTCTGGTTACACAACCGTGATTCTCGTGTGGAATCACACTTTGGGTATGAGGGTTTTCGCTCTCGAACCTTTTTCACGTGAGGGTTTTCGTCCTTTGGTGGTGGTGGTTGAACAAATGCCGCTCAAGTTCTCCATTGGATTCTGAAAATTAAATGATAATGGATGTACTTTTTCTCTTTTTCATCTTTCTTATAATTATTTTTCCACTTAAAACCTTAAAAGTAATTTAAAATTGCTTTTAATTCTAATTTTCACTTTGCTACGAAAAGTAATTAATAATTACTTTTATTTTGTATTTTCTACCCGGGCTTATAATTAATACACACTTTTGGCCCCATTCAATTAATAATAATATTTTAGATGTCCCCTTTTAAGTTGTGACTTAACAGTACACTCAAGAACATTTAAAGCATTATTATTAAGTTATTTCCCTTTAATTTGCCCCTTAACTCTACATGAATTAAAAATAGACTTAGGGGTCTTTCCAATGCCTAGTCCGAGAAAGGGGAAATTACATAATTTTAATTTTTTCCCTTTGCAAAACTATTTGACTATTTTTTTTAGATATGAAAATGGTTTATCCCTATGGATTCATGGAATCATGGATAAACACATTGAACCAATTAGTTCAATGTCTTGAAATTATTGTTTTATTGTTTATGTTTTAATTTGAGATTTTTTTGTGCAGATGTTGGATGAGATGAGTAGGTGAGGGTGAACAAGGGGAAAGGGAAGAGGCAACACAAACTGAAATTTCAATTGTGAGTACCCAACAATTTGATTGGCCCCTCAAAGTTGTTGGCCAAATTTTCCAAGGGGCCATTTAACAAGAGTGGTGTAGTTAAGGAAAGGGGATCTAGCTAATGAAAACATTGTCCTTGTTGCATGAGGCCAAAATTCAGTACTACTTTCATAATATTGCTGAGAGGAGATAGGTTGCGAGTTTTCAAACAAAAACTAGTTCGCCTCTTTTAAGGTTGCACTATTTTCAATGGATTTACACATCAAACCATGCTTTCCTTGTTGTTTAAATGATGTAAAGTACTTGAACAAAGAACCTAATGATGAAGCACTCAACTTTTAATCAATAACAAATTGTCAGACACTCATGAATAGTCATGTTTAGCTGCTATGACATTCACTTGAAGGAAAATTGTCTTCAATGGCAAGTTAGTGCTATTTCACCATTTCAATGCATATAAAGAAGGCCAAAATAATACAAAAATCTTATTGATCAAATTTTGATATCATTCACTGATGTCCTCCAGGGGCTTCCAAACAACCTTTTACAACCTTTACAACTCACTTGTCAGATCGTTACAACAAGAAATAGAAAATGGGCAGTTTTACAAATTTTTAGCTTAAAATGAGGCAATGTTACTCGTTATAGAAAATACATTGCTTCATAAATTTTATTGACCCTCCGATTCGATTGAAACCCATTTTGGGAATGCTATTTTTTTCCCTTGAAACTACTTCAAACTTCGTATCCTTCAACTCACCAAAATGCTTCAGTTTTGCTAAAAATGCTTTGCACGCAAAGGACTCGACCAACAAAAGAGGTCGGCTATGGTCTAGTTGGCACTCTCTCGACTTCAGGAGGTTGAGGACCCAAAGGAGGAGGGAGAGGCTCTTGACCAACAAAAGAGGTGTGAGCCATAGCCAATTGCTCAACCTTCAGGTCAAGGGCCTTTAGTATCTCTATATTGTTGGCACTTGATCGGTAGAGGTGTGAGCATAGCAAACCATTCTCTCGATGACCTACTATAGATTAGATAGTTGGGGTAGGGGAGCAGTCATTTGGTTCGATGTGAGAGTAAGGGGAAGCCCTCAACCATTGGGAGAGGATTATATACATAGGGGACCCCTTATAATCTAGGGCTTCCTCTCTCGACGAAGGGTTGCAATCGTCTAATAGAACAAGGAGGGGGAGGGCTAGTCAATTGATAGTTTGAGGATTTTATCATTTGATTTTATTTGATCATTTTACATTCTCTATGCCTAAACCTTTCTTTTGGTACCATTGATGCCCCTTGAAACCTTCCCAAACTCTCCAACTTTCACACGCCTCCCTAGAAATGGTTTTTTCCCTCTTGCTTATGTCAAACGTTCTTTTTGTTGTTGTTATAGTTTTGACCAAGTTTGTCTCCTTCCATCTTTTGGAATGTGTGGGAGTTGTTGTTTTCTGTCCCTTCTTCACAATGGTTCGACATTTACTATTTTTTCACGTTCCCATGCCCAAAAAGCTCTTTGAAGGAAAAAACCAGTTTCTTTTCTCTCTAGGTCATGTTTTGCACCTTACTCGTTTCGATGATGTTATATGCATCTAAACAAATATGTGCAAACAATTTACCCCCTCTCAAATGTTTCCCCATTATTTGGTATGCTCAATGCTCCCAAGATGCCTTGTTTCGAGGCAAAGCGAGAAAATTCTTAAATAGATGTCTTTAACTCGAAGTTTGATGATGCACATAGGTAAAAGGAGAAATATCCACATTGGATATGCCTTTGGTTCGTCCTGGATGTTTCTGGAATCTCTCAACCTTCATTGTGTCTCATTATGCCTACAATGAAAAAAATGCTTAAATCTGCACATGTGGAACTTAACATGTGGTTTGAGCATCATTACACCATCCTCATGGAAAACCCATCATGATTTTATGTTTGGTGTCCGTTGGTGAGCTTCGGAACTCCATATCCTTTGACTTGGCCACCATGAGCCTTGTAAGGACAACCATGTTTTCTATGCCCTTTGGAATTGTCACCACCCCTACAACCTCATGAAGCATTGATCATATTGTTATGATGTCATTCCTTCCATGATGACTTCCTTGGAGTCGAAGACGAAGCTTAAACATTGCATGAAGATGACCGCATATTGACTAAATAGCAGTGTTTTGGGGTTATGCAGGATAGCTTTTTTACATCAAGGATGCTTTTGCATCAGATTCTCTAAGTAAATGAAAAATTTAGCCCATGCTCATAGAGTTGGATTGAACTCCTCTAAGGGGTGAACATAAAGATCAACCTCAGTTTGATTTTACCAAGTTGAATCTTCAGCAACCTTGTTTTTCCGCTTGACCAAATCTTCAACATTTTCCTTGGCTTTTATCTCTTTGAAGACTCCAGAATCCAGAATGACTTATTTCTTCCGTCTCCCTCTCATGTGCTTGGTTCTCCAATTGGGAATTTGAGAATCTGATTTATCAATGTCATCAACCGGCTGCCCTTCCTGGAAAGTATACATGCCTGCCACATCAAGGATTGGAGAGATGTCCATACTTTTAGGCAACTCAATCTCATAAGCATTTTCTGATATTTTTTTCCAGAAATTTGCATGATCCAAATTTCTAACATTTGAGTTTGTTATAGGTCCCATTTGTAAACCTTTCTTTCCCTAAATGTGCCAAAACTAAGTCACCCATTGTAAAATCCTTTTCCCTTCACTTATGATCAGCATGCTCCTTGTACTTTTTAGTTCTTTGAATCAGCTGTTCGTTCACCTGTTTATGCACCTCTTGCATGTTTTCTGAAAAATCTCCCACGTCTCCCTTCTTTGTGCTCAAATCTACCATGTCTCTCAACTCCGTGATACCTCTAGGATTTTTTCCATAAACAGTTTGGAAAGGTGTCTTTGTTGTACTTCTATTCTGTTCAAATTCAGCTTGTGGTAAGATCAATTCCCATTGGCCTGGCTTATTTCCCACTAGACATCTCAACAAATTTCCAAGACTTTGGTTCCCAACTTCAGTTTGACCATTGTTTGTGAATGATATGCTGAACTTAATTACAATTTAATGCCCAACATCTGCCATAATGTCCTCTGGAAATGGACAACAAACTTTGTATCTCTATTAGGTTCTCTGCTCTTCGACAACCCATGCAATCTCATCACTTCCCAAAAAAACAAGTTTACTCTAGTGGTAGCATCATTAGGCTTCTTGCTTGCAATAAAATGTGCCATCTTCGAGAACTTGTGCACAATGACAAAGATTGAGTCATTATTACCCTTTTGGGTATTGGGTAATCCCAATACAAAGTCTACTTATGTACTCTTAAGGTCTCTCTGGCATAGGCAATGGTTTGTACAGTCCCGAATTTTGACTTGTACTCTTGGCATACTAACATATCCTACTGAAAATAGTCCAGCCATTGTGTTTTATCCTTGTTGACGGATTCTTGCATGTTGCCCATGTTTCACTAAACAAACTATAGATCCTCTTTGTACAATGCATGCCCTTGTCATATTGACATATCCTACAACCTTGCACAAACTTCTTCACATTTGTAGCCATCTTTGGCCAATAGTACTTTTCATTCAATTCTGCTAATGACTTGTCCATGCCAAAGTGTCGTGTTAAACCACCACTATGTACTTATTTGAACAAGTTAGCTTCCATTTTTCTTTGAGGTATGCATAACTAATGTCCTTTCAACAAGTCATCTTGGAGAAAATAGTGTAGCCATGGTGTTTTATCCTTGTTGATCGGATTCTTGCATGTTGCGCATGTTTTACTAAATTGTCGGTCCTTTTTGTAGAATGCCTTCATGGAATCAAATCCCACTACTTCTAGATGCATCTTTGTCAACAAAAGACTCCTACTCAATGCATCAACAACTCTATTGGATCTCATACTTAGATACTTTAGCACAAAGGAGTAGCTTTGAAAAAACTCAACCTATTTCATGTGTCACTGATTCCATTTCCCTTAGCTGTTAATGAATTGTTATAGTGATGATTCGTGTACTGACAAATTCCTTGGCTGGCAAGCAATGTTGCCACTTTTTCAACCCTTGTTTAATGTTGTAGAACTCTTGATCATAAACATAATACTTCTTTATCATTCATCTTTTCATTGAAGTATGCAATGGGTCTATCCTCTTGACTCAAAACAACCCCTATTGTTGTCCCACTAGCATCACAATCAACATGTAACACTTTGTTGAATTCCGTTAATGCTAACATTGGTTGTTCGTTTACCTTTTTCTTCAAGAACTCGAATCGTTTCTCAGTTGTGGCAATCCGCTTGAACTCTTTTATATCACCTCTCACGGTCTTTGTTATTGGACCTTGAATTCTGCTAAAGTTCCTGATGTTCTTCCAATAGAAACTAGCACCCATGGAAACTTCTAACTTTAAACATGCTTCTTGGTGTAGGCCACTCCAAGATATCCTTCACCTTTTTTGCATCGATCTGCAATTTGTCTTGGATACCCTAAATCCCAATTAAACCAACTTACGTTGCATGAGACTACACCTTTTCAGGGTCACAAGGAACTTTTCCTCCCTTAGCTTTTCTAATACTTGTCTCAAATGCATTATATGTTCTTATTTTGTGCAGAATATACAATCACAAACTCACCCATATAAGGTCTCAACACTTTGTTCATGTGACTCATGAAAATAATTGGTGCATTGATAACCGAAATTTCATGCAATGTCAAGCTGTCTTCTAAAAAACCTTCACGGATTCAAATTTGATGATATTTGCTATTCAAGTCAATCTTTGTTAAGTACTTTGCTTCACTCAAGTAGTCCATTCATCCATGTAATGAAAACAAGTACTTGATTGTTATCTTGTTGATGGCTTGGGAGTTGGTGCACATGCTCCACTCACCACGCTTCTGTGTGCTTTCTGAGAGTGTGTTTATTGATGAGGGTTGAATCTAGGTTGTGGGGAAACACCCTGCCATTAGTTACTTTTTGCTTCAATTTCATGTCTTACTCGTCCCACATCATTTAGTATCATAGCATTCGAAACGACACTCTAGAGGTCAGTGAAGGAACAAAAAAGATTCAGATCAGTTAATAAGTTGAGAGTAGCTTCAATGGGGGTGATTGTGTGAGGCTCTAGCTGAATTGTTTGTTGCAGGTTGTGATAGTTTCATTGAATGCAATAAAGTGAGAGTTTGGTCATCAAGTTTGTGTGCTTTCTGAGAGTGTGTTTATTGATGAGGGTTGAATCTAGGTTGTGGGGAAACTCTGCCATTATTTTGTTCATGTCTTACTCGTCCCACATCATTTAGTATCATAGCAGGTTTTGTTGCTTAGTGATTGTGTGAGGCTCTAGTTTGGTTTGTTGCAGGTTGTGAAGATTCTTGCATTGTTGAGAGTTGTGAGAATTAGAAATGGGAGTACCTCTTGGAAGAGGAGGCACCAAGAGTTGTAGACTTGGCAAAGATGTTGAGAGGAATCCAAGTTAGATTGGATGTTATGGAGACAATGCTACAAATAGGAGTTGGTTACAAAGATGAGTGAAGATGAAGGAGAAGCCCTAGAATTAGCTTGAAGAGTTGGTTGATGAAGCAGAGGATAGGTTCTTGAAGGCCATTGCCAAGATGGGAGGCAAGCCTAAGTTAGACACCCCTAGATACTCAGGGAATTTATGCCTTGGAGATTTTATTGATTGGATCACAAAGTTGGAAATGTATTTTGAACCCCAAGAAAGTGATGTTGGCTTGCACAAAATTAAAGGGATATGTATCCTTGTGGTGGGCTAATGTGCAGTTGGAAAGGTTTAGAAGGGACAAAGACATAATCAAGACTTTGGATAGGATGGTTGCAAGTTGAAAGGTAAGTTTCTAGCTTTTGATTATCAACTGAGTTTATTCAAGAAGTTGCAAAATTCGAGGCAAAAAGACACCAACGTAAAGGATTTACATGAAAAAGTTTTACAAGCTCACAATTTAGGGTCCTCATGTTGAGGATAATGAAAAGAAGATCTCAAGGTATGTTGATGGTCTTCGTATTTCCTTACAAGATGAGTTTGGAGTGATAAAGTTGCATTTGGTAGAAGCCTATCGATGTGCTTTGAAGTTTGAAGAGAAGTTGTTAAGGAGACAAAAAAGTACAAGTGGAAGAGGATTTTTTTCTAGAGGAAGAGGTCAAGTAAACATCATAAGAGGACAACATATTGATGAGGGAGAAGCTAGCACTTCTCACAATCACAATCAGGGTCTAAGGGAAAGAGGATATCCTTCAAGAGGAAGAGGATACTATGGTATAGGAAGAGGTAGAGGATTCATGGGTTCATGCTTTAAGTGTGGAGATTTCAGGCATAGAGCCTTTGAGTGCCCACAAGCACGACAAAACAATAGTAGAAGAAATGAGGCTAGCAATCACATTGCACAAGCGGATGAAGAAAGTGTTGCATCACCCAATCACATGGAAGAACTAGAACATGGAGAAGCTCTCATGATGAAGAGAGTGTTGCTAAAACCAGCTAAGGTGGAGAATGAACCGATATAAAAAAAGAATCTTTTCCGAACTATATGAAAATATGAAGGTAAGTGTTGTAAGGGCATTGTTGATAGTGATGGTATGGATAATTTGGTGTCTAATGAGATGGTAGACAAACTTGGGTGGAAAAGAATATTAGATTTTAATAAGTGAGCAATGTATGGTTAATTTTCATAATTGGTCATATAAGGATGAAGTTGTGTGATATTATGCCCATAGATATGTCATGTATTGTTTGGGTAGGCCTTGGCAATGTCATGGGAAGTTTATACATGATGGTAGAGCAAATACCCATACCCTTGTGAAGGATGGCAGGAAGTATACACTGAGCCCATTGAAGGTGAAAATGGAAGGAGTGGACATCAGTCCTAAAGTGTTGGGTATTTCCAGAAAACAGTTTTTGAAAGAGGCAAAGAAAGAGAAGGCATGTTTTGCTTTCATTCCCGAATCCATGGAAGTTGGAACAATGGATAAGGTGTGTGAAATTCTGCTTGAAGTGAAGGATTTGTTGGAGAAATATGCTGAGATTATCTCTAAGGATTTTTTGGATAAATTGCCACCAATTAGGAGCTTTATCAATCAAATAAATTTGGCCCTTGGAACTAGTTTGCCAAAGAAGGCAATGTATAGGTTGACACCTATGGAGAATGAGAAGGTGAAGCGACAAGATCAAGAGCTATTAGAGAAGCGTTTAACAAGAGAAAGCTTGAACCCATGTGCAGTTCCAGTAGTGTTAGCACCCAAAAAAGAAGAGGAATGGTGTATGTGCATAGATTCTACAACCATCGACAAGATTAATATCAAGTAGAGTTTCCCATTTCCTTGGATTGATGACTTGATGGATTGTTAGAGTGGAACAAGGTACTTCACAAAGATTGATTTGAAGACTGGGTATCATCAATTCAAAAATTGGGAAGGTGATGAGCAGAAAAATGTGTTCAAGACAAATGATAGATTGTGTGAGTTGCTAGTTATGCTATTTGGCTTGATGAATTCACCAAGCACATTCATGAGACTCATGAATGAAGTGTTGAAGCCACATCTTGGTAAGTTCGCTATTGTGTATTTAGATGACATCTTGATTTTTAACATTATAAAAGAAGAGCATTTAATGTGTTTGATGCTAGTGTTGTAAAGGTTGAAAGAAAAGAAGTTGCTTGTCAACTTGAAGTGCAGTTCTATGGAGTGTTGATTTATTTGGGTTTTGTGGCCTCACATGAGGGATTGAGAATGGACCGAGAAAAGGTAAAAGCCACTGTGGAGTGGCCATAGCCAAAGAGCATGTTTGAAGCAAGAAGATTTCATGCGTTAGCTAGTTTTTACCTAAACTTCATTAAAAACTTCATCGGGATATGTGCACCAATCATGGAAAAAATGAGAGTTGATAGAAGATGGTTCACAGTGGCAGTTGCATCTTGAGAATAGCTTTCGAATTTTGAATAAAAAGGTCACGAGACAACTAGTGTTTGCATTACCAAATTTCAACAAGGTATTCCAACTTGATTGTGATGCTAGTGGGACAACGGTAAGTGCAATTTTGGGTCAAGAAGGCAAGCCCATTGCTTACTTCAGTGAGAAGTTGAATGACGCTAAGTGGAAGTATTTGGTTTATGATAAAGAGTTTTAATCCATAGTGCAAGCTCTCAATAAATAGAGACATTATATATTTTCCGAAGGAGTTGTGCTATACATGGATCATCAAGCATTGCAGTTTATAAACTGCCAATGTAAGTTGAACCAAAAGCACATGAAGTGGGTTCTATTTCTTCAAAGTTATTCATTTGTTGTGAAGCATAGAAGTGGGAAGTCCAATAGACTTGCAGATGCATTGAGTAGAAGGTGTTTTGTATTGAATGAGATAAAAGTAGAGATAGTTGGATTTGACTCAATGAAGGATTTGTATGAAAAGGATTTGGATCTTAGAGATGATTGGGCAGTGTGCAAGAGCCCAACCAACATGGATAGAAATCTATGGATAGATTTCTTTTTGCAATAAGAATTGTTATTCGAGGGACAACAATTGTCTATACCTCAAGGATCAATGGGGGAGAATTTAACTAGAGAAAATCATAGTGTAGTTTTAGCTAGTCATTTTGGTGTGGATAAAAAGGTGAGTGAAAGATACTTTTGGCTGAAGATGAGTATGGATGTGAAGAAGTTTGTGCAAATATATAGAGTTTGCCAACATTCTAAGGGTAAAATTCAAAATGTAGGTTTGTATCAGCTATTGCCAATACCAAATAGACCATGGGAAGACATAACCATGGATTTTGTTCTTGGCTAAGGGCACAAAAAGGTAATGATTCTATCTTTGTTGTTTTCAATAGATTTTCAAAGATGACACACTTCATTGCATGCAAGAATACTAGTGAGTGATGCCACAAACATTTACAAACTTGTTTTTCAAAGAAGTGGCAAGGCTACATAGATTACCAAAAGGTATAGTTTTAGATAGAGATGCAAAATTTATTGGTCATTTTTTGGAGAACTTTGTGGAAAAAGTTGGGCACAAAGTTGAGTTTTAGTTTAGTTATCATCCACAAACGTATGGGCAAATAGAAGTAGTGAATAAAAACCTTGAAAATTTGTTGAGATGCTTGGTAGGGAACAAGTCAAAACAATGGAATATGATTTTGGCATAGGAGAAGTTCGCTTACAACAACTCAATCAATAGAAGTAACATTGAAGAGTCCATTTCAGATTGTGTATGGTTGCAGCCCTAGAGGTTTTACCGATTCGAGAGAGAGTTGATTTGAATAGAAGAAGCGCTGATGCGGAAAACTATGTGGAGCATATGAAAAATGAATCAATAAGTGAGAGGTAAATTGGAGAAGAATGTCATGAACTACAAGCAACATGCAAATCTCAAGAGTTCCAAGTGGGTTATTTGGTTTTTGCTCATTTGAGAAAAGAACGGTTTCCAAAAGGAACATATAACAAACTCAAGTGGAAGAAGATCATGGCATGTAAAATTATGTGAAATTTTGCAGTGAATGCCTATGAGATAGAGCTATCGGATGGGACTGATATCTCTCCTATCTTCAATGTGGCCGATTACCCTTACCATGAGACAACAATTACTTGAGAAGGCAAGAGAAGAAATAGAGATGTTGATTGATTCCATAATCATCAAAAGGACAAGAGGCAGTGAGTCTAAACAGTATTTGGTCAAGTGAAAGAATAAGACAACAAAAGATGCAACTTGGACGAGTGCCTTCGAGATTGTTAAGTATGGAAAACCATTAGAGGAGCTCACTCAAGGTTCATGAGGAGGAGTTCACTTAAGGTTCATGAAGAGGAGCTCATGGATTGTTTAACTTACCCAAGGTGTACAATGTAGGAGCATTCGGGTAAATGAGCGATCTTGCATCAACTAAAAATATATGTCGTTTGTTTGTGTGTTTACGATTTGCTGTTGGTGTTGACATGGTGGCGCATGTTGAAAATGATGATCAAAACAAGCCAAGAGACAACTTCAGATTTCCAACACCTCATGAACATTGAGGACAAGAGGTTTCATTCATTTGACATAGTCCAATTTACTGTGATTTTGATAGGTGACGAAATTGCCGTTAAATATAGCGATGGTTATGAAATCGCCACTTTGCATTAACCAACAGTTTCTTAACAGCCGTGACGGCTTTGAAACCACTAGTCTGCAGTAAGTTGAAGTAGCGGTTTCGCCTATGTTGGTGGAAAGAAAAAGAGTATCTACCCAGGATGATGAAAATTGACATTTGCGACTGTTTTCCAAGAACAAGGAAAGTCAAGGAGGCACTCTAGAGGTTAGCGAAGGGACATAAGAGATTCATATTAGTTAAGGAATAGAGAGGTCCGTGTGAGAGTTAGCTCTAGTGGGGGAAGGTGTGTATGTGTGTGTAAGAGCATGGAGTAGCAAGAACTGCCCACGTCCATTAATGGACTGTAATTGAATTGTATTCATCTTCATGTTTGCATTCAAATAAACAAGTGAAGTGTTGTTTGTGTGTCAATCTTTGTAATTCTGTCATTATATGCAATAAAGTGAGAGTCTTGTCATCAAGTTTGAGTGTGTTGTCTCCATTGGTGAGGGTTGAGTCTAGGCTGTGGGGAAAGGCTGCCATTAAAAAGGGGTTTCTCTTACCCATCCTGCATTAACAGTGTTGGTACAACAACACATGGGCTCAACTTTCCTTATTAGCCCCGTCTTTGACAACTCTTGCAATTGGCTATTGGCTTCTTCACTATTTTAGTGGGTGTCAACGTGTATGCTGCCTTGTTTGGAAGACTAGATCTTGGAATCAAATCCACGTGATAGCTAATGCTTCACACCATTGGTAAGCCTTAGAAAGATCATTGGAGATGATCATTGTATATTCTTTCAGTGACTCCACCTCAATTGGCATTTCACTTGTTTTCTCTATTGCCCCAACATGGAATAGGTCTGAAATAAAAGTAAAGCATTTTTTCTCCTTTCTCATTGCATTCAGAAACTGCTTGTCAGAGATTAGCAAAGCTTTGTTGCTGCTGTTCACTTCATCTTTCTTCTTTAATGGGCTCAAGGTAAACTTCTTTTCATTCTTCTCAAGTGTGGATGTGTTTGCTTTTCCATCATGCATAGCTTTTGTGTCAAATTGCCAAGGTCTACCCAACAAAACATGACACCATACTTCATTCTTGTATGAATTAATCTGAAAACTAACTAAACATTGTTCATTTACTAGCAGTTGATGAATTTTCTCAAGCCATACACCTCACACCTAATAGGGATTTGGATGTGTGATCCTTTTTAAACCCAACTTGAGTACCATCTATCAACGATAAATTTGTAGCATTTACCTCCTGACTTGTATGTAGTCTTGAAGAGACCCTTCCTTTGCAATGGGTCACTATCCTTCTTTGTGGGATTTAACAATGCTTTCTTCATCATGAGAGCCTCTCCATTCTTCGGTTCTTCAATGTGATCGAGAGATGCAACTAATTCTTCATCAGCTTGTACAACATGAGCACTTGAATCATTCCTCCTTTTGCCATCATTTTTTGATTGTGGGCACTCATAGGCTCTACCACATTTGAAACATGTACCATAGCAAGCTCTTCTCCTTCATCTAGAATATCGTCCTTTTCCTCTTGTAGGAGGTGGTCTTACTCTATGTGCTTGATTGTGACTCTGAGAAGTCTAGCTTCTCCCTCATGGCAATTATGTCCTCTTCCAGTGTTTGGTTGACCTCTTCCTTTGGAAAACCTTACTTTACCTCTTGTTGTACCTTGTTGTCTTCTAGACAACTTCCTTAGCTTTTGGTGCAAATTGATAAGATCCTTCCACGGTGTGCAGTCTTACCATGCTCAACTCATTCCGGATTTCATCCTGAATCGGCTGATATATTTGACCACCTTTTTCTTGCTCTACTTCGTGATAACAAATCTAATGGTTATTTTATAGAATTCAGTGTAATCCTCTATTTTTAGCTCCCTTTGTTTAAATTTTTTTCAACTTCTTTAGCAAATCCAATTGGTAATTAGTTGGTAGGAATTTGCTCTTCAATTTGGCAACCATTCTTTCCCATCGGGGGATCTTTTCTTTGCCTTGTATGTTTCTCTCAGTTTGGACTTCCTTCCACCATAGGGCTGCATGACCTTTGGGCTTGGTCTGAGCCACCTTCACCCTCCTGAAATCACTGATATCACTAAACCCAAAATATTCCTCCATCTCTATAAGCCAGCCTATCAATTTTTTGGGATCCAAGCTTTGAACTTCCATTGTCGTTTCTCTTCCAATTCTTGATATAGCTCTAATGAGCTTGTTTTCACCTGCGTCCAAATGTTGTTCATTTGCTTGCTCTTGTTCTTATTCCTTTGGTCTTGGTTCTTCTTCCTTTGCTCTTAGCTCTTCTTCAACATCACTCTTATCTTCTCTAGGGACAAAACCTCTTCTCCTATCATCTTCAACATATAACCATGCTTGCATGTTTCTCAACAAAGCTATAAACTCATTAAGCCTTATTGTCATATTGGGAGCTACTACTCTTACCTCTACCCACCATTCTTTTGGGGGCATCTTGACTCTCTTGGTGAATTAGAGTCAACTGCTTCATTCTCTTTGGTTGCAAACCTACTTAGGCAATGTTCACTCCTTCCAATTGGATTCAGACCAGCTGTGATACCAAATTTTGTAGTCAAGGAGAGGGGATGAACCTAACGACAGCCTTGCAGCATGAGGCCAAAATTCAATACTAATATCGTAATACTGCTAATAGGAGATAGGTTGAGGGTGTTCAAAGAAAAACTAGTCTGCCTCTTAGAAGGTTGCACTATTTTCAATGGATTTATGCATCAAACCATGCTCATTTTTGTCTTCAAAATGATGTAAACAATTTTACCAAAGAGCCCAATGAGGAAGCACTCAACTCTAATCAATAAAGGATCATGTTCATCTGCTTTGATATTCACTTGAAGGAAATTTGTCTTCAATGGCAAGTTAGGACTGTTTCATCCATTCCAATGCATACAAAGAGTCTAAAATGATACAAAAAAGTTTATTGATTAGATTTTGACATCATTCACTTATGTCTTTTAGGCACAAGGGCTTCCAAACAACCTACGACAAACTTTAGAACTCAGTTATTTAAAATAGGAGATAGGTTGAGGGTGTTCAAAGAAAAACTAGTCCACCTCTTAGAAGGTTGAAAAATTGCAAAGGATTATACACATCATGATCAAACCATGCTTGCCTTGTCTTTAAAGTGATGTAAACAATTTTACTAAAGAGCCTAATGAGGAAGCACTCAACTTCTAATTAATAATAAACTGTCAGCCACTCATGAGGATCATGCTCATCTACTATGACATACACTTGAAGGAAATTTGTCTTCAATGGGAAGTTATGACTGTTTCATCTATTCCAATGCATCCAAAGAGGCCAAAATGATACAAAAAAAAGCTTATTGATAAGAGTTTGACATTATTCATTGATGTCTTTTAGGCACAAGGGCACAAGGGTTTCTAAACAACTGATGACAACTTTTAGAACTCATTTCTGGAATTGTTATAGGAAGAAATGGAAAATGGTCATTATCACAAATGCGTAGCCTAAACTTTGAAGTATTTCTGCTCATTAGAGGAAAGACATTGCTCAAGAACCTTTATTGATCTTCCATCTAGATCAAAAACCTGTTTTGAGAGTGCTATTTTTTTTCACTGAAACTGCACCAAACTTCGTATTTTTCAATTCACTAAAATGCCCATGTTTTGCTAAAACACGGTTTTCATTTGAAGGAGGATGACCCAAAATGAAAATTTTTGATTCCTTCATGTTCTCCATATGCCTAGACCTATCTTTGGTACCTTTGACGCCCTTTGAAACTTCCCCAAACTTTCCAATCTTCACACACCTCCCCAAAAAATGTTTTCTTTCCCTCTTCTTGCTATGTCAAATGTTTTGTTTTTGCTGTTTCACATTTTGGCTGAGTTTTGTCTCCTTACATCCTTTTAATTAGACTTCTAGTAGGGGCTTTTCCATCACTTCTCTCCAATGGTCTGACAATTACCTTTTTTTATTTTCACATTCCCATTCCCATTCCCATTCCCATTCCCAAAAACACCCATCAAAGGAAAATAACAATTTCTTTTCCTGCCATATTCTTGTTTTCACCTTCCTCTCGTTTTGATTATATTATGGGCATTCAATCAAATATGCTGGACCAATATACCCCCTCGCAAATGTGGCCTCAACATCTGGTGTGCACAATGCTCCCAAAACTCTTTATTTAGAGGTAAAATGAGAAAAATATGTCTTTAATTCCAAGTTTGACGATACATACACATTAGGGGACAAATATCCACATTGAATATGCTTTCGGTTCGACTTGGATGTTCCTGCAACTCCTCAACCTTCATCGTTTCTCATTATGCCTATATTGAAAAAATGCTTCAATCCACATATGTGGGGCTTGCACTTGAGTCTCATCACACCATCCTCGTGGAAAACCCATCATAATAGTGTGTTTGGTTTTCGTTGGCGATCTTCTAAACTCCATATCCTTGACTGCCATCATGAACCTTGTAAGACAACCATGCTTTCGACACCCTTTGGAACTACTAACCTACCCCTACAACCCCACCAAGCATTGATTATGGTGGTTTGATGTTGTTGACTCCTTATTCCTAGCATTGTGATTGACTTAGAGTCGAAGATGTAGTTCAGACACTACATGATGATCACTGCTTATTGACTAAGGAGCAATATTTTTGGGTTATGTCAGATAGGTGTTCTGTACCAAGGATACTTTTGCATCAAAGAAGGAAACTTTGAGATTGTTTGCTACAATATTTGATGTCGACAAACCACACAATTCATGGGGAGTTGACATTGGAAGTGTAATAGTTGTGGGGAGAATTTGTAGGGGGGAGGGGGTAGGATTACTAGGGTGAATGCACACATAGTAGGAAAAGGGGTTTGGGTTTGTGGGGCTCTCACACTTGAGCAGAGGGCAGAGTTTATTGGATTGTATAATGGAGATAGCTTGGATTCCATTGCAGCAGTTAGTGTCCTTCGTCTAAGACTTCTAGGACTTATATCTCTCATGCTACAACTACTGGTGCATCTCCCACAGTTTCAACTTTTAAGGTAAGTAGAGTGGAAGGTAGAGGGAAGATTGTGGCACCCAATTCAATTGTAGACATGTTTGATGCACAGGCCAGGAAGGAGGTTGATGATGCCATTGGAATTTGTTTTTTGCCAATGGCATCCCACTTCATGTTGCTTGCTTTGCTTATTTCAAGACGGTTATGGCTAAGGTAGCCAAAGTAGGTGCATCTTATGGCCCTGCTAGAGAGACAAAACTGCATCTTATGTGTCTACTAGAGAGACAAAATTGAAGACTACGTTCTTGGACAAAAACTATTCCAAGGTGAATGTATTGATGGAGAAGATGAGGTCCACATGAATCTCCTCATGGATGGAGCATAATCATGATTGGGTGTACAAATATTAGTCACCACCCACTCATCAATATTATTGTCACATGTAAGGATGGACTTTACTTCTTAAGGGTGGTTGATTGTTCAAGCAACCCCAAAGATGTGAAGTTATAATTTCATATATATACCTCCGTGCGTAGATGCTTGGGGGGCGCCACCTGGAGGTTGTGCGAACGTGTTGGATAAGTTCCCCAAGCTCTTTTTGGCTATCTCGTCCACTCGGACACAAGCAAATGATGGCACAAACACTGCCCATTACTGGCTAGGACCCTGTTCCAGATGGCAATGATTTGCCAAGCTTGCGTTGGGGTCTTGATGATTGGATCTTTCGCCTTCTGGGCTTGCTCTTGCTGCATAAAAGTTATTTCTTTTTATGACTGTGACTTAGTGATTTGTTTCTAGGCTTTGCATGATTATGATACTTTGATTTTGCTCCTAGGCTCTGCCTAGTGTGTCGTGGCATGCTCTCATACCACCTTAGGGCGGTCCTTTCAATGTTGTATAGGTAGTCACAAATGCAACATATGTGTGCAATTCAGCAGGTAAGCTAGTCAAGCTACCTACATGCATATATTTTGGACCGTGTGTTGCATGCATGCTATGAACAATGCACTAAGAGACATCAACAAGGTTGATTGGGTCAAAAAAGTTGTGACCAATGCAAAGGAGGTGTAGATTTTTATTTGCAACCACCACAAATCATTTTTAATTTTCCTTACCTTTTTAGGAAGGAATTCCTCAAGGTAGTGAAGACCTGCTTTGCATACACCTTCATTTGGTTAGAGATGATGCCTGAGTTGCATGAGCCCTTGCAACTTATGATCATGACACATGAATGGAGTCAGTTGGGGGAGTCCAAGACAGAGTGGGGGAAGGGGGTGAAGGAGGTGGTGGTGAGCGAGACATTTTGCACAGATGTGAGATTCATCACATTGATTATATCTCCAATTATTAGAGTAATTATATATAGGGATTCTAACATACCCAACCTTGGGGAGATATATGAGTGCATTGATAGCATGCTTGCTCAGATGAAGACCTCTATTTAGGAGAGGGACCCCACCAAAGATTTCTACCATCAACATGTTCAACCCGTCATTCACCCTTTAAACATGGCCACATATGCAGTTAATCCGAAATTGCATGTGGAGAAGCCTCGTAGAGTTTCCCTCCTAGATAATGGGAAGGTGAAGAAGGCTTCATGAAGGACTTGAAAAAAATGTATAGCATAGAGAAAGCTTTAAAAGGAAGCGCTAAGTGGATCAAGTTTATTGAACTTGATGGCTCCAAGAATTCATCTAGGATAGAGAGGCTCACATTGGCACATGACATGTTAGCTGGTGGTGACTGTATAGGCGTCTAGGATTGCTGCAAAAACTTGCCATTCACCTCCTTTTGTAAGTTTCCAATTCCTTTGTTGCTGAGAGGAATTGATCAACATATAGTTGCATCCACTCTGTTAAGAGGAACAGATTTATCTCTAGGAGAGTTAAGAGGAACAGATTTATCCAAAGGAAGTGGGAGAAGCTGAACACCCCTTTACACATGGCCGCATATGTGGTCAATCCAAAATTTTATGTGGAGAGGCCTAGTAGGATGGGATGTAGAGTGTGAGGAGCCAAAGTAGGTTGGCGAGACTAGGAGAGCCGAACATTATGGTGGGATGTAGAGTTTGAGGAGCCGAAGCAGTTTGATGAGGATTAGGATGTGCAGTCGCGATTGGTTTGACTCCCCTTGTGGGAGTCAGATGAGTCTAGCAGCTCCAATGGCAAGGATGATGATTTTGATTTTTGAGTTGCTGACCATGCGTTTTTATTTTTGGCCTTAGCAATGTTGATGTACTCTTCTCATTTCTGAGTTTGACATTGTACTTTGTAATTTTGAGTAATGAAAATCATAATTTATAATTCACAATTTCGGATTATCAAATGGATTATTGGATCAATGGTTTTATATAGTATTCTATTGTTTTAATTTTCAACTTACTTTAGTTTGCTTGAATTATTTTTAACATCTCCTAATTTTATTTTTATTTTAAAGACTTGAATATTAAAATTTATATGTATTTTAATAGCCTCCACTGCCCCCTCCTTTTGCCATCCCCAAAGTCTGGGATTTTTTTTTCTATTTCAATCCCTGAACCACTTGGAACACTGCTGTCAAGTATACAATATTGATAGGTGAAGACAAGAATATTTGCCGTTCTTTGAACCTCCCTTGTCATAATTAAAACAGTTTGTTAGTCTTTAGGCTGTCCATTTTGTCTCACATGCTGATGTCTAGCCACTTGTAAAATAGAATGCACAGTTGCTAAGTGACTATAGCACCTTTCTGATTGATAAGGGACTGTTGTTTTTTTGGCAAGATCACCATCTCATCATTAGTCACAAGGATTTCAGTGAAATTTCCAAGTCTACGAACCCGATTTACTAAGTGGTTGTAACATTAATTGAGACCTTTTCTAGCATTTGAGAAAGTTTTCATTGTCGAATTCACGTTCACAGTCACCTCGTACTTTTGTGGGGCTACTTTTTTTGGTTGTTGGCATAAATGAATTGGTTATGACAGCAAAATGAAAAAGTCCCTAGTTACCGAGTTCGCTTGGATCTTGGCCAAATCTGGAAGGATGCATTTTTTTTGTGTCTTCCAGATTTATCTGATCCAGTTTGGGCATATTTTAACATAAAAAAAAAGACCCTAAAAAAACGTTGTCAACATTAGTGAACCCTAAAAAAAGCAGCCGCAAACCCTAAAACGCGTTATATATACGATGTGATTTGTGAAGGTAAAAAAAGTGCGAGTTTATTCTTTTGCAAGTTTGTCTCCAAAATTGTAAGAGATTGACATTGGCTTCGTTTTCATTGTGCAAGAGATTGACGACGATTGGTGACCACCACTGCAATTAGCGATAGTTACAGTTGGTGACCACCACTGCAAGTAGCAACAGTTATAGTTTGTCTCCAAAATTGCAAGAGATTGAGACATTGGCTTCATTTTCATTGTGCAAGAGATTGACAACGATTGGCGACCACAACTACAAGTAGCAACAGTTACAGTTGGCGACCACCATTGCAAGTAGCAACAGTTATAGTTGGCGACCACCACTGCAAATAGCAACAATCATAGTCAGTGGCCATCTCTGAAGACTTATGGTCACAGTAGACGGCAATGGCAATGATAGTGGAAGACGGTGACGACAATGGCAGTGGAAGATGACGATGACAACGATATTGGAAGATGATGATGGCAAGGGCAACAACAATGACGTCGACAAGGGTAGACACTAGTCACAGGGACAAATGACAATGACAAGGCCAAGGGCATACACTAGTTAGCAATCACTAACATCAATAACGAACTAGTGACACCATCCCAACGCAGTCAACGATAGAGGTAGAGGTAGGTTACATCTTTTTTAGTTTTTTTTTTAAAAACTGCAATTCAAAAATAATGATTTTCATTAGGTTTAGGTTTATTTAAAGTTAAACATAGGTTTAGGTTTTCATATTTACTATTATTTAGGTTTAGGTTTATTTAAATCTAATAAAATAAAAATAAAAATATTTGAAACATAAAAAGTATAAAATATAAATTAGGTATTGTATTAAGTTTAGTTGTATTTATATTATAAAATATTTAAAAGATAAATAAAAATATTCTAAATTAGGTTTAGGTATTCTGAATTAGGTTTATTTTATTTTATATAATTGCATTTACATTTAGATTTTAATTTGTAATATTTATTTAAATATTTTTAGTTTTTGTATTTTTTTAAAATTTTAATTGTATTAGATATTGCAAATAAATTGTTTGTGTAATATATAATAAAATCAAAATAATAATATTATGATATGTTTTTATTATTTTTTAAAGTTTTATAATTTTTTTTACAAGGCATTCAAAATTAAAATTAGTAATATTATGATATATTTTTATTAGTATTTATAGTTTTATAATTTTATTTTATATACGTTAGTTAAATTAAAAAAATATTTTTATAGTTTTTTTTAGATCGATAACCCTAGTTGAAGGGTCCTTACCTTGTTTATTAATATAAAAACGGTTACAGAAAACCACCAAACATAAAAGCGGTTGCAACAAAACCAACAATTACAGTGGGCCCAACGGTGACAAGAGCAACCAGGTCACACATGCCAAACCCCACACAAACAAAGAATCGAAACTGAGGCACCACTAAAACACCATCCAACACCAAAAACCATGAACCATCAGAACCCAAAGGAATAGAACCAAAATGAGACCAATGACCAAAGCCGTCACAAAGCCCACCCAAAACCAACAAATAGTTGAGCCGAGTTGGATTCAATTTCCACTCAAATGCCACCTTGTTAGCTAGAGCCCTCCCTGCCACCTGTGGAACCGCCAATGCCATTGGGGTCCACTTGGGCTGTTGTTTGCACGAAGTCGCCACGAACCAAACAGGGCCACTTGTGTTCAACTGCGAAGCCCCCATCGAGCCAGCCACCAGCTTGTTGCATGTCATGACCCCTCTTAAACTTGGGGCCCATCGAAGAGTGTCCAAGTGTCCTTGCATGAGGCTCGACACCTTGGACAAGAGTTTAATCGTTGAGATTGTCGCACCCAACTAGGAGCAAAGACTGTTGCCTGGCTCGCCACCTTGGACAAGAGTTTAATCGCTGCCATGCGAGCCCGAGAATGCCTCTCCTACAACAAAGCCTCCAATGAAAGGATGGGAGCATTGGCCGAGGCGAAAGGAGGGAGAGATTGTCCAAACTACGTGAGGGGATTTTAAAACATCGAGTCCAACTGCTTTACATAACTCAACAATGAGACAAATTTGTCTTCTAGCTCCCTAAAAACAGAGAGGGGGACAAACCTTGGCGTCTCCCTTCTCGAAAATGACATGGGAGCTTGAGGACGAACGTTCACCTCTGCCATCACCTTCGACAGACCAACCTTGAACGTTGACACCATGAAGAATTCCACCATTTCAAGCACTTGTTGCTTATCCTTCACCAACAACAAAATGTTGCTTGCAAACACAGAGACAATATCTAAATTTACCTTAACACAATGACATGAATTGATGTAAGAGTCCCCTAACATTGCTTGAATGGAGTGGAGCACTTGACCCAAGGGCACTCAAAAGATCTTCCTCATCCGGACGACCAAGACATCCCCCTTGAAAGCCATCCCTGTTTCTTGTCCTGAACGAACACCACTGATGCCATTGCAGCCCTAAATGACACATCATCCATCATGACCCGTTGGGCAAACCACAACAATAAAGAACCAAGAAGAAAAGAGCCAAGCGCCAAAGCCAAAGACCAACCTCCCATAAATAAGATGCTGCCACAAGGTGCTAGGGATTAATGCATATCAAACTGAGCATGAAACTTGCACGAGTGCCATGATTAATTGGCACAAATACAAAAACCATCTGCTGCTAACGGAGTTCGCCAATCACACGTCAAGTGGGGACAATCAAGGGGTCATCAACCTGAATCCATGAGAGGAGCATAAATCAATTCCAGCCAAGCCCCAACCACATTATCCACCTTGAGGTCCTCGGCCTGAGCAATGCCTTGATTGGCTAAAAAATATGCAGTTGCATTGGCCTTTCGGAAGCAATGATGCACATCCCAAGCAACGATATAAACAAGCCAAGGCCACACTCTCCCCAGAATGTTCTTAAGCAACCATGCCTTGGCCCCCCTATTATGAAGAGCTTGTATCAAAATCATTGAATTGCCTTCCACAATAAGCTTGTCCATCCCACATTGCAAATCCAGCTACACCCTTAAGACAAGTGCCGGTGCCTTCACTTAATTGTTGGTGCCATCCACCAAATTAAGTGAGGTCGCTTTGATCAAAGAATCACAACAATCCTTGATAATGCATCCCACACTCGACACTCCCGAATTACCACGAGAAGCACCATCAAAATTCAGCTTAAACCATCCAGGAGGAGGGGTAACCCAGTCTGTATTCTCCTTCCTCCTAGAACTAGATGCAAAAAACCATTGACTCGTTAATGACATTTTTACAAATTTTTAAATGTGTACTAAAAACTGTTTATAAATTTTTTATAGGTCTAAAAAAGACAACTTATCATCATGGCAAGTCATTTGCCTGAGATGAAAGACATCATTCAACGAGACGCGAATCCAGACACATGAAATGTACTTTGTGACTCAAATATCAAAGGGACTATAACAAGGGTTCGATACCATTATATTGAAGGCCATAATGTGAAACTTTGCCTAATAGCGACGAAAAACGCCATATATATGCATCATTTGTAAGTTAAATTCAAAGCAAATATGAAATGAAAACACTTGCATCAACATTTGAATCTTCAAAGAAGGCTAAAATTTAATGCAATATAACACAGGTTTTTTCCTAGCTCAATGCATTCCCCAATGTTTATCCAAAACAACGAAAGTGGACGTCGAATGTCCCGACCTTTTTTGAAAGCTATGTGGAAGTTGCAAGAAAAACATGAGATAGATTGGTGGCCTGGTTTTTTTATGCAAATGCCATCTCTTTCGATGCTGTTCAAAATCCACATACGAAAGCATTGGTAGATGGGATTCCCAATTTCGAAAAATAGTACACACAATGTCATCTTTTGAAAGCCTAAGAACTATTCTGCTAGAAGAAGAGGTGACATCCATATCTAGTGAACTTGATAAAACGAAAAACACTGGAGGAAATTAGGTTGCACAATCGAGTTGCATTGTAGTGACGGGTGGTCTAATACAAAGCAAAGGCCCCTCAGTATATTGACTCAATACCCTAAAGGTTCTATGTTTATTAAATCAATTGATACAAACAATGATGTGAAGACTGCAAAATTCATTTTTGAATGCATTGAACCCGCTATTCTGGACATTGGAGAAGAATATGTTGCCCATGTTATTACGGATAATGCAACGAATTGTAAAGTAATAGGGGAACTTATGGATATGTTTCCGCATTTGTTTTGGAATCCGTATGCAACTCATGTTTTGGATCATTTGCTTGAAGATCTTGCAAAGTTGGAGTGGGTAAATATTGTTGTGAGAGAAGGAAAACAAAGTTTGAAGTTTATATTTAATCACCACTTGACCTTGAGCTTGTATCGCTCATTTGCAAAGTGTGAACTTCTCTTTGGCTGAAACAAGATTTGCATCTAATTTTATCAGTTTTTAAAGGGAGGTCGAGGAGAGGACAACTTTGAGAAGAGTTGTGGTTAGTGAAGAATGAACACAATCTGAGCATTCTAAGGAAAGCATTGCAAATGACATCGAGAGAATTATCTTGGGTAGTTCATTTTGGGAGGGTGCCGAAAAGACCTTAAAAGGTGTTTGAGCTAATTGTCCAATTGTTGAGATTGGTTGATGGCATGAAACCTTGTATTAGTTTTGTGTATGAGGGCATGGAGCAAGCAAAATAACAAATAAAAAAATTACTAGTAGGTGAGGGTGATGAAATTCAGTGTATTTGGGACGTTGTGGATATCTGATGGAACATATTACATCAACCTATACATGCAACAACTTGCTATTTAAATCTTAAGTTGATAGAGGTGGATTATGATTTAGATGAGGAGGTAAAGCATGGTGTATTGGCAACAATAGACATGTTGGTTTTTGATGAAAATGAAAAGGCTAAGGTGAGAAGGTAGCTGACTACTTTCAAGAACCAAGAAGGCATGTTTTCCCACAAGGAAGCACAAGAATACATTGGTAGTATAGATCCCCATTTACAGTGGTAGACTTATAGTTGTTCTACTCCAAAGTTACAAAAACTTGCTGTGCGTGTCCATAACCAGTGTTTTTGCATGCAAAAGAAATTGGAGTACGCATGATTTGATCCATACTAACAAGACAAATTGACTAGGAGCCAAAAAGATATCAGAGCTTGTGTTTGTCCACAACAATTGAAGATTGCATGAACACAATCTTGCAAAAGAAGATGACAATTTTCATCTTGGAGAACCATCTTTTGAAGGAGATCGGGAAAATATTGATAGTGATGATGAGCTTGATAGAGGATTAGCTGATGGTGCAAGTGCTAGTTTTGATTTTGAAGTAGGTTCTGATGTTGCAAATGTTTGAAACTTTTAAGTTTGATATCAATTTTGAGCTTAGGCTTTAAACTATGGATATTTTGTTATCTTTTAATGTAATTCAAATTTGAAACTCTCACGCATTTCTCAATTTTGCAAGTGTTAAACCAATGCTCATTATCTAGTACATTGAAATATATATATAATATTTTGAACCGGATTTTTACGAATTTTTTTTTTAACTTTTTCAAGAATTCCGGATTATGGATTTTTTTGCCCTCTTGAACGGATTTGGATTTCCGAACTTTGCTAACTATGTGAAAAACATGTGTAAAAGGACATTGCACTTACTCTCTCTTAAGGTAACTATAGCTTTTATATGTTTGATACATTGTTGAACAGCAACTATTTTAAGTTTATTCTTCTTTGATATGATCTATTAGCATGATTTGTTCATGGCGTCCATGATTTCAGTACTGCCTCCCAGAATAGCTTCTTTGGGTCCACCTTTCCAATCAGATCAACTATAGGCTCTAGGGATGTGATCACAAGCTTTCTATTCCCTAATCAATCCTCATTAATGACAAATCCTCGAAGCATGCCTTTTTTTTTTTTTTGGGGATTGAATTACCTCAAAACTGTTCAAACATGTACAAAAACCATGTGTAGCAGTATGTTCATTACAAAGAGGTGTTTCTTATCTACTTTTGATAACTCCAAATGTGGAGTATCATTGAAAGGAACGTGAGATGTGTGGTGGTTTGTTTTGCAATCAAAGGATTTTGTTGTTCAGTAGTTGCAATGAGGTATTTAACAATTGAATTATCCACAAAGCTCACACAGTATGATGATGCCTGCTTTCTGCTTTCATTCCCAATTTCGACAACTGAGTACATTTTTTGTGATCACGTATACCTCTTCTGTAGGTCCAAGGTTGAAAATTGCTACCACGGTAATTTTTGGATGGAATTCTTTTTTCTTTTCCTGTACGGATCTGTATCAAGTGGATAATTGAAATCTTTACTTCTCGAATACTAGACAGTCTGAGATGTGTGGTATTTTGTTTTGCAGTCTTTAGGATTTTTCTGTTAAGTAGTTGCAATGGGGGATTTAGCAATTGAATTATGCATGAAGCCCGCACAGTATGAAGATGCCTTCTTTCTGCTTTCATTCCCATGTTCTACAGCTGAGTGCATGTTTTGCGATCACGTATGCCTCTTCTGTAGGTCCAAATCGTCCAAGGTTGACAATTGCTACCACAGGGATTTTTAGATGGAATTCTGTTTTCTTCTCTTGCAGGGAGAAGCATTGAGTGGATATTGTATAGGATCCATTGGACTTAATTGGAATCTATAATTACTTCTGGAATACTAGACAAATTCCAAGCACCTTTAGAGTAGTCTTGGATTCTAAAGATTTACTCAAGGCCAATTTAGCAGTTTATCTTAGCTTCCAAAATCATTGGAATAGGTAGTCTTGTTGTTGGTTTCAACCCTTCTGCCATCATTGTTAATGATTAGCATTCTGTTTTAGCAAGTGGAAATATCATTTGCATATGAAAGAAAATGGGTGTTCCTATGGCATTCTGTAGCCAGTTGTTTGGTTCTCCACAAAACTTGCATTACAAAATTAAGATAGAGCAGTCAGGCCTTATGTTTAACAAGCATGCTTTTGAAGTCCATGATTGATTTTGTTGCCGTATGCAGCTCTGGATTTAAGGCCCCCTTTCTAGGTTTTTAATGGTAACATTTTGACCTATGCTGTCTAGTTCTGGAGAAAATTATGTTTAACAGAGGCTTAAGGTCGCAATTTCCCATTCAAGAACTTGGGAGCTAGAATCAAGATATGGCATGGCTAGGGATTTTCATTTTATTCTATTTATTTTTCCAAAGTTCTGAATTCGTATATTTGAAAATTGGATTGAACAACCGAGAAATTCATGTCTAATTCTATTGCTCTTTATTTGTGATTATATTTTTGTTTCTTTTCTAAATTCTCATGTGTGGTTTCCTATACCACTATTTTTCCAAATTCCTTGTTATGGACCTTTTCCTTCAACGTGTTTGTAATGCTTTTAATGGCGGATAATTTTTTTCTGATAAGTAGTCCAGTTTTTAAAAGGTTTAATTTAGTTTTCAAAAGTCTATTTAGAAAACTTTGCGGCTGCTTGGCTTTACAAGCAATTTTTGTGGTCCTCGATTTTGTAAAATTATCTGGATTCTTGTCCATTAATTTAATGTAAAGTGATTATTGTTAACAAGCAAAAAATAGTTTGAATGTATATGTTTTTTTAATAATATTTTTGCAGGAAAAATGAGGACCAGAAGCCTAAGGAACAGAGACCAAAGGCCAGCGAGAACAAGCCAGTGATGAATGAATGAAACTAAAAAGGAACCTTTGTGTTATTATGGATTTCTAGTTTGAGCCACAAACTAAACTCAAATTTTATGAACCAGTTTAATATGCAACACATAAAACTTGAAACTTATTTGCATGAAAACTCATTTGTTGTTGTGATGGATCAGTTTTAAGATTCTTGGAATATATTTCTTGTTCTCGGTTCAAGATGATTTATAAATTCCCACTCATTCATCTATTCAAGAGCAGTTGTCAGCTTTAGTTTTCTCATGG
This sequence comes from Torreya grandis, assembly GCA_037957365.1. Lineage (NCBI taxonomy): Eukaryota > Viridiplantae > Streptophyta > Pinopsida > Cupressales > Taxaceae > Torreya > Torreya grandis. The sequence continues at coordinate 2,585,517 of JARHVA010001583.1, forward strand.
TGTCGTCCTTTTATTGAATGCCTACTTCTTGGCTGATAGTGGATTATGTTTTTAGCTTTTAGTACTTGTTTTGCCTAATTTGTGAATATTTTACTTGGTGAAAGTCGAGAACATTTAAAAGCAAGATTAGCATTTCAGAAACGAAAGGAAATTCTGTTTATATTAGAATGATTTGTGGTAACATGAGGCTTCCAGATAATGATTATTGTCTCTGCATTCACAAATACTATTACAGTTTTCCGCTGCCAATTGTAACATTCCATTGATGTTTTCGAATTTTCCTGTTCTTGTGGTACATGTAGCTCTATTCAAAGCAATACCAATCTTGTTGTGTACAATAGTGTATAACAAAATATCGAGGCGTTATCTATTTTTTCTAGCAGTGATTTTGACTACAATATGTAATGAGACAGTTTTAGGGGTAGAGTTTTTAATTAAAATATCTCAAGAGATGGCAGGAAGTTTGAAAATTTTGGGCATAGGGTTTTCAATCTACATGTTTCAACAAATTGCCAAAAGTTTGAAAATGTTAGCTAACGTGGTTGGTGGTTAAATGGGTGCACTCTTCATAGTTCACCAGGTTGCCAAATGTTTGAAAATGTTAGCTAGTGTGGTTAGTGGTTAGGGGTTAAAGGGGTGCACTCTTTTGTGATAAGAACCGAGTTCAATTTCCTTTTGGGTAGACGCTTGGAGGCACATATAAACATTTTGAGACTTATATGGGTAGCATATGCTGATGACAGTGCCTCGATATCTTATGTTAATCTAGTGTAACTATCATCTAGGAATTATTGTATGCTACATAATAGCCCTTATCATATGATGCCATTGTAGAATATAACACCATTAGAGCACAAGGGGCAAGGGAGAAAATCTTTGAAATTTTATATTTAGAACACGGGGCAAGGGAAAATCTTTGACTTTTTATATTTAGAGCACAAGGGGCAAGAGCCAATTCTTGAAATTTTGTAATAGATGTGGTAATGATACATGGTAGCACTGACCATGCAAATGACTTGAAAAAAATGTCTATCAATTTCATGAATTCTGTTAAGGTTTGCAATGGTGGCTGCAGAATTTACCCATTTAATGCTATTTTTTCAATTGCCTGGCAGAAGTTGGATGCCATGCCACTTATTTGATGTTTGTGAATCTTTATTTATTAAAAAAAAAAATCTCTAGAAATTGCGTGTTTATATCATTCAATTCATTGCATTTAATCTTAAATCCTTTAAGATTTGCATCAGAGTGTTGGCTTTTTGAGTGGAATGATATCTGATATGCCACTTTGTTCAGCATTTATGCCGGCAATAATAACAAATTGATGGAATGCACAAAGTTCATAACCTTTTTAAATGATATTAGTATTGCAGAGGAGGGTGGTAGGACATAAAACCCATGTTCATTCACGCATGCAAGCACTATATATGCTATTAATGTTGGATATTTGTGAAGAAAGGTCAGCTATGGCATTCCTTGATTATTGTATACACTTACAAGTATTGTTGGCTGTAAATAAAATTGAAGTTTACAGACAAACTGTCATATATTTGCACTCTCCTGCTTGCAAATGTCCAAAAGGAGAGCAAATGGGAGTCTAATAGGGATTTGACATAGATGCTGTGTTGGCTATTTTTTCCGCTTCCAAGAAGTCTTAGGATCTTTTGAAATGAAAATTGGCATATAAATTGGTCAAATCAATTAAGAATTGAAAAATATCGTCACTAATATTTGGAAGGTTTTAGATAAAACTGGATTAGAAAAAAACTTTAGCACAATACGCTGCTTTGAGGTTGTAGTAACGCTTTGATGTTGTAGTAACTCGTTGGCATGGATGACCATCCAACACGTGACCTTCTAGCCTGGTAAAAGAAGGGGAATGTAGAATATTTAAACAATGTTTAAAGTATTCTTATTAAATTCAAGTATAAGTGATTGGCAAATCAGTTCTTTTTTTTTTTTTGAAAGAGGTCACTAGTTCAATTCCATTCAAAGACTTTACCATTTTTTTAATTAAATGAGACCCTGCAGGGTTATTTCTTTTAAGAAGGACTTGGTATTGTTTTGAAAGTGTAAAAGAAATTCCACACAAGTTTAATTCTTTCTAAAAGTCCAACATGTTAACAAATTGTTTAAAAATACTTCTTGGGACCAAAATGTTATTTTTTCGCATGTGGGAGTGCTTTATAAAATATTTTTCGAAAAACAATTGAAAGTTTATTGTTGTTGAGAGGGAGCTTAGAATTGAGCTAAACGAAATCATGCATGAAAATAACGTTTAAAGGAGATTTTTATGTATCTAAAAGCATTTTGAAATTCGAAAGGGGGATTGTTTCAACTTTGAGGCATAAGAAAATATTTTAAAAATTTCAAGGATTAAGGAGGGTGTCATTTAAAATTTTGTGAACTTAAATTCATAACATTCCTAGCATTTGAGCATTATCTATGTCCCTTGACTTGGCTTGCATCTTGTGATTTTTTTGTATCTAAAAATATTTAGAAATTTGACGGCAAATTTGTTTCTATCAGGGGAGTAAGTATTTTTTTCTATTAAGTGGCACAAGTTTTTTTTAAAAAAATTTCAAAGAATAAGAGCCCCTATCATTTTTTTTTTGAAACTTAAAACTATATTAAACCCAACATCTAAGCATCATTGATGGTTCTTGACTTGGATTGCATATTGTGAAATGTGTTGGTGGTTTCCCATCTTATTTTTTCTTCTTTACATCATGGGGTCCACAACCTACGCTGATAGAATGTTATCTTTATACTTCAAAGTGAAAAGCCATGAAGTTAAAATGATTGTTGAATGAAATCACAACCCACATTCATGCAATTTTGTGAAGAGAAGTGGAATCAATTCACTTCAAGCACAAGAAGATCTTCATAGGAAATATTAGGAACATATTTATAATTTTTAAATATATAAATTATGCCATTATAATAGCATACATAATTTGCTATACATATAATTATTTTACCGGATGTAAAAATTTATCTAAAAATCTTAATTATTTACTAATATGATTTAAGTTTTGAATATATAAACTTCATGCGAATCCATAAAAAATTCTCAAAAAACTTTATAATACTAAAGATGTAAAAATATACATGGAAACCCTATAATTATATAATTTTAACATGTCATAAAAAAAAAATTCTCAAAAAGCCTTATAATACTAAGGATGTAAAAATAAGATTACGCCATTATAATATCATACATAATTGTGTTATACCTATAATTATTTTACTAGATGTAAAAATTTCTCTAAATACCCTCATTACTTAATAATATTTAAAAAAATAAAATAAAATTTAAAACCCTAGTTAATATAATTATTTTTATTTATAAAAAAATAATATAATTAATTTTTTAAATATATACACTTCATGCGCTCCAAATACACAGAAAGTAATTTTTGTTGGGATACATATAATTTCTTTTTACCTCTCATTTGCTTTTTTGTTACACTTTGTTTTTTTATTGTTTTTAATGTGTCGGTTGTAAACTAATTAAAAGTGGGTATAGTTTTTTTTTTTTCGGCTCTAAAATAATTAAAAGTTGACACACTCACGCCATTACACCTCCCAACCCCCTTGGATGCCACTAAAGGAACATCTATCGGTGTAATTATCAAATAACAAGTAACATGTTGGTCTAGGGTATATTGGTCTTGTCAACAATCATATCCATGACTTTACTAAAACAATCTCTTTTGTCACTGGAGGTTGTCTAATAGATTCTAATGACGCTGGTCCTTCATCGTCACATGTTTTTATAGATTGTGCCACTAGTTCTTTGGCCTCACAAGTTGTTCCAAATTGTGTAATAGTTGGTTGGCCAATATCATAAATTGTTTGTTATTCTATCTCCTAAGTCTACTCCTAAAGTCTAATGCTCCCACTTGTTTGCACTGTGGCATACAAGGTCATAAATCTAGTTCATGTTTATGTCTACATTCATGTATCTCTTGTGGTAAGACCACACATTATGTGTAGCAGTGTTATGTTCAAGAACCTCCTAGATAGTTTATTAGGCAAGTGTACTTTGGTTGGACTGACTATGTTGGTTGGCATTAAGTGTGTTTATTGTTGCCCAGGTCTTGTAGTGAGTTAAGCCTATTATTTAGGCCAAGGACACTTCGGTTTTTGTTCACTATTGATTGTGAGTCCATTAGTTTTATAGCTACAAAAGTTGGTGATGAACCTGGGCCTTCTAGATACTTTTCTTGATTGTTCAACGGTTCTTGAGGCCTATCTTGTAAATTAGTGCATTAGATTATTGTTCAATTTTTGCTGGTTTTTGTTTTGATTTAGTGTTTAGTGTTTTGCCTCTTGTGATGATTTGACATAAGGGATTTTGTCTCTTGCCTTGATACTATGTCTTTCCTTTTTTGGAAGGGGTTCTATTTAATGGTTTGGTAGAGTTGTGAATCAAAGTTGATTTGTGAATCAGAGGATTTTGGTGCAAGGGAAGAGCCAACTTCATAAGGGAATCCCACACATTATTTTAGCTAGGTAAGAGGGTTACACATGTCATGCAAGACTTCAAGAGTTGTGCGGAAGGCATAATGAAGACAAAAGGCAGGGGGAATGAGAATCAACTGAGGAAGAAGAGTGCATAGTTGTTGCTATAGTTAGAGGGTTGCACATAGGTAAGTTTGAAGTGAGGTTGTTGCAACATTGTGGGAAAAGAAAGTTGTGGTACATATTACGAGTCCTTTTTACAAGTGTGCGCAAGGTCTACAATGGATCACATTAAGTCTGAATACAAGCAAGGATACATGCGACAACTAGACATGACCTAACAAAGAACATGGATTGACAAATAACAAAATAGGCGATAGTCAATGCTAGAGGAAGTTGACATCGCTACAAGGTAAACATGGAGAACACTTGTCCATAAAAGTGAAATTAGTGACGAAAACAAATGATCTGGATAAGACTATAAATAAGAGAGTCAAGGACCTATGTAAGTCAAAATCCTTTACATGAATTGGACATGTTTTAATTGTTGTCCAATAGAAGTAGTGGCGTTAATAATAGTAAAGTAGTGTCATTCATAGTTAAACTAAGGATAACTTCAATGGAAACCCTTTTATCTATTTGTTTTAGGAAGTCTAATGTTAATGAGATAGTTATTAGTTATGGAAATTTGTGTTGTTGATAGCTTAGTTATGTTATATGCTTTAACATGTAGTTTTTGTTTTCACACTTGCATATTGTCTGTTTAAAACACAATAGTTGGTGTATGCATTTTAAATAAGCCAACATGCAATAAAGTAAAGTTTAGACTAATTGCTGACATGTAGTATGAGTCGGTAGGGGGTATGCATTGAGTCGGTAGGGGGTATGCATACACTGTGTAGATCATGGACCATGGAGTATTATGTGCACACCACTAGTAGCAGTAGGTTGTGTCCAAAACTCACTAATGTGAGCAAGTGCCAATTCTGTACAAACTATGTAGAACCCCAATCATTTCCACCCATCGTTACTTTTCCTTGATGTTGGTAAAAATTCGTAGTAGGTTATGTTGTTATTCTATACAATGATAGGAGAGGAAAAAGTTACACCAAAATTTTGGTGCACAAGTTCGGTAACTAAGAAAAATTCTTATTCTTCTTGTTTGAGATGTTGCTAGAAAAAATGTGAAGCCAGAGGCGAGTTGATGTTTCAGCCTTCGCATTGGGTGTTCTTATTGTAATGTGGTGGCATTGGCTGCGATCAATAGTTCCTAGTTTATTGCCAAACAAAATTTATGTGTAGTGTTTCATCAACATTACAAAATTTGTTAATGTGGAGTTACTTCTACAAAGATATTGGAGTGATTAACCCTTGGTGGAGAGTGGGGGGAATTGGAAGGATGATGGTACCGTACACTTCAAGCATATGGGAAGTTGATTTCTCTTGAGATGGAGAGGCTTCCTTAAATATACATCAAGTATTATAGTATAGGGGGTTGAATCTAGTGGCAAAGGGAATTCATGTGCGAGATGCTTGGAATTTGACTTGGAAGATGAACAAGAGAGCCAAAATATGAAGTTACATTTTGGATGCACACATGCACAAGGCTAAACACAAGGGGAAGTCAATTAGCAACACAATGGGATACAAAACCATGTAGGTTAACTACATTAGAAAGATGCACGACATGAAGAGGCTTAAAAGGAAGAGTGATTTGTTGAGGCATAGGACACCATCTTTCGGAAATATGGTGCAAAAGTGCAAGAAGTATTGTGAAGATACAACAAACAATTGGTCCCGAGGTGAAAGCAAGAGTACAAACACAAGAATTTTTATAATTTGCATCCACATTTGGTTTTACACAAGAATAAAAATTATATTGCATGCATTGAGGTTTGAAACCAAATTGCTTTGGGATACTTTTTTAAAAGACTAACACATTTTTCCTAAGTAACCAGTTTTTACATAAAATTTGGCATTCTATATTCATGAGGGGTCAAAGAAAGACAATTAACACCCATGAAATTCATATTATCTACATTTTTACATGGTCCAATAGGGTTAAAATTAAGCTAATCCAATTTTGAATTTAGATCATCCACCCTATCACAATAAAAAGATATATCATCATTCTAATCATCATTACCATCGTACATAGTAGCATGAACAACAAAAGCATGGAATTCATAGAATCATTTACAACATCTAAACAAGAAGCCACCACATGTAAACTTAGTTTTGAAAGATACTCACAAAAGAGTAAGGTTAAATGATATTGCAATAAGAAAGTAAAACCCTAGGTGAATTAGATTTGAAACATCCAAAAAACAAACCCTAGATTTGAAAGAGAGAGCATAAAATACCTAAGATTGATAGGTTCAAAAATAGATGGGTTCACCAAAATTTAAGAATCATATTAGAGAGGTGGATGGGAAAAAGAACATAGGGTCAAAGATAAATCAATAAGCACAACGAAGATCTAAAAGGTGAAATATGAACCTAGGAGGTGAAGGAACAAGGAAACTATAAGGTTGATTAGTCAATATAATGGGTTCACCAAAATGTTTTACTATAATTGCACAAAATGTGGATTTCATTATGCACAATGAAGTAAAACTAAAGCACAATGCAATTTTATGCAAATATAATAATGAAGACAACGATTTTATATGCTAAAATTGAGATTCAAGTGCTTGAAACTTGACAAAGGATGTTCATAGAGAAATACCCGATTTATAACTTACCTGGGCACTGTTGAACGCTAACAATAGTGAAAAAAGTCTAGAAAACAAGATAAAAAATGTAGAAATCATTTGATGAGTAGAGAAGTTGTAGAATTTGATCAAAAGTAGCCACTTGATAAATATATTCAACCAGAATCATGGACCCCATGAATATGGAAAATTTATGACAAATGTGGTAACTTATTATGAATGTGGCAATTCCAACTTTCTAAAACTATTGGAGATGATTCAATAGAGGAAAATACCTAAAATATAGTTTCAATTCATTGAATTTCTAATCGATGTCCTCTAAGTTTGCCTTTCCTTGACATAACCCTAATTCATCACAAAGCAGAAGAAAAAGTTAACGTGTGCAAGGTTAGTGGTTTGTACCCCCCGAGGGCTATAACTACATATCATACACATTCAAAAACAAAGCTTAATGTAGTTCTAGTGTTTCATAAGTGAATGAAACTTAAAGAGAGAAAGGGATTCACCTCCTCTCCCTAGATAATCATATGCAACTATATGCTTTGCTATTACCTTATTTTGGTACAAGCATGTCAGTACAAGATAAATGAGGCTAGAATTGGATCAATGTGCAAGTCCTTTAACAAATGTGGTGATATTTTGATAAGAATTTATAAATGTGCATGATAAAATTAGCTTGCAAGAGATACAAATATAGGAGTTGATGATAAAATTGCTTAGGATACATTTGTATTATAGGCTTGACAAGGAAACATTTTCACATAGGCTGATAATAAAATAAAGTGAAAGTCGACAATCAAGGCCCATGAAATCAATGCAAGGCATAAAATGCCCAAAAACACAATGAAAATAATAGTATGGTCGAAAAAATTGTGGGACCCATAATTATGGTCAAATAAAAACCTAAACCAATGTTTTGGACACTCTAAGAGAAAATAAAATTTTTATCTATAGGTTATTCTAGATTGAATGGAGATCAAGTTATGAGAAAAACCTAAATCAATGGAAGATAATAGGAGGCCCAACATGAGGGGAAAGTTAAAAAAAGATCTAAATGTATGCACATGAACCAAATGCAGGAAAACATGGAAAAGACATAGTGACAACATGGTTTGCACCAAAATTATGTGTCTTCAATTATGTATTTAATGGGTTTATTGGATGCACAAAGAAGACAAATGAAAAAAGACATCTTTTGTAGTGTTTATTAGCTTATTACATATTAAATGAATTTTGTGTTTTGTAGGTTTACAATGGCCAAAAAATGAATAAAAATAACATAGTGAAGAAATTTATTTCAGATTTAAGTATAAAAGAGAAGAAACAACTTACTAGTACACTTCTTTAAGAGGCATTTCAATCACAAGGTAAGAATGTTTAGAGTTGATTTCATGTTTCCTAATAACAACTAAGATTTATAATTAGACATGAGGAAACACAAGTCTCTCACATGACGATGATAAATCCAATCTACACAAGTTTGTGGTGAGGGCATATAAATGAAGTTTGAGGTTTTTTGCTTAAACATTAAGTACACTTCAAAAGTTAACCTCAATTTTTTTATAACTTAATTTTTGGTCTTATATTGAAAGAAATAATCTGAAGCCAGGGGAAGAGGTGACCTCTATTTCATGCCCATTTTTTTACAAATAACCTTATAAATAAATTACCAATGGTGAAGATATAGAGGATCCAACCCCCAAAAAGAGTCATTCTAGTATGTATATGTAGTTAGTTTATACCAAGGCTAACTTTTATTTCGATTAAGATCTTTCACCAAAATGGGAAATAAGGTACCCAAAAAATAGAGGGAGAAGGGTGAAGAGGCTTGATAACCAAATTTGTATAAGTATGGCTAACCATCAACACATGAAATTATAATGTGGCCTTGAATACAATGTGGTTTTGATGCCCTATGTGAAGCTCATGAAATGTTGCATGTTTTCGTAAGTATAATCAAATGCAAGTTTTTAATCTATCTAATTTTTAAATTAAATCACTTACACAACCTATATACATATTCTAGGTTCATAGGGAGAAATGGAAGATTGCGATGCTCAAACTAGAGACATAATTTTTTTTCCTATATCTTTGCGCTCCAAATATTCCTTGCACATGTGTGGATGAGATTTATTTATTTATCCAATATATTATATAGGATAATTATTTTTGGTGAGATAATTTTCCATGTTTGTGCATGCATACATGTTATATCAAATGTTAAAGAGTGAAAACTATTATTTATTGAGTACAATAATATAACTATAACCTCTATTGGTCTTGTTCAAAATTGTCACAACAATCATGCATTATTGTTGTATTTAAAAAACTAGTACTTATAAAATTTCAAAATCAATCGACAATAATAATTAACAATGAAAGTAATAACAATACATTAAGCATGAATTAATACCTTAAAGGACACTATTTTATATGTAAATTAATATATCAATCATGACAATGCGTACATGATTTTTTAAAATCACAAAAACTAATGAAATTATGCCTTGCTAGTATAATTTTATAATAATAACTATACCAATTTATCGATATTATCCCCCTTATAACAAAAGGGGTGTGTTGTCAATTCGATATATGTAATGAAGATTTTAATTTTTACTTTCGATATTGTGCATATTGATATGAATCAACACAACAAAGATATAAGGTTAGACATGTTTCCACACTTACAAACATATGCTAAAATTCACCACTGTTGAGGGTGTGTGTGCCTAAATATCAACACATTGTAATATATGACTGATAGGATGATCTTGGCATAAGTCCATGGTGTGGGTAGTATTTATGTCACATGCATCACCCCTAGTGGCAATATATAAAGGGGAAGAAATTTAACTGACTATAACACCAATGCAACTATCAACCAATAGATGCACTAGTACTTTGAAACCATAACAAATGCACCATGTGAGCAAACATCCTAAAAAACTTTTAATTCACTTTTTCAGGCCATATAGTTTTCCTCAAAATCCTTCTGTACAAAATCATATGGCACTAGTGTATTTAAGGCTTCTTCACAATTAAATCTTTTATTTATTGTTGATCCATAAAAAAGTGTTATAACCCATATAGTATAATAAAATACGAAAAACCTAAAAAAAAGGGTACAAAAATTAATTGTCTGTAACCTTCTACTGAAGGTTTTATGAGTTATAGAATTAAAAGTAAAATATTAAAAACAAAGAGCCTAGAGGTAGTAGTAAAAATACTAAATAAAAAAATTATGTGACTTCTAAATCATTTTTTTTTGAAACCATCACTACCGGGCCATGCTTACGTTCATCATCATCCATTGCCAAGGCTCCAAGTGATTCTGCCAACTGTGAAACCATGAAATCTAAGGTGCTAATCTCAATCTTGGAGAAAGTTTTTGGTCTTGAGAGATATCTTCAACAATGACCGCTTGAAGGAGAGTCCAAACCTGGTTTAGCCTATTCCCCACACCAAATCCAAAATTCTCCATGTCCTCGTGTATCATAAAAGTGTTACTAGAACCAAATAAGATAGTTTTGACTCCAATTAGTTGAGCTACCTTACGAGTATACAGTCTCAGGGTGGACTGTTCAAGGTCCTTCATTGCTTTTATAATGCACTTAATTGATGCTCCTCTAATTCTTGGATCTAAAGAGATTTGTGGCCATTCATTTGAGGAATTTTTCATCCTTGACCCCTTTAATTAGTGTGCTCATCTAGAAATTCAATGCCTCCTTAGCTGTTATGTGGGTGAATTTATTTACCATAATACCAACATTATATATTTGCTTCAAGTTTAAATCATTAACTAGATCCTAAAATGAAGTGCGCACATCATCCATATAATACATATGTATAATATCCCTATTCATTTCCTTCAAAATATTAATGGAGGAAGGTTTTCCCAGGTTATACTATGTGCTCCTTAAAGGCCCAACATTTTCAACACCTAATTGTTTGGCCACCATGCTTGAACATTTTCTAGAGAATATAGGTGGGGTAGGCTTGTAGGAAAGCCTAGGAACAGGTAGGTAGGTGAGCTTTGGAAATTTAAAATTCCCAAATAATGGGTAAGTGATGTTAGGATGGGATTAAGAAATGATTAGAGGAATTAATAGATTGGTGGGGATTGAATAAGGTTAATGAATGAAGAAGAAATGAAAGGGGATATTAGATAAATGATTAGAAGTGGTGATAACTTAGCGAGATTAATTAAAATAATTAAGGTGCATGAATTTAGGTGCATACATTTTGCCCCTCTTTGAAAGGGCATTATGAGTGGAGCAAAGTGGAAGTAGCAATGGTCTTTCAAATAAATACCATTTCATAGTTGAATGTTAATAAATGATGTTGGTGGATATGATTCCCCTTCAGGGGACATGCGAGGAATAATGAGATGGATGGCCACTCGAAAGAAGAAATGATGGGTGGGATGTGACAAATAGACAAGGGGATGGGATGCAAGATGTTGAGATAGATGATGGAGAATAAAATTGACCTGAATAGTGGGCTATAAATTAATGATGCCCTTGGCAAAGACATATGCACAAGGAGGGGAAATGACTGCATCATGGTTGTCGACACATCTGAAGGGGGAATAAATATAACATGCTGATGATAGGATTAAAAAGCCATAAAATTTTGACATATCCTTAGAAAGGATGCATGCAATGGAGAGCTATAGGCCAGGATAAGATAATGATTTGATAAGATTAATGATGGGTGTAGCTCAAAGCTAAAGTCGAGTGATATGATGAAAGAGATGAAAAAGAAGCATGATATGATTGAGTGACCAAAATATGAAGAGAAAGAAGTGGTATCAAATCAATGAGCCATAATGTGATTAATAATGATGATGCCCCTAATAAGGACACATGCAAGGGAGTGATTGACTAATCAATGATGATGGATGACTGATGGAAGAAAAGATGGATGTGGTGACTTGTCAAGTCCAATCGACATGTGAAGGTGATTAAAAAAAAGGTTAAGGAGATGATTGTGGAGATGGTGATTAGTCAATAGAGGGATTGATATTATGGATCAAGGATTTGACTAATGAGGGACATGAGAGATGCGATGATGGATGATGAGGAAAGAGGTGAGATTCATCGAGCTATCCTTGGGCACTAAAAAGTAGCCAAGTGCTACATATATAGTCTGAAAAAACCTCAAGTCGATATAATGATAATGAGGATGATGATTAATGATTAAAGTGTGATGTTAGTGATTAAAGGATATGACTCAGATGATGAGATGAGGAAAAAAGATTAGGTCATGAGGATTAGATTAGTGATGGGCTATGACACATAAGTGAGTCCCACTTGGTGGCCAAGTGCATCCAAACTTGAAAAAATAAATTGGGGTCCGAATAAACCCCCTTCGTTTGAAGGGGGTTCGTTCAAACTCCCTTCGTTGGAACCCTCACATGTACTTTTTGAAGGGGGTCAAAGGTTTACTTTGGCATTTCATTAATTTTTGATTAATTTGAATGATATTTTGGGGGTTCGAACAAAGGGGGTTTGAACTAACCCCCTTCATTTGAACCCCATGTGGCATCAAATCCTCACCCATTGAAGTGGAAAGCTATTATTGGCCTAAAATTGACACTTCAGATGCCACGTATTAGGATGAAAAAATAAAATAAAAACATGTGGCTCTACATATAAATAGGTCTTTTTATGAGCTTTCTAATGATATGATTTTTTTTAAATTTTAATAACATTTAATATTTATTTTGATTTATTTAGTAAAATATACTTATTTATAAAATGAAGTACCATATGTTTGAGGCACTGGACAAAATAGGAGACTATGGCCAATTTTTTTTGAAAAATATCAATGCACTCGAATTTAATGTCCTTGTTTTAATGGTGAAAAAATCACTCTATTTCGACATATATATAAAAAAATATCATGAGGAGAAGACATAAGCATTGATATTCCTTGCCTTGATCATTAAAAAATTATTTTTTAATTAAAAAACTATAAAAAAATAATCTTGCACTACGTCCATGTTTTTAAGACCTCTTTGCAAAAAAGCTTGAGAAAATATTATGTTTCAGAAAATTATGAGGAGAAATCAAGTACTCAATAAAAATTTGTGTACACAAAACATACACACTGTGTATTTAGGTATTAAAAAATCTATTTTTTATTTTTTTATTTAAAAAAAAAATAATAAATGTAATCTACACTTAAAATGAAACATTTCATTAGTTTACACTATTTTCACATTTTATATGGTTAAGTCACTATTGTCTATATAAATTGAGAAATATTCACATGTTCATTTTTTGCTGGCCCCTTTATACCAAAAAGTGGGACACAATATTATGCTTCAACCCTGACGGGAATAAGGATGATTAGATGATTAGATAAATAAGGAGGGTTATATGATCAAGCCATCACAACCATCATAAGGCTCATCATAGTTTAAACAATCCATTAAATATGGCACTTGGCATTATGCCCCATGATATAAGTATGACCAAGAGGACATGGTGCCAAAGTGTGGAAAATGGGCAAGTAATGAACTTTTCATCCTTGAGGGCAACTAAAAGCATTATTGTAGCTTTGATGACCTCATATCATCCTCATTCATTGTCCAATAAAAAAAAGATGATGTAATATTATCAACAAACAAACAAAACATAAGACAATCATACAAACAAGCCAAATAATAAAGAACATATAAAACACACACATAAATATCTACATGCAATGTCACAATGTCTTGTCTAATGATGGGATGAGTGATTGGGTGAATTTATTAGGTGATGAGCTGGACTAGGATGATCTCAATGTGATTGTGGACATAGGATAGACTTGGATTTGGATAGGATGATCATGATGTGAGTGTGGACTGGGAGTTAGACTAGGATTGGGATAGGATGATCATGATGAGGATTAGAACTTAGGTATGGATATGGATATGGTTTTGGGGACTTTGATTAGGATTAGGATAAGGAGGATTTTGAGATAAGGATTAGGATTAGGATAAGGACTTGGATGAGGATTTGGATATGGGGATGTGGATAAGGATTAGGATCGATATAGACTAGATTGGCCCTTGGTTTAGAATAGGAGGATAGATCATGGAGATGTATGTGACTAGGGGAAAAGGTATAAGACAAGAGACCATGGACTATTTTTGGCATTTTCAAATTTTATGATTTTTAAGTTTTTTGACATTTCTTAACTTTTAAGGATTTTTGGAATATGTATATATACTATACAAATGGGGTTACTAGTAAAGGGAATACCAAGCCTAACAACTAGGATGAGGATAGATGTAATGATGGATGGGATGAAAAAAAGGCTGAGGGTGATGCAGAAAAGGGGATGAAGGCCAAGGAAGAAGGGACTAGGGATTGCCTATGACCATACTGTGAAGGAATATGATGTTTAGTTCCCTGAATGTCCATTGGAGGATATGCCTAGATGATTCTAAAACATTTCTCAAAACATCTTTCACGTCCTTATGAAGGGCAAGACAAGAAAGATTGAGACATAGGATACATGATATGATGGTATATGATGGATAGGGGGATATGGATGAGTTTGATGGATGGATTTTTTCCCCAAGTGTTGAGGGACCATGCAAATGATAGATAATTTTACCATGATGCTAGAGACCATTTTTCATCATGATCCTTGCCCAAGGCACCAAAAGACTGGTTTTCACCATTGGAAAATTGATATATATATATATATATATATATATATATATATATATATACTTTTTGACTTTTTTTTGAATTTATTGAGCATCTCAATTTATTAGAGAATGGTGAGATGTAGGATTACCGATATCACCTAGATCTTCAATCAACACCTATTCTGGAGATATGTGATGCTAGGATCATGCGATGAATACTAGATTCCTAGTGGCTTTTATTGACTCTTAACATCGTCCAAAAATTTCAACCAAGTGTCTTTGTAACCCCTACGAGGGATAATGCTACCCAGGGATAATGCTACCCAGGGATTGGAGATGTGGTAGAGATGGGAGCATGTCATGATTGTGATGATGGGTATAGGATGTGAAGGAGGGATATGATCATGATACTTATACTCTATCAAAATACGAAGTGTGGTAAAATATGTGGTGATGAAATCCACATCACTAACCCCTAAAAAGAAAAATGGGAAGGGTTTATTGGTGGTTTTTGATCCTTCATGAATCACCACAAGGATGCAAGGAGGAGAACATACACCACCGTAGCTGTTAGGTGACAAATAAGCAAACCAAAAAGGAGATTAATTAACTGATTTAATTAAGATGTGAGATTTATACAAGATCAAAGGTAAAAAAAAATACATAAGATATAGACACAATTTAAACAAAGTGATTAAAATGATTAAAATTTTCAAAATAATGTCCAAAATGCTAAAGGATCTTTGATAGGTGACTTGCAAGAAATCGATTAGTAGTTTGATTGACATTTTTAAAGAGGTAACCTGCAAGACAATGATTAGTAGTTTCAATTAACAATCTTGAGGGGTAACCTGTGAGATAAAACTTTAGACTAAAATATATCCTGTGAAAGAAGATGTTAACAAGTCAAAATATCCACTAGATTCACCCCTGCAAGAAATAAGATGTTAGTCCAATAGGCCTTAAGAAAAACACCCTAAAAAATCATGATTTGACTCCATAACTTCTTTGGATGAGTGGGCCATGACACGGGGTTCTGGGGGCGACATCTCCCAGCAGGGTTAAGGGGCAGAGCCCCTTGCAGGGTTCGGAGACATCACACCTGAAGTGCTCCCTAGTTAAATATTTATTATTTATATAATAATATAAAAAATAAAAATAATTATATAAATATATTTATCATCTAGTTATAATTACTAAAACTTGATGTCACATGAAGTTAATTACACTCTCAAGATAAGGCCTATGTGCATGCCTATCTCGATTCTTAGTTGGGCTAATCTTGACTAGAAGAATCTTTTTTATTTTGAGAGTTCAAATATCTATCACTCCAAGTTCCACCTTCATCCTATTAATGTTATAAATAAAGGGTAGCCCATTATTAATTCAAGGTTGGTTAATTGATAATTAAGGAATACTTGTGTAGTTATTTGTTATAATTAAATTATGATCTTACATTTACAGTATGAGTTTGTGTAAGGTTAATTGAGGAGCATAAGGTCGTGGTGGAATTCAATTATAGAAAACCACATCTTGGTTTGCCAATTTTTATTAGTAAAGACACACTTGCATCAAATAATGACAAATGATGGTTGATTGATTGTGTGCATCTTATAATCGATAATCGTTTCTCTAATTACACTAATTAGGGCCTTATTTTGATGATTTTGATATAATATCAATCTAATTACATTGAATAATGAAAAATGTGTTGATTAGGTTCGTGTAGCCCAAAATATAACTTGATTTGTCCAATTACACCAAATTGACCCTATATCATGAACTACTACAATCGAATAACCAACAAACGAGGATCAATGAAGGGCACACAATCTCAAATCAACCTTCATTATTCCACTTGCACCTAATTGGCATGTTGGTTTGTATATTATAATAACAACCTATTCACATTGAATAGTGAAAAACAAGGGTTGATTGGTTAATTTGTAGCCCTATATTGAACTTCATTTCTTCACTCAGAATTTATTGGGTCCTTATTTTGATGATTTTGATCTAACAAAACCCTGCATGCACCAAGTAATGAAAACACAACGGTTGATTGGGTGGATGTAGATGACAACTCATTGAGCCCTTCACTTGTTAATTTGGGCTTAATATTGAAATACTACCAACAAATATTATAATATACAAGAATTATAATTTAAATTGGATTCAAAGACACCTTTAATTTACCAATTTAAGCATAATATTGACCTACTCCCAACAAATTTAACATAATATACAAGCATTATAATTTAAAATACGCTGAAAAACTTAATAATAAGATAGTAGTTTATAAAAATTCCCAATACACAAACATAGAAACACATAATTGAATTTGTCATCCCTTAGCTTTCCAAAGAAGCACTTTTACTATCATCCTCCCTTCTTAAAACTTATCACATAAACTAAATATTAATTGATAGTTTCTTTTACTATATTTATGAATGAACAAATATTATTGTAAAACTAAATTTAATAATTATATAACCATATTTACATTTTTATAACCATAAAATATAATCATTTTTAAAAGATCATATTAAATACAAACAGAATTTTTTACACTTAAAAAACTAAAAAAAAAATATAATAAATATATATAATATTTAATATTTATTTCTTAAATTATAAATTATAATAACATTATACTAATATTTAAATGAAAATCTTAAATAAATAATCCTCATCAAAAAAATTATATGACAGGTAATGTGAACCGGCAAATTTATTCACTCAGGTGGACTGTCCTAATTGTTTTAAGTCAATGCCCAGTGGGCTCTTTTTCCTTCCCCTATGAAATTTCACAATTTTAGAAATGGCCGACAGTTTTGAGATCATTAATTTACTCAAATCTACTTTTTGAATGGTCGGTGTTTCTCCAAAATTTTTCGTCCTTCCTCGTTGTTTTTGGGCTTTTCTCCTCCATTCATTTAGTTTAATTTGATCTTATTTTGTACAACTCAGTGCTCGTCTATTTTTTGAAAAGGATTGAACCCATCATTACTCTTCTCCTCCATTCATTTAGTCAAATCTAATCTTCTTTTGTACAGGTCAGTGCTTATCCATTTTGTGAACATCTTCTTTCGAATTTTCTTCCTCGTTGCTTCCGTGAAAGAATGAACCCACCTACAACAGATCAATAGTTTTCATATACTATTAGAAACTGAAGTTAACAGGAGATAATTTCTCCACTTGATGTTTAACTTCCTCCCTCAGCTCTCATGCATGCACAACAGTTTTAGATTAGTTAGAGAATTTGTTTTAGTTTCAGTTTGCATGCAAAGACTAAAATTAGTCTTCAGGTTGCTTTTCTAATTATTGTTTGCCTTCAAATCTATTTAAGAGACCCATGGGCATAGCTTTGTAATTGAAAAAAGATCAAGAAGATCAAGAAGATTAATAAAATCTTTTTTTTATGATTGCTATAGCAATATGAGGGTTTGTGTTCTTATTTTCTATTTTTATGCTTAGTTTTGACTATCAAATTGGTATCAGAGCTAGATCCATCTTGGAGCGACACCTGAAGGTGCAGCAGTCCAGCTGGATAGGAGCCGATCTGTAGAACACAATAAACTTGTAGCATCTGAGAACGAGTGAGCAAAGAGCTTGCTGAAACCTAGCGTGTAGTTCGACGCAACCTGCTGTTGCAAAATCATGACTTGTCACATCAGAGGGAAAGTCCAAAAGCGTGACGTGGAGCATTGATGCCAGCAGCAGCCAAGAGTTGTTGACTGTAACACCTACAACAGAATCGTGACATGAAGCCGTTTGGATGCGTGGGACAGAGACCCCCGATAATATTTTTTGATATCATGAAGGAGAAAATCGGGTTTGGTAAAGAATAATCAAGTGGTATCAGATTTGCCAAGTGCAGTCAAAGAAAAGCTTTGGTGCAAGGAAGATTTAGTCACTTTAGTGTGAGACATGGCAACGAATAACAGTATTTCTCAGCCTCAAATTCCCATTTTTAATGGTAAGAATTACGATTTTTGGACAATTAAAATGAGAACATTGTTTTGCTCACAAGATGTTTGGGATTTGGTAGAGAATGGTTTTGTAGAACCACAGGATGAGGCTGCCCATCAGGCATTAACTCGAGCACAAATGGAAGAGCTTAAAGAGAACAAAAAAAAAGATGTAAAAGCTCTATTTCTAATCCAACAGGCATTGGATGAATCTATTTTTTTCTGAGTTGCAACAGCAACGAGATCCAGATCGGCATGAAAAATCTTGGAGACTACCTATAAAGGTAATCCAAAGGTAAAAATTGCTAAATTGCAATCTCTTAGGAAAAGTTTTGAAAATTTGCAAATGAATGATTCAGATTCAATAGATCAGTTTATGGGTCAAGTATTGATTATTGTGAATCAAATTAGATCAAATGGAGAAACAATAACAGATCAAAAGATCATAGAAAAAATTCTTAGGAGTTTACCCAACAAATTTGATGCAATAGTTGTAGCTATTGAGGAAACCAAAGATTTGAAACAATTATCAGTAGATGAATTAATGGGTTCTTTGTTAACACATGAATCCAGAATGAATACGAATAACAATACTTCTCTTGAGAAGTGCTTTCAAGTCATAGGTATCATTTGGCAGAGGAAGAGGAAGAGCAAGGTCAAACTTCAGAGGAAGAGGTAGAGGCATAAATGGAAGGAACAATCCAGATCAAGGTGAAAACAATAATCAAAACTACAACAATAGAGGACGTGGCAACAATCACTTCCAGCAAAGTTCACAGAGGTTTGATAAATCTAACATTCAATGTTATTACTACAAAAAATATGGACATTATGCAAGTGAATGTAAAAAGAAACAAGGAAATGTGGACAAGCAAAATGCTAATTACTCAAATGAATCTAGTTCTAATCCTGAAAGCTTATTTCTCACTTGTCATGCTACTAAAGAAAATGCTAGAGATATTTGGTTCTTAGATAGTGGATGCAGTAATCATATGACAGGGAATAAAGAATTCTTTGCTAGTCTTGATGATTCCGTAAAATCTGAAGTGAAATTAGGAAATGATAACAAAGTGGATGTAATGGGTAAAGGAGTAATAAATGTTTTGACAAAAAATGGTGAAAGAAGGTTTATACCTGATGTTTATTTTTACCTGGACTAAAGTATAATCTTATGAGTGTTGGATAGTTAGTACAGAAAGGTTACAGAGTATCCTTTATGGATAATGTTTGCACAATACTAGACAAGTTTCCAAGTGACAGGTTGATAGGAAAAGTGGAGATGACCAAGAATCGGATGTTCCCTCTTCGAATTTAGTGCATCCAAGGAGAAGATGAAGCCCACTTCAAAACCATGCATCTAGACCAATCATGGCTATGGCACTTAAGGTATGGACATTTACATTTTGGAGGATTGAATTTGTTACAAAAAAAAAATATGGTGAAGGGATTACCACCAATAGAACAACCAGGAAGTACATGTGACAGTTGCATTCTGGCAAAACAGCATAGAGAGAGCTTTTCAATAGGAGCCTCATATAGAGCAAAAGTAATATTGGAGCTAGTCCATAGTGATTTATGTGGACCAATGCAAATTCCATCATTTGGAGGTAGTACTTATTTTCTAACCTTCATTGATGACTTTAGCAGAAAGACGTGGATATATTTTCTCAAAAATAAGTTTGAAGCCTTTAGAAAGTTTAAAGAATTCAAGGCTATGGTTGTAAAGCAGAGTGGCCTTTACATCAAGGTACTTAGATCAGATAGAGGAGGTGAATATATGTCTAATAAATTTCAAGATTTTTACAGATATCATGGCATTAAAAGGCAACTGACTACAAGTTACACACCACAACAGAATGGTGTAGCAGAAAGGAAGAATAGAACAATCATGGAGATGGCTAGAAGCATGTTGAAGGCCAAACATTTGTCAAATAAATATTGGGCAGAAGCAGTAGCATGTGCAGTATATATTTTTAATAGAAGCCCAACAAAGAGTGTCAGAGATCGAATTCCACAAGAAGCTTGGAGTGGTAAGAAGCATAGTGTACATCATTTCAAAATTTTTGGTTGTATTGCATATTCTCTTATACCATCTAAATTGAGAAAAAAACTTGATGATAGAGGTGAAAAATGCATTTTTATTGGCTATAGTGAAGAATTAAAGGCTTATAAGCTGTATAACCCCATTTCAAAGCAAGTGATTATTAGCAGAGATGTTGAATTTAAGGAAGAAGAAGCATGGGATGGTAGCACCATCACAATTGGAGCACCAATTCCACAAAATGAAGAAGAATTTGAAGAACAAAATTTGCAAGGTGATCTATCCTCTCCACAAGCAAGAACAAGCACTCCAATAAGAACACCTAGGAGCTTAGCACAAGGTGAATCATCTGTTCATGCATGTCATCCTACTCCAAATTCACAAGTGATGAATCAGATCGAACTCTTACCACTTTAAGATCAAGATTTAAAGGTAAAAAAATGAGAAACTTGAATGAGATTTATAATCAAGAAGAATACAAGTTAGATTTGTGTTCAAATTTTGCTCTTTTTTCTCATGATCCTATGTATTATGAAGAAGCAGTTAATGAGGAACATTGGATAAAAGTAATGGATGAAGAGATGAATGCCATTGAAAGAAATCAAACATGTGATCTAACTAATCTACCTAAAGGTAAGGATTGCATAGGAGTCAAATGGGTTTATAAGACCAAATTTGATGCAGATGGAAATGTTGAAAAACACAAGGCAAGGTTAGTAGCAAAAGGTTTTACACAAGAACATGGAATTGATTATAATGAAACATTTGCTCTAGTTGCTAGACTGGATACTATTCAAATGGTTTTAGTAATAACTACTCAAAATAATTAGAATGTATATCAAATGGATGTCAAATCAGCTTTTTTGAATGGTTTCCTATATGAAGAAGTGTATGTAAAACAACCACCAAGTTATGAAGTGCAAGGACATGAAGAAAAAGTCTACAGATTGAAGAAGGCCCTTTATGGTCTCAAGCAAGCACCAAGAGCATGGTATAGCAGGATTGATACATACATGACAAATAATGGATTCAACAGAAGCAATAGTGAGCCTACATTGTACATTAAAATCAACAAAAAAGGTCAGATTTTGATTGTGTGTTTGTATGTTGATGATTTGATTTTCACTGAAAATTTGTCTATAGACACATTTAAATCAGCAATGAAGAAAGAATTTGAAATGAAAGATTTGGGATTAATGAAGTACTTTTTTTGCATAGAAGTTGTACAATCAGAGAAGAAAATTTTTATTTGTCAAACTAAATATGCAAAGGATGTGTTAAGGAGGTTTAAGATGCTGAATCGTAAACCAACACCTACACCAGTTGCTACAGGGACCAAAATCAGCAAAGAAGACAAAGGGTCTAATGTTGATTCTACAACATTCAAAAGACTAGTTGGTAGTTTGATGTATTTTATAGCTACAAGACCAGATATCATGTATGGGGTCAGTTTAATATCTAGATTCATGGAGTCACCAAAAGACTCATATTGACAAGTTGGAAAAGGGATATTGAGATATGTGGCAGGAACAACAGAATATAAAATTTTATAATTCCACAACTAATGATTTTAGTTTGATTGGTTATACTGATAGTGATTTTGCAGGTAGCATTGATGACAGGAAGAGTATTTTTGGACATGCCTTTCTTTTAGGAACATGTGTGGTCACATGGGCATCTAAAAAACAACCTATAGTGACACTTTCATTAGCTGAAGCAGAGTATATAGCAGCCACATCAGCAACATGTCAAGCAACTTGGATGAGGAGAGTATTGACAGATTTATTACAAGTACAAAAAGAGTCAACAACAATCTTTTGTGACAACAAATTAGCAATTGCATTATCAAAAAATCATGTTTTTCATAAGAGGAGCAAGCACATTGATACAAGATTTCATTTTATCAGAGAGTTAGTAAATAATGGAGAAATCCATCTGGTATTCTGCAGATCTAAAGACGAATTGGCAGATATATTCACAAAGGTATTAGCAAATGAGACCTTTGATTATCTAAGACAAAAATTAGGCATTGTAAACGCTGAAGTAGTTAGTGGTAGAAATTAAGGGGGAGTGTTAGAAACTGAAGTTAACAGGGGATAATTTCTCCACTTGATGTTTAGCTTCCTCCCTTAGCTCTCATGCATGCACAACAGTTAACAAACAGTTTTAGATTAGTTAGAGAATTTGTTTTAGTTTCAGTTTGCATGCAAAGACTAAAATTAGTCTTCAGTTTGCTTTTCTAATTATTGTTTGCCTTCAAATCTATTTAAGAGACCCATGAGCATAACTTTGTAATTGAAAAAAGATCAAGAAGATCAGCAAGATCAAGAAGATTAATAAAATCTTGTTTTTATGATTGCTGTAGCAATCTGAGGGTTTGTGTTCTTATTTTCTGTTTTTATGCTTAGTTTTGACTATCATATACAAGCTATCTATTGATATTCACTTTACTCTTCCTCTTCGACATAAGGCCTTCTTTCTTATTCTCAAGACATAAATCCGATTCATTTTGTGCTCTTTCTGTCCTTCAAATAAATCTATTTTTTAAACCCTGCGTGCTTGGCATTTGAGTTGAAATAAATGGCATCTTCATCCTCGTGTTACCAACAAAATGATGGTTTCTCTGGAATTGAAACTTCCTGCATAAGGAGGAAGGTATCTGAATCGTCAAGATTGTTTGATGTGTTCATCAACCACAGAGGCCCTGACGTCAAACAAACTGTGGCTCTTCAGCTTTACAATTCTCTTCGGAAGTTGGGAATAAAAGCATTTCTTGATTGTAAAGAGAGAGAACTTGGAGATTCATTTCCTTCTACAATTGAGACCGCCATCCGCTCAGCTTCAGTCCACATCGCCATCTTTTCCAAAACATATGCGGAGTCAGCTTGGTGTCTGAATGAGTTGGTTCTCATGTTACAGACTCGAGCTAAGATCATTCCAGTGTTTTATGATGTACAACCTCTGGAACTCCGGTACATAGAAAAGGGAGTGCATGCTGCTGCATTCACTTATTATAAAGAGAAGTCCAGGCACTTGGAGAAGCTCGAGGAGTGGAAGGAAGCACTTCAGACTGTTTCACTTATCACAGGCTGGGAATTCTCCAAGTCAGAGTAAGTTTTCTGCTTCCTTTAAATTTACTTCATTTTTCCTTCTCTCAACAGAGAGCTAATTTAAATAAGCAAAATTTCTCTCATATAAAATTGCTCTTTTCCTTGCACAGTGTCTTCGAAGAAATAGTGTTGGCAGTGCAAAAAGAAGTAAAAAGAACAAAATCATTATATGTTGCCAAATACCCGGTGGGGCTTGACAAACTTCTCCTAGATTTTGAAAAGCGATGCATTCATGACCTCCTACAAGATTTTGAAAGGCAGTGCAGGTTGAATGAAGAAGTGAAAAAGAAGGCCAAGGCTGTTGGCATTTTTGGAATGGGTGGTTCAGGGAAGACAACTCTCTCTAAAGAGTTTTTCAACAAAAGGGGTGTACGATATGCTAAAACAGGTTTTCTGTTTGATGTGCGGGAGGCATCTGCCAAAGGCGAATTACCTTCTTTGCAAGTTCAACTTATCAAATATCTCTTCAATGAACATCCTCCAATTAGAAATATAGGAGGAGGAACAAGCTATATCAATATCGTTTGGAAAGGAGCAGTTCTCTAAGCTTCCTGCTTATTATAGATGATATTGATCATGTAAATCAGGTAGACGTGCTGTTGTTCAGCGATATATTGAATAAATCTAGTAACAGTGTATTAATTGTTACAACCCGTGATTTGGGGGTGCTCATAAGTACATGAATTAATACTGGCTATAAGATGAGAGGAATGAATAGAGATGATGCAGGGAGAGATCTTTTGTTGGTATGCCTTCGACCGACCCCATCCGGCTAGTAGCTATGACGGTGTAGTTGATGCCTTCGTAGATGTCTGTGGAGGCTTACCATTGTCTCTTCAAGTTTTGGGCAGACATGTTCGTGGTAGAGATCTGACGTATTGGTGTTTAGAGTTGGATAAAACTTGTAAGACTCTGCCAAGGGACATAAAGGAAACACTTAAAATAAGTTTTGATGCACTAGAGTGGGAGGAAAAACAGATGTTTATGGATATAGCATGTTTTTTTTATTAATGAATATGAGGATATGGCTATAACAATATGGGAGGGATGTGGCTGGAGTGCCCGGCATGCACTTCGCACGTTCAAAGATAAATGTCTTATTAATGAAACAAAGCTTTGGGGGCGCGGTGGTAAACTTAGTTTGGGAATGAATGATCACCTTAGAGATTTGGGAAGAACAATGGCAGAGGAAATGTGTGCTCCCCGCTGCCTATGGCGCCCCCAACAACTTAAATCTTTAGTATGTTTCCTTATTTATTTGGTTATATTCAAAACTTTTATTATTTTCCAAACATTTGTATGTAGTACATCGGTTTGTAATTTTCTTACAACAACACTAGTTTGACCCTAATCTTTGAATCCAGGAATTAAAGAGATTCCAAACCATTCTTGCCCAAACTAATCTAATATGTTTCCAGTCGATTGAAGACATGGCCATGGGTGCTCAAATTACATACTTTATAGGAAATTCAGAAGATTGGAGTGAGACGTCAGCTTCTTTGCTTTGGCTTGATCTTTGGTATAATGATGGCAGTGATGAGCTTAGCGACAATGATGAGCTTTATCAGATGACAAGCATTCCTTCATGGATTCCTCTTAAAAATTTGCAGTGTTTAATAATCTACAAAGGATGTTTCAAGAAGTTGTGGTAGAGTGATGATTAGGTATTTTACTCTCCATTGAATTAAAATTTGGATATTCCTTAGTAGCAGGTTATTATTTATGAAACTTTGAAACAAAATTGTTGTGAATTTCAGGCGCCCTCCTCGTTGAAAGAGCTGCATACTACTCGTACCATTTTGGAAGAGTTCCCATGTTAGTCAAGCATGTCAAGTCATTTGAAAAAATTAGGCTTCAGTTTAAATTTATAGTTTTGGTTATAGGGTGTTACAAGTTATGTTTCAAATATGCCTCCAATAATAGAAAAGAGTTCCCTTATTTTATGCTCTCTTTTTTCAATTTAAGAGGAATATTGGCTTTGAATAATAGGGGATGGTCCCCAACTGTATCTAAGATCTTAACTAGTGGGTATCATTATCTGAACCTTTCCACCTCATTTCTATGGAAACCCTGACTATGCTGGATTTAAATATGGTAAAAACACTGAGTAGTCTTCACTTGATTGATTGTGAAAACTTGAAATGTATGTCAGGAATATGTGATCTTACAAATCTTGTAAAGCTGGAGATTGATGGATGTCCACAGCTTGAGGAGTTGCCATGTCTTTTCCATCTGAGCTGCTTGGAAAGTGTTTTAATTGGTGACTGTTTCAAGCTAAATGGTCTTCTGTTGGATGGTTGTAATAATTTGAAAACAATAAAAGTGTTTGATGTTCCAAAGCTTGCAATATTCAGCATTCAACATTGTCCTCAGGTGGAGGAATTGAGACCTTTCAAAGGTCAACGTTTTCTCAAGAGGATTACAATTGATGGATGTGGGAAGCTCAATGAGCTTGAGGTAAGTGATTGCGAAAATTTGAAAACACTCTTAGGTAATGTTAACGTGAAAAAATTTGGCATAACTTACTGCCAAAAGTGGAGAAGCTGCCAAGTCTTGCGGATGTCCAGGAGCTTACCATTGTCAGATGTGAGATGCTTCATAACACAACACTGCCGACAAAATTGACCTATCTAGAGGTGAAAGGTAAAAAAGAATGGAAAATAGTGCCAGTGATTTCTGCCCTTACAAATGTTGTAGGGTTGAAGATTCATAGATGTCCAAAGCTTTAGGAGTTGCCATGTCTTTTCCATTTGAGCTGCTTGGAGAGTGTTTTAGTTGGTGACTGTTTCAAGTTGAATGGTCTTCTGTTAGATGGTTGTAATAATTTGAGAATAGTAAAAGTGTTTGATGTTCCAAAGCTTGCAATATTCAGCGTTCAACATTGTCCTCGGCTGAAGGAATTGAAAACTTTATTAGGTCAACGTTTCATCAAGAGGATTACAATTGATGGATGTGGGAAGCTCAATGAGCTTGAGTTGTGGGACTATAAAAATTTGAAAACGCTGTCACCGAATGTTAATGTGGCAAATCTTAATATCACTGACTGTCTAAAATTTGAGGAGCTGTCAAGTTTTGTGGATGTTCAAGAGCTTACCATTTTCAGATGTGACATGCTTCAGAACACAACACTGCGAACAAAATTGACCTATCTAGAGGTGGAAGGCCAAAAAGAATGGAAAATAGTGTCAGGGATTTCTAACCTTACAAATCTTGTAGGGTTGAAGATTCATAGATGTCCAAAGCTTGAGGAGTTGCCATGTCTTTTCCATTTGAGCTGCCTGGAGAGCATTTCCATTGGTTATTGTTTGAAGCTGAATGGTTTTCAGTTCGATGGCTGTAATAATTTGAGAACAGTAGAAGTGTTTGATGTTCCAAAGCTTGAAATATTCAACATTCTACATTGTAATAATTTGAGAACAGTAAAAGTGTATGATGTTTGAAATCTTGCAATATTCAGCATTCGACATTGTCTTCAGCTGGAGGAATTGGGATCTTTTAAAAGTCAAAGTTTCCTCGAGAGGATTACAATTGATGGATGTGGGAAGCTCAAAAAGCTTGAGTTGCATGATTGTGAAAATTTGAAAACCCTGTCAGAAAATATTCATGTGGCAAAGCTTAACATAGCTGACTGTCCAAAACTTGAGGAGCTGTCAAGTCTTGCGGATGTTGAGTAGCTTACCATTGTCAGATGTGAGATGCTGGAGGAGTTAAGTGTTGTCGGACTGAACTTCCTGGAGACCGTTATAATTGAGAGTTGTGAGAAGCTACAGAATATAGAAGGTATTGAAGAATTACCTGCATTGAAACATATGCAACTTTCACAGTGCAACAATGCAGCAATACAAAATTCCATTTACAGATTGCAGGTATTGAATAATCGCTGTTTCATTTTCTTCTTTCTCATTAAAAGTATTTTCACTTTTACATTATTTTTAATACTAACAGTTTGGAGAATGCATCCTCCACCTTAAAAATGCCTCTTATTTTCCACCTGAAAAGAGTTGTCTATTAACTATTTTAGACATTTTTGGGGGTTTATTTTGTGATATGAAGAGAGTGCTGTCAAAGAGTCTGGTTGTGATTGGGAGCGCAGTGGATGGAGCCAAGTCAATCTTAAGCCAACGTCTCTTTTCGGACTGTATTGGCACGGAAGCTGCCATTCAAATTGAAGATGATGATAGCAGTCATGTGAAAATAATGGTAGAAGAAGGCTCATTGAGTACAATCATCCTTTGTGCTATGTTTTCTCTTAAGTACACCTACAAACGGTATATGTGGCCACCGTGGTTTCGAAGTGAGTGGTTTCGGCCAATGGATATTTCAGTGTGCTATGTTTTTTCGTTAGAAATAGAAAAAACATAAATCTCAATGCTGCAAGAAACACTTTCAGTTTGGCCATCACAGCAAATACCGAGCCATCTCATAATAAGGAGCAAACGATTCTTCACACTAGTTTGCTAGCAGAGGTTGAAGAGGAGATAGAAGTTATTACCGACCAAGAGCAAATAAACAATTATATTTCAAATCCCCAATATTCCTATCCCCAATTATATTTCAAATCAGTGTGCTATGTTTTTTCATTAGAAATAGAAAAAACATATATGGCGATAGTGAAGAAAAGCGAAGAAAAGAAAACTTTCGATGTAATGAAAATGATTTGTGATCAACTACTTAAGGAATAAGCGCATACTATTCCGTGTATATATGAAAAAATCATTAAATTATTATTTATTTTAATTTTATTTGATTGAAAGTAAGGTATATAAAATTAAAAACTGTTTCTTTTCAAATGAGAAAATATTGAAAACTTAATTTCAATATTTATTTATTTTTCACAATATAATTTAAAAAATAAAATAAATAAGAAATATAAATTTAATTATTGAATTTATAAAAATAAATATTATAAAATTATTATATATTAAAATAAAGATATAAGATGATTTTATTCTAATGTATTCAATAAGATAAGATAATAATGTCAATGTTTACTAAAAGCTAATTTTTTTGGGCAGAAATAACCCCAAACGTTTACTAAAAGTAAAAATAGTTAATAAAATTGAAAAATTACAATGTTAAAGTAAAGTATTTATTAGTTAATTAAATAATTTCATGTGATAAATATTTTAAATTCCTAAAATAAATAATATTCAAAATAAAGGAAATAAATTAAATCTAAATATTTTGGAAATTTATTCTGTTTTGTGTTTGGTTGTCTTATCTTGTCTTATTCTCAGATTACTTTTGTGAGATTTACAATGTTGAGCTTACATTTATTTTGCTTTTATCTGCACCGCTTGTGTAGATTGAGTTTCTTTAAATGGTCCTTGACTAGTATATTGTAAACATGATTGGGGATGTTGTAAAGGAGATGTTTTATATAAATTTGGATAAATAGGTGAATTAACCTTAATTAAGATAAAACATATTGGTGAAATCGAGTTTTTGTTTGAACATTGCTAAACCCTAAGTTTTCCTTAGGGTTCTAACCTTATATGGTTTCAATTTTTTTATCATAGGGTTTAAATAAATTCTTGAATATTTGATACTGAAAGGATTTTATTTCGATCTTGGATCTAGATCTAACACTTAAACAACTTGTTTTCAACCTTAAATATAATCATTGACATTAAAGCACTTTATCTTGACTTTGGTGTAGATGCCTTATGGCTTCCACTCTGATATCATCATTATTAATCAGATCATTATTTAACATTATCACACGATCAAACCCAAATCTCTCCTATCAACTGAAATCATTAAAATATGATCACCATTCTCATCTTGAATCATGACGATACATCTCTAATCACTGTATCGCATCATATCATATTATCAAATTCATCAATCGCATCCTGAATCAAATCATCCCTTTGCAAACATCACCCTAGATCAATTAATTGGATATATTATTCGATCTTGACCTTTGAAAATTTAATCAAAAATCAAATCAAATATTATTAGCTAATAAAATCATGTAAATTTTACTAATTTAATCCTAATCAAGAAATCCATGAATTGGCTAATTCCATAATTATCTAAAATCAAAAAATTAATTTGGTCACAAATCAATCACATCATCCAAGTCTCTTCAAATCCTTATGGAAAATCATAAACTTCAAGGCAAGGGACAAGTGTGCAATAAAATCAAAATTTAAATTCAAAATTCTCACTTGCCTAAATCCCCATGCAATCAACTCTTCTTCCAAGACAAGTCATCCAAATGTTTCGTAACTTCGAGGGCCAATCCTCCACCCTTGATCTTGAGATCAATCCAAAAGTCTAAAATGATTCACAAAACCTATAAATAGAGAGGTACTCTCCTCATTCGATCAAGCTTAAATCATGCAACAAAGAGTTGTCAAAGCTCTCAACCAAGCTTCAACAAAATCATCCATACCATCAAGTCAACCTTCAATCTAACAAGGGGGAGGGTTATCCAAATTTGTCATGCAGTATTAACAAGTCTTTGCAACCACATCCACGTCACATCTGAGAAAAATCTCTAGAATAAAAGAGGATAATATCATCTTAGTAGGTCAAGGTGATAGTCTACTTGTTCTCTCTTTGGGCTCAATATGATGCATATGCTTCATTATTTAGTTAGCATTTCAAATTTTTGTTTTGTTGATTATATAAAAATTTACATTTTGTGCTAACCGAATCTTATTGTGTGTATACATTTGGCATGTCTGATGAGACCACGTAACCCACAATTATCCTTGAAATTAACCTAGTTTGTTATTTAGCAATTCTAAGCTATTTAGGAGCACAATTCATCAAAATTTTCCTAAAATATATGTTTCTAAGTTTGTGGCAGAATCACCTATTGCATAATGGGATCTCGCCCAAGATCAGGGGATTTACCACGTATTTTGGTAGATTTATATTCTATTTATATAACTAGTTTTTCAACCATTAGCAATATTGCCATGGTAGTAATAGATTCACCCTGATTACTAGTGGGATTGCTTCTATCTTTTATGTTCTCTATTTTAGTTTATCTAGCCTTATTTATTAGTAAGATTTCCCTATCTAGTAGTGGGATCACCTTGTGTGTTAGTCAGATCACATTTTTTGAGTTTGTAATCTATATATGCCTTTTAATGGAATTTACTTAATAGTAGCAGATTCACCCTGGTTAGTAACATGATTATTGTCTATTTTTTGTTCTTTATTTATAATACAATCAATGGATTTTTCTTGTATTATGAAAGGACCACCATATGTATTAGCAGGATCACCTTTTCTAGTTTTTCTATGTTTGCAGGGTTTTAGCAGGATTCCGCTATGTTTTGGTAGGATTGCCCTTTTACTAACAGATTTGCCTTTGTTATGGTTTTTATAGGTTTTTTGCTTAGCAAGATTATTTTTATCAAATTACTAACCCATTTTATAGGTTTCACCTATCCAAGGTCAAATAAAATAAACAAAACACATACACATTTGGTTTAGTGCTTAAAATTAA
This sequence comes from Torreya grandis, assembly GCA_037957365.1. Taxonomy (NCBI): domain Eukaryota; kingdom Viridiplantae; phylum Streptophyta; class Pinopsida; order Cupressales; family Taxaceae; genus Torreya; species Torreya grandis. The sequence goes on from JARHVA010001583.1 coordinate 2,616,936, forward strand.
CACACATTTTGATTTGGTGCACTAAAAATAATCTTTGTTTATTGTACTTGCTTGTGAATGTGTTTTTGGTAATCAAATCATGTATTCTCTCCTCTTGTGCCACATAAAGGTGACTTTGAAGATAAAAAATGATTCAATTACCTTTTTTTATCCCCCATCCTGAACTAGCTACATATGCTCTCCTCTTACACCAATAAGGTGATCCTAAGGATACAAAATAGATAGTTTCATTTATTTTCTATTTGGATAGAGTTGGGTGACTAAGATTTCATTCCACAACATTAAGACCAACCCTGTGTTCTGATGGGGTATATAGTTTGAGATGGAGCATGTCATTAGTGGCTAAGTGGTCATCTATTTTATTAGCATTGTGAAGTGAGGAGATTTCATATTCCAATACCCTAGTCTTAGATAACACTATCAAGAAATAATTATCGATAACACTCCACTAAAATCTTACATAAAGATTAAGCACATGGGACTACACCCTTTCATGTGCTCTCCTTAATCTTCCTCTTTCATGGATTTGGGTCTTGTTATTGAAAGTAGGTATATAGGATGCCCTTAATTGAGCCTGTTTAAACCTAGAATTAAAACCTCTTGGTCTTAAATTTTTTTAGTATAGGCAAAACAATACTCCTAAAGATACTCATGACATATCATTTTAAGTGAGGGTTAAGAGATTAACCTAGTCCCACTTCTTATGAGGTATATGTGTGGGTTATATATCAATTGTACACCCATCACTAGTAACATATGTGTATGTTGCTTATGTTTTCTTAGTTGATCCTTGTGCGCAATCAAGTTTAAAATCAAATATAAATCCAAATCAAACTTTCAATCTAAATCAAATGTCAAACATTAACTAGGATCAAACATTTAATATTGACTAACACAACCACATCAAAAACTAAGTCAAATTTTTGGAGTCAACAAATTTCAAAACAAGTGCAAAAAAATCTAACAAATCAAAACATCTAATATCAACTAAATAAAAAAAATCTCAAAAATCCAACAATAATCCACATCGAAGATCAAGTAAACAAAATCCAAAAACATTCAAAGAGAAACCAAAATCAAGATCAATCACATTAAAGAAATCCAAATTTTAGAAACATACAAGTTAACATAAAACAAGTCAAGTTAACTTAAATCTAAATTTAAACCAAAATTAAAAGAAAATCTAAAACAAAGATCAAGCAAAATGTTTCAATCTAAAATTTGACTTTAATCTAAATCGAAACAAATAAATCAACCAAATTTGATTCTAGTCAATATTAATTCAAATATGAAATCCAAACAAATCATCTAAATCAAACTTCAAATCTATCAAATTTACCATAAATATAAATAAAAATAAAATCCAACATATGTGGCTTGTTACACATGAAGTGGAGCTAAATACAATCCTACCTTTGATGAGGACTTTGGTGGAAATCTATTTCATTAAGATCAAGACTAAAAACTTCATGATCATGCTCATACTAATAGTGATACATACCAAAGTGAGTATGAAATTGAAACTCACACTAGTCTACATAAAAAAAATCTATTAAGAATCCAATTTGAATAATAATTCTTCAAAAACAAAAATGACATCCTACTGTGACTACTAGAACTAGGTGCAAAGCTCCCTCTTGGCTATGCCCTAGAAAATTTACAACACCTCTTCTACACACAAGATGAAGATGTCAAAGATCAATATAAAGATAGGGATACTTATAGGCTCTACCCAAATCAAGATCAAGATGATGATGAAAACCCACATTCAAATCCTAAATCTACAAATAAAGGGAAATTGACTCATGCAAAATAACCCCTTAATATACAAATCAACTTGTGATTGACCAATTGTAATAATTTAGCTAAGTACTTGTTAATTTGTCTTCTACCCTAAATTATTCTCAATAAAACTTGTTGGAAGAAAAATGACTTAGGGCGAATCAGTCTTCAAAATATTTCAATCAATTACATCCACTCATCTATGAACTATGAAAGCAACATAGTGATCTAGCAATGCATTAAGAATCAATCACATGAACATGAAATAAGATAACACATCACATATGTGGGAAACCCTCATAGGGGATAAAATCCATTGAAATAAATCTTAGAAACCTTGTACTATAAGATAATGTATCAAATTTAGTTGAGCACAAACCCAATATGGAACACAAACCCCAGATTTATCAAGCACCCACTTGCTAGGAGGCTACAACCCCCTATGACCAAGAAACAACTTAGTCAAAGGATACTTATTAAATCACAAAAATTCATGGTATATCCAACTCCTTAACTAGGCACCAAATTATCTAAGACCAATTTTGCAAGTACCAATCTGTAAGGAAGCTTCAACTCCCTCTTTGACCAAGCACCAACTTAGCTGATCAACCTTCTTTATTCCAATCTTTCACTCAGCTCTTTGTTTGATCTATCCATTATCATAAATTAATAAAACATATATAATTCAAATATTATAGCCTCTCAATAGGCAATGATCACTCCTTTAGCTCTACTCCACTTGATTTCTCTCAAAGCTGCCTCTAGGTTTCTTCACTCAACTAGCCCTCTTCAAGACTGAATAGGTCATATGATCTTGATATTTAAACCAAATAATACCTATATGATCTTCATGATATGATTATATACTATCTTCTAAAGGTTTAAAACATGTTTCCCAACCTCTTTATAATCATTGCTTTATTAATCCATTCCCTTACTCTTAAGCTTATCCAAATAGGCCTTAAATACCTTGTATATATACTCATCTCTTGTTTATATACCAATTAGTCAGCCACACACCCATAGCCTCTTAGGTTGGCCATAGAATAGGTATTTTAACATCTCATAAATAATATTCAAATTATGTTTGAGTCCCTTTTGGTCTATCATGACTCGATTAGGCCTCATTTCACATGTAGGTCTCATAGAGACTTGATTGCATTAGGTCTATCTTCTTAGCATCAAATCTTGATCCTCTTAGGCTCAGATGGATTTATACAATAAATAAAAACCATTAAATCACATTTCATAATATATCTACTAACTTCATTCATACTTGATTGGCCATGTGTCTATCATTCATACCATGAAACCTCTTTTAGGATAAACTATCATATTAGGTCTATGTGCCTCAAAAGTCTATCTTGTAAAAGTGAAGCTTAAAATCCCTTAAGATATTGAAACATGAAAAAAAATTACATATAAAAAATCTATATGGAGTCAAGGTCATTGAAAAATGCATTGGACACTTTCATTCAGAGCTTAAGGCTTCAAGAATAACTCATCAAAATACTCACTCAGAACTGTCAGAATGGTCAAAACATAGTCATGGTGACTTAGACCTCCAACACCTGTGTAGAAATTTTTGATAGATTTTTATGTATTTATATGATCGTATGAGATATATAGACCATTATCAGATAGAAATATCAAATGGTCAAATGGAAAATATTGGTCTTGCAGACCAATTTCTTGACCTTATATCACACCATCTTATCTAAACCAGAAAGGTCAAATTGTGATCAACTTTTTCACCATATTCACTAACCTCCAAAACTTATACCAATCATGATCATGACTTAAAATTCAAAAAAAAAAATATCCATGCACTTGGTTTCATCATTATACCATGGAAACATACTCAAATTCATCTTTTCACTTATGCCTGGGTTTTACACTATTTACACCTTTAGGTCTATTTGTGATGGATAACTTGGAAGACCAGTTTCAAATTTTTAAGGGTGGAAATTATTAAAAAAACTTCATGGGAATTAAGCATGATTTTATAGATCCTTCCATAAATTTTATTTCTTTGACCAATGCAAGTTTTGACTACTACAATAAATTCTTCACAATCAAACCTATATCTATGCATTTTCTCTCTCATATGACTAACCACCACCAAATAGATGTACCTGGGAGAGTTGAATACATGTTCCAATAGGTTATCTAGGTATTTGAGACAATTATAGGTTGTTTTGAACACGATCTTCCATAGTGGGTCCTTATTAAGGTTTTAGAGAGGTTTAACATAGGTTTTGATGTTAACGATTGTTCCTAAAGGAATACCCATTAAATCAAAAGACAATGTTTGAATATATTATATAGGACCCTTATCCATATCTACTTAATAGATCAAGTTCCCATGTAGAGGTTACACATGTCAATGAATGTCTAAAAGTGCTTCTTAGGTATTGAGACCTCATTTTGTGAACTTGAGAAGGCCTAAAATACTGTTTCATGTAATTTAATTCAAAACATGACCTCAAACTTTGTGAACATGTTTAAATTTTTTGTTCTCACCTTTATCCATGCTCATATATACATACTTGTCTTGAAATCTGATCTTTATACCTCATTAGGCTAGGTAGGGTTTAAGAGATGTCTAAATGCAGATCTAGACTGAAGGTCCTACCCCTGTAGGCTCACTTTGAAACACTTCTAAGTGCATCCACACCTTATTATAATTATCACACAACCTTCAAAACCTATCACATGGCTGAGTTCACTTAGATCATCATGTCACCAACTCATATCTTCACGATGCCATGACTAGGCTCAAGCTTCCATTTCACTTGACACCTTGACATGTTCCTTCCATGTCATGACCTCAAATAAATATTAAAAAAACAAACATAAAATATTAAAATACACACATATCTCTTCACCATTCTCTTTCTGATGATAAAAATCTTTCACAGCCTCATATAGACCTAAAACCACATGACCAAGCTTCATATGACTTGACATCTCTCTCAATACTCGTTGTCACATCACATACCTTTGTTTATTCATTTCACTATGCTTCTTTTTTAGACATTAGTTGTCTTCAAAACATATTATTATGTTGTGGAGCCTATTTTCACATTACAATTTATTTCAATTATTGTACATAAAAATATACTGTACACTCTTAATTTATTTTTGGAAGTATATACATGTGGTTTATCTATACTTGTATATGTGTGGCACCATCACCCATGATTAATGGGGAACCATTATGGGTTGACTTGGCCCATGGTTTTGGTACTCATTGTTTTATAAAAATACTATGTCAATTACCTATTGATGTATTATAGATGGACATACAATAGGTAATACATTGGTAGAACTGAGTTTAAGAAGGTGAATAGAGTGTGTGAATTCAAGTGTGAATTTGGGAGAGTTTGTTGAGTGTAGCTTCAAACAATATTTGTGCATTATAATTATGATAATACTAATCTGAGAGTGGATTATGCTCTTATTTGCTTATAATAAAATATGAGCAAGTGTTTCTTAGTGGATGTAGCCCATATTGGATGAACCGCATTAAATCCTGTCTTCTTGTTATGCAATTTAATTTTTGTTCTTTATGTATCTATATTTATAGCTCTTATTATTACGATTTTGTGAAATTTTTTGGCATTATTTTTTATTTTATTCCTAACACATTACATGACTTATATTTTCCATGCTCACAACACTCATGACAATTCTCATCCATACAACACTCTCTCTTTCATGAATGGCTTTACTCATGATAACTCTCATGACCACACCTTGTCATGTACTTTCACATATCATATATTACAATCTATCCTTATTTACGTTTGGCATCAACCATGAAATCAACCTTGAAATCAATGAATTGTACTTTCATGCAACCATATAAAATGTGGGAAGACTTTAGAGGTGGTTGCACCATCCATTAGTCACCAAAAATGACAAAGGAAAGGGTGGGAAGTGATAAATAAGGATTCCCACATGTGTCAGCTACCCCATGTATTCACATTCACCTCTATTGAGAATTTAGGGAGAATGCTAGTCATTTAATCCCAAAAATTATTGCCTTGCCACCTCAAATACTACCATGCTAAGAATGGCTTAAGTGTCATGATTGGGAGGAGTGAGGTAATTTTATAATAATATTTTGAGTTTGTCTTTTATAGAGAGGGGGTCACTAATTCTACTGAATGCATTTGTGAATTCAGATCCACCCCAATGTTGGTAAGGTGATTCAACACCTAGTTTCCACCTCATTCAATATGAGTAATCTTCTAAACTGAGAAGCATGTGGGTAATTTCTTTCAGTCCTCAATGATTGAGAAGAGCTGCCAGTGACTGATGTGGTTTTTTATTAAGTCTTCAAAAATAACTTGAGAGTCCCCCTCAATTACCAAGGTATTCTAATTTCCAATTTTTCTTTAGTACAATCTTCAGTTCTCTCCACAAAGTTCTGACCTCAGTGAAGTTGTTGGAACAATTTCTTAAAGATTCACAAAAACTAAGAAGTGGGGCACCTTTTTCATTTTGAAATATGCCTCTAGCCCCTCCCCGACCAATATTACCTTATGCTACAACATCAAAGTTCAACTTAGCATTTTATCCTAAGGGAAGAGCCCACTCTACATTCTTGCTGACCTTTGTATTTCTAGAAGCCTTATTATCAAGGATTAAAAAATTTAATTATAATTTAAAGATTATTTATTAAATAAAATATTGATTTTAAACCACATTTCTTAATAATTAAATATTTATAATTTAGTACCTTATTAACTAAAGCCCCATTTTATTCCAAGCTTATTAATATTTAAAACTCTTTCTTAATCTAAACTTACTCTAAAGTTTGATGATTTCTAAGGCTTATTCTCATTTAAAATATTTAAAATTAATTTTTTTTAATAATATTCAACTCACACTAAAGTTTTTAACTTAAACCAAAGCTTATTAATATTATCACTGTCATCAACACTAAATTTGTGGAGTGTTACTTATTCAAATGATGATACACTTTTTCTTTCGAAAAGGGTTTAAAACAACTTTTAGTGGTCATAAGGGAGATTGATCCATTGAAATAAGTCAATCAAAATGTCATGTATCAAGTAAAATATTATAGATTTAAAAACATCGGTGTTAAAATGAAGAAAGAATTTTTTTATTCTATTCATTCACATTACACCAATTTAATATTTTACATATTTTATTGTTAATCACATTATGGATTATTTTAATTTTAATTTTAGAAGGTGGATAATATAGTGAATCTTTCTCATCTTATTAGAGAATGTGTGAATTAATTAAAAATAAAATATTAAGTTTTTAATGTTCATTCCATCATATATAATAGGTTGATTGGCTATAATTTCTCTTACTATTACAATGTCAAATTGGTTATCCTAATACGATAGATTTGAATGTTACACCATTATTCTCTATATTAATATGCTATAATTTTTTAATATATAAAATATCATTTAAAAAAAACATATATCAAGAAATAAAAATGTAAGGATAAAAAAAATTTTGTCATAAAATTAGTCTTATATTATCAAAATCATTATCCATGGTAAAAAACATGAGGGGCCAAGATTAAATTAAAGGAAAATCCATATTGAAAACATTGGATATATTTATGATGAAAGAAGATATAGTAGATATAAAACTTCATACATAATCTCCTTAAAATCCAATTATAAATTACTTTAAACTTTTCTCTCAATATTATTTAGTTTGTACATAATCTCCTAAAAATTAATTATAAATCTATCTTAAATTTTTGCCTCCAAACTTATATTTTTCAACGAATTTGTATATTTTAGGTGAAAAACCTATTATAAACATATCTTTTCCTGATTTTGTCATCTGGAAGGGATTAAATTTGAAATAGTGAGAGCCCTTCAAATCCCTTTATACTCGTCATAAAAAACTAAGAATGAAATTACACTATAAACAAAATTTCATTTCAAAGTTTCCCATCAAATAAAAAAAGGATTATTAAACTCATCATATTGCAATAGAAGGGTAACATTTTAAAGTGCCTCTTTAAATCTAAGTTTCTAAAATACATGAAAAAATATTAAATAAAATTAATATTATTGTTAAATGAGAGTGTTTTATTTGTAAAATAAATAATAAGGTACTGAATAAGGTTGATAATATATATGTAAAGGTGGAGTGTTTCTAATATCGATATGATCCTTCTTGCATATAAATTAATCCAATAATAGAAAGATAGAGAATATACATTGCAATTGAAATAAAGAGAGCATTATTATATTGAAATCATAGAATTGTATTACAAAGTATAATGAGTCTCTTTGATAAGGAAACCTCTTCTGAGCAATGCTTAATGCAAAAAATTAATGGATATATTTTCCTCTTGCACATACTCTATTTAAAAAAAATTATTCAAGACAAATACTATTCCCCATACACGTGGGATAGTTTTTTTTTTAATTTCTTGGTAAAGTGAGGTTTTAGATAGACACCCTACTCTTTGCAAGGAGCATGCAAGTTTGACCATGAGGGCTAGGTAAAACATAAGAACTTATCCAAAACAACAAAAAACAAGACAAAACATGATAACAACAAAAAAATGGTAGAAAGACAATGCTAAAATAATAGAACAAAAAAGTAAAAGTCAAACCCAAACACTTCTTCCAAGTTATACATCATTCTTTTAACAAATTTTTCCATATGAAGAAGTCCTTGAGATTGGGAGTCAATTTTCATTATCCCTTCTTTGGCCTTCTTACCTTCATTACTAGGTCCCTCTTCCTCCTATTTCCCTTAATAAGGTGCTTGAGGTCATCCATACTTGTAATACAATTCTGCATAGCCACTTTTCTAAACTCCACGAAAATTCCAAAAAATTATTTAATAACTTCATTTTATTTCTCCAAGTTATTAACTCTATCTTTTAATCTTTTCACTTTGGTGTTAACCTCTTCTAACTCTGCTTTAGAGCATAAGACACCTCATTCCTGGTTGAGATTCTTGATGGAGTCTTTGAACCTGCTATGGTCCTTATAAAACCAATGTAAGAAAGATTTGTGTAGTTATATCTCCTTAGTCAGCTCTTTTAGATTGCTTTATTTCTTTATCTTATCAACAATGATCTAAAGATATCCACCACTTTTACCCTTATTTATATTTTTAACTTTGGTGATGGTAATCTTTGACTTATCCCCTCTACCATCCTTGATAAGTTTAAAACCTCCCACAACCCCCTCCATTTTCTCATCAGTGTTCAAATATGCTTTAGTGGTTCTCCCTTACCAGAGATGTTCCTTGTGCTGGTCATCATGCTTTTTTGCCTCCTTAGCAACATGTTTGCCTTTGGATGAGCTTATTAGGGTTCTATTATATCCAATAAGATATTTGTGATGAGAACATACCAAAGAGGGGATGTGGGAAGGGCTTCTATTGATACTCTAGAAATATTTATAGATTAGAAAAATTACTGCTGATGTAGAGGTAATATATTCTTACCCTTCTTGACATCTATAACCAAACTCTCAAAAGAGTGGAGGACGTAAAAAGGTATAATGATTGGGAGATGATGCCTACAATAATTAAGGAAGGTGAAATGATAAAAATTAACCACCATATATCTACCTTCAAGTGTGATGTATCTCATAATCTACTTGGTGACCTTGTCATAGGGTCGAGGTAAATCCTCTCTCAGGTATCCTCCTTAGGTAAATCCTCATTCTCAAAAATAAACTTATCCTTATAACCTTTATAATATTTGATAGTTTTGGTGTATATTAACTATTCAATCTTTAAACTAATCACCATAGCAATCAAATCTTCAGTCACCTCAATGGAGATCCCCTTAATCTTGACCACTCTCTCCTTTCAACTAGCAATAAAGCTCTTGGAAACATGTTGGTCATGTACTTAGATCATCATAATGAATGCAAAAAATCTTCCTACATGAATAATTCACCACACCTCCACATCCTTCATCAGATCCTTAGTTGAGGAAGGTTCAATTTTAAGCAAAATTTTGCCCATGCTTGTGACACTAGAATTCTCCCCAAAATAGTTTTCAGTACAAATTTAGAACTAAAAAATATTAGAGTGTCTATAGTTAAAAATACTCACCCATTAATTTTCTCATCATTATAAATGATGATAAACATTATGAGACAAGAAGAACTCTTAATACCCTAGCATGTGTTTCTATGGATGGATGCAAAATCATAAATACTATGATCCAAGCTGGCCTGGGTAATAATAACATACCATAAAAACACAACCTTCATGACATTTATATGATTAGGGATGAATCCATTAATATAAAAATGCTATTAACTATTAATGACCTAAATATGAGATTTATTTATCAAAACTTTAAGTTATATCATCAGATAGGTCCTATTTATCTAGACAAGCCTTAAAATTTTGAGAGAGCACTCCCACATTTGTGAAATATTCAATTATATGATTTAATTCTCTATACACATGCTAAATGTAGATAATATGAATGGATTGAATGATTTTTAAAGCTTCCTCCAGCATATGACTAATGCTATACTTGGCTGCATTCTTCTTGAAAAGGTAGTTGATGATATTAATGGAATCTCCTTCAATAACCTGAAAATGAACACCAACTTCTCTAACCAAGTTTAGACCCCAAAGATCCACCATAGCTTTATCCCAATGATTGGATTGAATTCCCATATTACTGGCATAGGCTACCACAAACTCCCCTTTTTCATTTTGAGGGATTTAAACCCCTCCCAAAGCACCTGGATTACATTTAGAATCACTGTAAAAATTTAATTTTAACTAACTAGGAGAATGTATTTGCCATCTAACACTTTTCCTAATCTCAACCCTGGGATCTATAGCATGTCTATCTTCCAAATTGAGGATCCACTTCCTAGAAATAGATGCTTCCTCATCAGAGAATTCTTTCTCTTTGTTGGGTTTTTTGCTCTTGAAATTATCTTAGAGAAGTTCAAGAATATTGTTAGCAACCCTTATGTTATAATTCTTAAAGCGCCTATAAATTATATCATTCTTCTCTTTAAAAATGCCCCAAAGGAAGTGGGGAAGAGTCATTTGCATTAAAATTTTCAAATATTTATTCTTGAAGGGAGTTGTCCAAGAAATCCATAATGTCAACAAAGAGAAAGGTTGGGTCTATAAAAATTGAAATATATCTAATAAAATACCTCACAGCTTGAAATTAAAGGTGCAAACTATCATAAAATATACAACATACTCATTTTCTATTTCACACAAGGGGCACTTGTTAACCAAACCAAGACCTCATTTCTATAGATTATCCACTGTGAGAATTTTGTTTTGAATAATCAATCAAAAAAAATGTTTAATTTAGGAATCAAGTCTTTGTCCCATAATTTAGTCTAGGGCACACTTCTTGGATAGGGTTGATCACCTTGTTGTGGGTTGATTTGACCTTATAATGTCTGTTAAAAGAGTCTGCCCATAACAGATCATCTTATTTATCAATATTAGGAATATGTACCCATATAAGAAGGATATTTAGATATGAAATGATAGAATTGGATTCTTTGTCAATATTCTCAACCCTAAGATTTTTCCATTTCCTTCTTCCCTTTATCAGTTGGATATAATCAACCACCAAAAATCCAAATGATCTTTGTAAATGAATGCTAATATGATGCCATAGTTTTAGGTCACTCAATGGGCTATGCAAGATCTAATTATCTTCCCAAAATATCACTCTAGTACCATCCCGAATCCTTCATTTATAACCTCTAAGAATAAGGTCTCTAGTCTTGATTAAATTTTTTTGAAAGTAAGAGCCTCTACTAAAATATTCTTCGAAGAGAAAGTTAAAATCTTCTCTAGAATTCAAGTATTTCACTCTCAATATGGTTGTCTAATGGCTAGTATACTTAAAAAATATCCAACCTTGTTTTTATACCAATTTGTATTCATTGCTTTCAACATTCTCAGTCCCAACCCACCAAACTACTTAGGGAGATAAATGTTTTCCCAAGAAACTAATGGGAACCTATTCTTGTCTTTTGAATCCATCAACAAGAATATTTTTTGATTTTTTAATAATTTATTAGGAACAATCTTGGGAATTTTGAATAAGGACATGAGGTAGACTGGAAAACTTTGAAGAACACTCTTAATGAGCATTAATTTTACAACTTAAGTTAGGACCGTTCCTTTCGAGCCAATTATTTTTTAAAACTCTATCCACTAAGGGGTTTCAAAGCTGATGAGACATAGAATCACTAAATAAAGGCATCTCCAAGTAGCTATTAAGCAACTATTTAATTTGACAATCCATAATACTGGAAATATTGCATTGTCTAGTTATGGGGGTGTTGAAAAAATAAACTAAACTCTTATCAAATTTAACATTCTATTTCTAAGCCTAATCATATCGATAAATAATTTCTCTTAGTTATTTATCTTTATAATGAAACCTCTACTAAAACAATCATGTCATAAATAAATTATTGGTGTAGTGTGAGATCAACTCCATTAATAACTTTGAAGCCTCTTAGTCTCCCTTATCTGATAGCATTCAAAAGAGTTTTAATGTGAGTTTTAGCCATAATAATAAATAAGAATGGGGAAATTAGGTCTCCTTTCCTAATGCACCTCTTACTTCCAAAGAAGCCTTTCAGAACACCATTGACTAAAATAAATAGCATAGTTATAGAAACATAAGACTTAATCAATAACCTAAAATGGGGATGAAAATCAAATTGGCATTTGACTCAAGACTCTATCAAGGAAGTTCTAGTCAACTCTATCATATGTCTTGCTTGTATTGAGCTTGACTATCATGCTGACTTGTTTTCCTTTCTCCATATAATGAATGGTTTTGTGTACCACCGATATATCATCCTAGATTTGTATTTCTAGAATAAAACCTCTTTGATTAATATAAATGATTTTTTCCATTAAAGGTTGTAATCTACAAGAAATAATTTTGGTGAAAATCTTGTACACTATATTATAAAGGCTAATCAGTTAAAAATATTTGAAATATGAAGTCACTTACTTATTAGGGATTAATATGAGAAAAGTGTCATTAATTTAACTAAATAATTTCCCTGAAGAGAAGAATTCATCCAAAATAACTACCAAATCCATCTTTAGAATATCCCAAAACTATTGGAAAAAGGCAACTAGGAATCCATCATGACCCAGAGCTTTATCCTTATTCAATAGGAAAATAATTGATCTAACTTCTTCTAAATTGATGGGCTCAGTTAATTTACAGTTTTCATCATGGGAAATAAGGCCCAAAATTTTATCAATAAAATCTTTCACCAATGTAGCATTCAAGTTTGAGCTAGTAGCAAACAAATTCTTGAAGTAATTGACAACTTCTTCCTTGATATGATTAGGTCTAGAGCTTACCACTCCATTATCTAAGGTAATCTTAGAGATCATGTTATAAATCCTATGTTTAAGAGTGGTTAAGTATAAAATTTTTAGTAGCTATATCACCTTATTTGAGCCAAATTAGCCTGTATTTAATTCTTTGGAAGATATCCTCTCTAGCAAAAAAAAATTGATGATATTCAAAAGCATATTTTCTTTAATGAGATCTTCCTCATTCATACCATTAGTTACTATGCAATATTCTAGTCTATCTAAATTAGCTCTCAAGATTTGATTTTGTTCAAAGATATATCCAAATACCTTTTTGTTCCAAATTCTAATATTTCCCCTGACCACTTTAAGATTTTTGATTAATACGAACATGAAAGTGCTTGAAATATCAACATTCCACCACTCTTTGATTCTATCACTTAACTCTAGATGATTGAACCACATGTGATCAAATATAAAATGAGTCTTGTCCTTCTTTAATAGATCATTAAAATTAAGGAGAAGATTATGATCAAAGTGAATCCTAGGTAAAGAGGATAGATAAGAGTCCTATTACAAAATCCAAACAATAGAGATAAAAATTCTATCCAATCTAGCTTAAATTAGATCGTTACCTAGTCTTCTATTTGGCCAAGTGAAGAGAAATACTCAAAGTTCTAAATCCATTAAGTTATTAATGATAATAAAATATACAAGGTCTTCCATACTATTAGAAAATGTTTGAATTCCCCCTTTGTTTTCCCAAGGACTAATGGGGTGTTAAAATCCCCTGATATCATCCATAAAACCATAACATGTTCTTATCTAAATGAATTAAGTTCTTCCTAAAATTTTCTCTATCTTAGAGAAGAATTAGGATCATATATGTTGATCAAAATTCAAGTGAAGTCATCATTTATATTTTAGAACAAAACAACCAAAAGATGTGAGTTCTTAATCAAGACCTCACCTTTTACTTCCTTGCCATTCCAACAAGTGTCAATACCTCTAGAGGCTCCTACTGAACTGACACATGCAACTTGATATTCCTTCTATAATTTAATTTTACTTTCCTCCATTAGATGCTCTTCCATCTTGGTTTCTTGAATAGCTATGATACTTGGGCAACTGAATCTCCTTATATCCCTAAACATCCTATGTTTGTTGCTACTATTTATACCTCTAATTTTACAACTAATGATCTTCATTTAAACCTCTTGGATTGAATTCTATGACCTTTTAAAGGTAACAAAGTTTGAATCCCATATTATACTTCCTTATCTATTATCCTCTTGAATATCTCCTTTTGGGACGATTTTCTTATCTTTCTTAATGTTCCTACATCCACATACTTTTTTAATCATTTGATACCCTTGGATGGAGTATCATTGACCTCCTTATATTTTTTATTTGTGGAGAAATAACTTTATTGGTCAAAAAATACATTACCTTTGAGATTTTTCCCCTTACATCCTTTCTCTCCTCCATAGTCTACTAGACTGTTGGAGACAATATCTCATTAACCAAAGGAAAGTCTTCCTAGATCAATCAAGGCACCCTATCATATCTTTATTTATATTTTTTGATATCTAAGAAATTAAAATAATTAGGTCTGATGGGATAAAGAGGGAAATATTTAGGAAAAAACAATCATTTATAACTTTAACTTCAATCAAATCAAGCTTCATCTCTCCCTTAATATGATATGATTTGTAATTCCCTTGTTCTACTATTGATGGGAAAACCATTTCATCTTCCTCCCTATTTCCTAGTGGGGAAATTTATTCAAGTTTGATAGATCACAAGGGATAGAAAACTCATATTTTTCAAATGATCAAGTTGAATCTTATTAATTTTTAACACCTTGTCTCTTTTTTTTGGAGCTTCCCATTTTTTCCAAGTTATCAGTTGAGATGTTCAATTTTGAAGATTCTAGTTCATCCATTGGTTTCTTCTATGAAGCTTGTTTGTCCTTATTTTCCATGAAGCCGTTACCTTTTTTTCTATTCAATGGATAAAGTTTGGTCAAATTTCCCAATTTGTGACAATGATTTCACTTAAGAGTTGAATCTTCATATTTAATCCTTTAAGTCCATTTTCCCTAGTTAGATTTTAGAATGAAAAAAGATGATAGTCACAATTAGATAATAGGATCAATTATGAAGCATATGCATCCATTATTTTATTAATAATACCTAATAAAAAACAAAAGATTTAGGACAAAGGAATCCTAACATTCCCTCCCTCTTAAAAAACTTTTCCCTCAAATCTTGAGATGAACAAACTATTGTTGTAATTGGAGTATGTTAGGCACATAATATTCTATCTTCCTAAGAATATTAAGGTGATGGGTGGATGACTTGTGGCACAATATTTTCATTTATTATTTCTAATTATTTTCATAGGATGACCTAAGTAGGATGAAGGGATGTGGCCCTACCTAACTATGCCTATAAATAAGGATGAGCAAGGCTCTCCCAAAACTTCAATAGTTATATTAAAAAATTAATTTATTTATTATTTTGAATTATAGAGGTTTCCCCCTTCAAGTGGCCTTATATTTGAGTATATTTTACATTTATCTTAAGAAATATCATAACAAGTGGTATTGGAATAATAATTTTGGCAATGAATATTTTTTTCATAATATCTCATAAACCATTTTGAAAATTTTAGCAATATTTTCAAGGCAGTTGGATATTTATATAAGGAAGATATAGTCTAATTTTCAGATTTTTGTGATCATTTTCACCATTACATTTTTATTTTAGTATTTTTTTCATGAATTCATTTTATAGGCTGTAATTTTCAAAATTTTATAGTTTTCTTTACATTTTCAGAAAGCTTACAAAAAATTAGGCAGTATTTGTTCTTTATGATTTCATATGTGAGGTAGAATACATTATAAAATTTTATGGTTAATGTTTATTCAAAAGAGGAACATTAGATTTAGATATAACTCATGTTTTAAAATTTTATAGTTACCACTCGTACTGGGTACTTTCCTCCCCTACTTAATAAAAAATCTAGAGCTAAAAAAATAACCACATTAGAAACAATCTCATTCTTTTTGCCTTTTGGATTAGAGGAATATTATATAACAATTGAGTCCAATGACTCTTTATTATTCACCACCTAAAATCGAGTGAAATATTCCACTGAGATGTGAAAAAGTGGTAAATTTTATCAGGGATAACTTATTTGATCCATTTGTAACAACTTCAAATGAGGTTTTGGAAATGTTTGACCAAGAAATATTATCTGAATTAAAACTAAAAAATAACCAACATTAGGGATTGGAGACAATGCCAACCATCCATACATAACTGAAATAAATTGAAGCGCACAACACAAACATACCAAATCAATGGATATGGTAGCCTTTTCAAGATCCAATATTAAACCTACCAAAATTAAACATGTAAAATTTTGATGGTATGAATGCAAATGATGAATAAGTCTCATGGAACACTATTTTAAGTTTCATAATATAACAGAGAATGTAATGGTTGACATAAATTCTCTACATTTAGAATCCAAAACTTATCAATGGTACTAGTGGATGATGAATGACAAGCAAGGGTAGGTGACTAGTTGGAAATAATTTACTAATGAATTAAAATCCACTATGAGCAACCATGGAAGGGAAGCTATTTCACCCAATTGACAAATCCAAAACAAATAGGATCCATAGCTGATATAATGTTGAGCATATGAATTTAGCAATATGGGTTTAGGATATGACACCTTATCAAAGGAAAAATTTGTATATTAATGAACTTAATGACCACATTAATCATGGTTTTATTTTATTGGAACCTTATATAATTAAGAATCTATGCAAAAAACACTGCACTTTGAACAACAAAATGCTACCACCAAGAGATTCACACAAGGTCAAATTATGAGATGAATAAATAAAAATGTAACTAATGGTGTTGGATAAAATACTAATTACTTAATCAATAGGAGGTGGATAAATAAGAAAAAGGTCTATGTTATCATTGTGATAAAAAATTCTCTAGAGGTCATAAGTGTGCTAATAGCAAGAAAAGATTAATCATTTTGAGAATAAGGTCATAGAAGAGGAAAACATTATTATGGAGGATAATTCTAAGTAGGAATAAATCCATATGATCTCTCTACATGCATTGAATGTAATAATCACACTGTAAACACTCAAAATGGTTAGTTATATCAAGAAAATGAAGGTGACATTTTTGGTTGATACATGTAGTACACACAACTCCATTGAAATAACATTAGATAATAAGCTCAAATATGGTTTGTGTATCTAGTCTCTAATTTTTAGGTCATTATATCCAATGATGAGCAATTATATTGTGGTGGTAAATATCATCATATCAAACTCTCAATGGGGGACTATCAACTGTATCATAAATACTTGCCATCCAAATTAGGGGGAAACTATAGTTTTTTCATTATAATAGCTTAAATATTTGGGAAATATGTCATTAAAATTTTAGGTCTTACTCATGTCCAATAGTAAAAATATAAAAAATTATAAACTTTTTGGGATGTAATCACCATCAAGCCAAATGATCAACTCTCATAAGATGGAGACTTTTATTAAGAAAGGATATTAAAACATGGTGACATAACCAAATTTATTAGAAACACATGAACAAACTAAGAATCCACCAAATCTTCAAGAGATCATTCAACACCATCGGAAGTTTTTTCAAGAACATAAGGGCCTACCTCCAATTAGAGATTGTGATCATGCCATTGAATTAAATTTAGGAAATATTTGTCCTAACATTATATCTTAGAACTATCCTTATGACAAAAGTTTATAAATCTAAGAATTGGCAAATAAATGTTAGACTTAGGATTTGTTCATCTTAAAAAAGTAATTATTCATCTCTACTGGTTATGGTTAAAAATAAGGACAAGTCATGGAGAAAGGGCCATATTACAAAGAACTCAATAAGCTCACTCTAAAATATAAGTTTCCTATTCATGCTATTGATGAATTAAATTATGTTGTTTTCATTACCAAGTTATATATACATTCAAAATATCATCTAATTTGAGGAAAGGAGGAGGATGTAAATAGACCTATATTTAGGACACATGATGGTCATTACAAATATTCATTATGCCATTTGGTCTAAATATTACTACATCAAATTTTTAGAGCCTCATGAATTCATTTTATGCCCTTTTATTTGTAAATATTTGTTAATGGTATTTTATGACAAGCTAATCCATAATAAAACATGGTTAAAAACATATGCATCATGTAGAAAATATATTACAGGTATTGGAAGATTATCAATTCTATGTAAAAATAAATAAATAAATATGCTTTTGGGGTGAAATAAGTGGAATAATTAGGACGTGGTGTTGTATGAATGTGTAAAGGTGAACCTTAGTCAGATTTTAGTAGTCAACAAGTGGCTAACACCTAGAAATATCTAAAGTCTAAGAGGATTCTTGGGTCTGATAAGACACTACAAAATATTTTTTCACAACTATGCTCTCGTAATAGTTCCTTTAATAACATTATTAAATAAGGATTATTTTTCTTGGTCATGTGTATTCACCCATGCATTTGAGAAAATGAATAAATCTCTTACTTTGAATCATATGCTAACTACCCTAGACTTCTCTAAGATAACTGTGGTATAATGTTATGATTTGGGATAAGTAGTTAGAGTATTAGTGATGTAAGAAGGGAATCCATTGAAATTTGAGAGTAAAAAACTCAAACTAAAGAAATTGGAAATCCCACACATAAGAAATAAATGTTAGATATCATTTATGTAGTCAAACAGTGGAACCAATATCTCATGGGAAGGAATTTCAAAGTCAAGATAAATTATGAGAGCTTAACGTATTATTTGGATCAATGATTATCTTCAAAGGAGAAATAAAAATGGGTCACCAACATGTTAATTTATGAATTTTAAATCATTTACAAAAAGGAAAGGAGATTATTATTTTGGATGCCCTTTCTCAATAGGAATTATATGAAGAAACTATTTGTGCTATTTATTTATTATAACTTGATTGCATAGAAACAAGACAAGTATCATGGAAAAATGAGACTTCAAAAATAAGCTCATTCAAAAAAATTGGTAAGACCCATATTATTTAGATAAGTATGTTTGGGAAGGAAATTAATTATGGTATAAAGACATGCTCTTTTTGTGTCAAAATTCTTAGTTGAAATCTAACAAATTATATCAAGTGCATGACTCACCAATAGAAAGACATTATATATTCTTAAATATCTATCATCATACAAAAAGACTTATTTTGGAAGGTATTTTGAGGGATGCATCATTTTTTTTGGCTAAATGTTTGGTATTTCAACAAACTAAAGGAAAAAATGGTCAAGTATCTAAGGATATTACAACAATTAGCCATTCTAGTACAACACTAGGAGGAAATATCAATGGACTTCATTACAGGGTTACCAAAGTCATATAATTTGGGTGTGATACTGATGGTTTTGTATAAAATAATTGAGTATGAACATCTATATAGAATTTATAATCTATTTAAATTTAGTAAAATGGCATAATTATTCTGGGAAAAGGCATAAAAACTCCATGTAATTCACAAAATCATTGTGAGTGATCATGACCTAATATTCATTAGTTTCTATTAGACTGAATTATTTTTGTACGTGACATAATGTATCATACTATTCATCTTATCATCCATAATCAGATGACCAAACGCAAATTGTGAATAGATATTTGGAAATGATTTCTACATTACTTTGCCTCAAAAAAATAAGAAAATGGCTTTCATAGGTAGAATTAACACATCATTTCACATAACAACAAAGATTACTCCATTTGAGAATATTTATGGATACCCCCATCGTATATTATTTATTATTTGTAGGGTCATCCCAAAGCTTGTGTGGTAGAGGATCATATTCAACACCAATAAGAAACATTTCAAGTTCTTAAGGATAATTTTGTCATGGCTTAGATAGGATGAAAAAACAAGCATATCAACATTAAAGTGTGAGAAACTTTGAGGAAGAAGATTGGGTATTCCTTTGATTAAAACCATACAAGCAAATTTAACTTAATAAACATAAGAATGTCAATCTAGCACCCAAAGTTTATTGACCTTATAAATTTATCCATTCAATTTGTAGTGTAGCTTATAAATTATAAACTCTACCCTCTTCCTAAATAAATAATATATTTCATGTCTCTTACTTGAAAAAAGTAATAAATAACAAGATTATAGTACAATTAGACTTACCTAAGTTAGATGAAGAAGGGAAGTTCTTTACGGAACTTAAGGTCATCATCAAGTAATGAGTGGAGAAGTTATAAAACTAAGCCATTTCTGAATTCTTAATCAAGTGGAAGAATTTACCAGCTGAAGATGTAACATGGGAAGATGAAAAATTCATACAGAAGCATCAAGAGTTTCTTTTCATTGAGGGTAATGATTTTATAAAGGGAAAGGGCATGCCAAGCCCCTAATATTTTATCTTCCTAAGTCTAGTAATGTTAATGATGGCTAAATTATGGTACAATTAACCTTTTCATTTATTAGTTATAGTTATTTTCTTAGGCTGACCTAATTAGGATGAAGGGGTGTGACCACACCTAGTTATGTCTATAAATAAGGATGAGAAATGATATCCCAAAGCATCATATGTTGTATTAGTTATTTTTTTCATTTATTATTATAATTTTTGGAGGTTTCCCCCTCAAAGTGGTATTCTATTTTAGTGTTTCTTGCATTTCTCTTGAGAAATATCATAACATAATAAGAGTTCCCAGTGATGTAGTCATGGTCAGGGGTCCCAGTGAAGGGATGCCTTACACCATGTAGTGAAGTGATACTCTCACCCAATCACCTACTAACACATATATTAAACACAATTTCAAGCTTATATTAATGTTTGAAATAAAATTACATGAGTATTCTTGATAGATATAAGCTAGAGGATTTTCTAGGTTTTAAAATGCAATATGTAAACTTTAATTACATTTATGGAGTCACTCAGATCTCATTTCACAAACTAAGTCTATGAGCCTTCATACAAGCTTACTCTTCATTTATTTAATCAGGCAGAAAAAATACTTCTTTATTTTAAGTTCCCTCTCTTCTTGTATGCTCCCCTCTCTCCTTATGTCCATAAAAATCTTAGGTATATTGATTCTATATCTAAAGGCATAACTAATTTTTAAAATTTTAATAATGTTTAGAGTATTTACAACAAATTTAGTAGGGCTACCTAAGAATAAATTTTATGAACATTTTATGCTACTGAATCCCAACTACATGTTAGGTTAGTTCTAATAGAATTTTATTTCACAAACTACCATATTTTGAATGAATCATTCCTCATGCATTTAGATGGAATCTTTGAAAACTAAGATCATATGCTGATGTGGCTTTAAATTAGATTTATGTTAGCATTGATGATTCCCCTACCTGTCCTATGCCAAATTTATTGATCATCTTAACACCATTCTATGATCATCATAATGTTATTTTCTTATGTGATACTACCTCCTAATTTAGTTTCACACCCTTGTGATTGTGCCAAAAATTCATTGGGATTTACTTTGAACATGATTTAGTGCTTTGAAGATGCACATAACTGTGCACCATGTATAACCTTGAGAAAAAACTTAAATTTTTTTACAAAACTAGAATTAGCCATCCCTAGTGATACAAGACTCTCTTGATCTTGGGATGATCCTGCTTCAAACACCTTGGGTAACTAAAAATTATATGAAATTATGTTCATAGTTAAATTTTGTGAGTTTATGGCTATAGTGACCAATCTTCATGAGATCCAACCATGATGTGTCCTCAACTACTCGACCCTTACACTTATCTAGATACTACTTGTATTTCTTTTTGCATGTCCTATTTACCAATTTAGAGTCCAAAATAACCTCTATCTCCTCATTTTCCCTCTATAGTATCTATTATTTCTAGTTATACACTTATGATTTAGATTCCTCTTCATCCTATTTCTCTCCATGGGAATCATACAATTTTTTTGCATTGAATATGGACTAGATATCCATTCCCTTTGGTAATTCCAAATATTATTCATTTTATAGGAATTTATATACACCTTACATGGTCATACCTTCTTCATATTTAGCTTGTTATATGTCATTTTTGGGAACCATTCCTTAAAAAAATGTGCCAACATAAGATATCCTACCTCAAAATATTGCAACTCCTTGTACTTTAGATTGATTTTCTCTAGTATGCTTCACACTTCATGGTGTAACTTGCACATATACTCTGCATAGTATGCATGTTATACACTCCTTCCATGTGCTTCATTGACATCCCTCATATCTATAACTCCTCTTGAGTTGCTTCCACTCAGCACTTGGAAAGGTGGTGTTCTAGTGATCATATTTATGAATTGTTATACATGAAATATGCTTCTAATAAAACCATATCCCACTACTTGGGTTTATCTTCATCCAAACATATAAGCAAATTTATGAACTAAAATTAAACCTCATTATAATTTTTTCCAAAACATATGGTAAAAATGTCCCACATTTTTTAATTTATGTTAGATACTATGCTATGTAAAAACCCATGTAGCCTCACCACCTCTCTAAAGATTAAGTTGGCTATGTTATTCATATCACTCATATTATTACATGTGATAAACACACCATTTTTAAGAACCTATCCACCATAACAAAGATTATATCACTTACCATTTGTGTTCTTGGTAATCCAATCAAAAAATACATGCTTATGTCATCCTATGGATTTTATGGAATGGGTAGTGGTTGATACAAATTTGTATTCTAACTCTTTTCATTTTTCATTTAGGAAAATCTACACTCTCACACATATATGTGCATATTTGGGACCATCCTTGGATAGTAGTAAATAAATTTTAATCATGCCATTGTATTGTTGCAACCAAAATGTCTAACCAGTCCTTCATTGTGTTTCTCTGTTATTAAATTTTTTCCCATTGATCGTCTAGGTATGCATAACTGTGCTACTTTGAATAAAAATCCTTCATATATGTGGTAATATAACCAAAATGTTTAATCCATAATTTTTGGATTTCAAAATAATTTCCATGCATTGAAAAAATCCTCATATTTTACATATAGATCCTTAATGGAATCCCAGTTCATGAATTCCACTCACATCTCGCTCACTATGAGTGTTTCATACTTAGTGTGTGAATAACCTTATTTTACTTACTAATTATATGCTTCAACATAAACATGTATCTTTATAGTTACTCAAACCACTTCATGTGTCACCAATTTACCTTCCCTTAAATATTGATAAATTATAACACCTAATGGTGTGTGTATAATACAAACTCATTTGGAAGAAACTATTGCCTCCACTTCTTTAACACTTATACAATATCATAAAAATCCTGGTCATAGAGCAAGTAATTATTCTTAACACCATTCAAATTATCATTAAGTTATGTGATGGGTATACCTTATTGGATTATAAATGATCCAATTCCTTTGCCACTCATGTCATAATCTACTTGGAATGTTTTGTTGAAATCATTCAACATTAGTACTAGTTACTTAATCACCTTACTCTTCAATACCTATAAATTTTATTCAGCTTCCTTGGTCTATTTTAATGCCTTGAAATATCCTCTCATCACTTATGTGATAATTAAATTTCTACACTAAAGTTATGGATGAACTTCCTATAAAATATTACAAGTCCATGAAAACTTTGTGCCTCAAATGTTCTCTTCAGTGATGACCATTCTACTATCACTTGAACCATCTTTGGGTCAATCTTCCGACCTTAGTGGATGTAAAAAATCCCAAATATACTACTTACGTATTCATAAATATGCATTTTCTTCACATTAATGAGAAAATTTTACGTGTGTAACATTTACAACACATTCCATGGATGCCTCATGTGTTCTTCCTAGGTTCTAATAAAAACTAGAATATCATCCAAGTATACAATGACATACTTACCTAGAAAATGTTTTAGTTATTTGTTCATCAACCTCATGAATACACATGGAATGTTTGATTAAAAAAGGGAATTAATAACCACTCATATAGTTCTTCCTTCATCTTGAAGGCTATCTTACATTCATCTCATCCCCTTATCTTGCATTGGTGGTATCCACCCTTTAGATCAATATTAAAGAAATACCTTGCTCCAGTCAAGAAATGCATCAAGTAATGCATGTGAAAGAATGTAAATATGTATTTGATCATGATTTTGTTTATATATATTGAATTAGTGCACATTTTCCATTATCCTCCATTATTTGGTGCTAATAATGTAAATACTATACATGGGCTCAATATTTCCTTGATTAATCGTCGATCTAAAACCTCATGAACTTGTATTTGCACTTAATCATTCTCTTGAGGTATAAAAATTTATGTTTCCTTATTCATAAAACTTGATTCAGTGATCAAATCCATGTGGTGGCTTATGCTTAATGCTAGTGGAAACCATTCTGGTAGATTAATCAAGACAATATCTATAAACTTGTATAAATTCAACTCTCTCAAAAGTGACTCTTCATTCACACCTATGCACTTTTATTGCACTAGATTTTAGATCAATACAGATAATGCCTCATTTTATTCCACCACCTTTAAGAATTCCTTATCAAATACCATCAACACTCTTGTATAAACATTATTGATGTGTTCTTATTTTCCTTGGTCCTTCAAGGGACTGAGTGTGAATTTATTTCCATCCTTATCCAAGTGATAAGTGTTATTTATTTATGAAAAATATTCATATAATATTTCCAATGCATCCCCAAAAGCACATGACATATGTCCATTGGAATTGCATCACACCATACCTCATCTTGGTATATGCCTATTTATAGTTTCACTAGCCATTATTCATTCACTGATACTTGCTGGGTATTTTATAACCATGAAACCTTATATGGGTTTGGCTGTGTCACATTATTTAAACCCAGTTTATACACCATATCACATGGGACTACGTTTTCTATACCACCACCATCCATAAAAACTTCTCAACATTTTCCTCCCAACTTACACATGATTTTAAATAGTCTCTTCCTATATACTAGTTCCTTATCTTCATTTGGTGGCTCAAAAAATACTTCACCATGAGCATTTCCCCACACTCTAGTTACTTAAAGTGCTTGGTAGATCTACATATTCTACATATTCGCATACACTAGATTCAAATATTTTTTTATTTTCCCCTTGATTTTTTTGACATTCATATGCTTGATGTCATATTTCCCATATCAGAAATAGGTTCTTAGAAATCCTCTTCCCCTTCCTCAACCAAATATCTCTCACTCTCTAGATGAGTAAGATGTGCTCGTCATTACATTCTATTATTTATTTCTATGTATTTTTCTTTATTTGTATGCTTAAAAATTATCCATAAAATTATTTTATCCTTATCTCTATAGGATATTTCATGTGTTGCTTTCTCCTCCTCATGCTAATCTTCCTTTTCTACACACGTTACTCTATTTTCTATGTGACAAATTATCTTTAGCCTTTAGTGTGAACTAATAAGACTCAACCATAATTTGGATCCAAGTCATGCTTAAATCCTAGATATCAATCTCAACCCATTTAGGTACCTTGAAATTTTTTCTCAATAGAATTATCTATGACTTGATCTAATGGTGGTAAGAGTATAACTCCTCAATGTATTCTTTAATAAATAACTCCCTTTATCATAAGTTATGTAATCTCTTAGGCAACTCCATTTGGTAGTCATAAGGAAAAATCTTAACTTTCATCTTCTCTAGCATTATATCCCATTGGGTTATCTTGTCTTTACCTATTTTTTATCTTTCATTGTAAACTTATTTCCACCATAGTATTACATGACCCTTCAACTTGGTCTATGAAACCTTCACATGTTGTGGATCATCAACATCATCAAATTCAAAATATTATTCTATATCCATGATCTAGTGAATGAGTTCTTATAGATTCAAATTTTTTGAGAAAAAATAATTTCCATCTTGGTTCATCATCTAATTGGTGATATATCTCTCAAAAGCCTACGTTTGCCTTCATCCATTTACTGTTCATCATTTTCATCTCACTCATCAACTTATGTAAACTGTTCTTCCTCTTCAATGTCACTTTGGTAATTTCTTGGTCTAAACCTAAAATATTTTTCTTATTTTACAACTTCTAACTAATTTTGTATAACATGCATTGCATCTAAGATTTCATCAAGTCTCCCAGTCATGCCAGGTTCTACTATACCTCTACCAACAACTGTTCAGGGTGGAATCCATTTTTCTCATAATCATACATAGGTGACCACTTTTCACATTCACCAAGGTTTAATTTTTTTTTATGAGATACCAACCAATGCATTCATGGTTAGGGTTCCTAATCAAAGGATGCCTTACATCATGCATCTAAGTGATACTTGCACCTAATCACCTACCAACACATAACTACAAAAAATTCAAGATTGAATTAATGTTTGAAACAAAATTACATGAGTATTATTCATAAGCATAATTTACAATATTTTATGGGTTTAAAACTATAATATGTAAAATTCAGTGACACATATGGAGTCACTCAGATCTCCTTTCACTATCTAAGGTTAGGAGCCTTCGTACGAGATTATGCTTCATTTATGTAATTAGGAAGAAAGAATGATTCTTAATTTTAAGTTCCCTCTCTTATTATGTCTCTTAAACTCTTAGGAGACTTGAATCCATATAATAAGGTGAAATTAAAATATTTTAATTTGAATAAGTAGTAGAGTATCTACACTAGATTTTGCATGCCTCGCTAATAATAAATTTTACAAGGAATTTGGCAGGTTGAATCCCAACTACATATTAGGTCAATTTTGATATAAGTTTATTTTACCAACCAACATATTTGAATGAATCATCCCTCACATGTTTGGATAAAATTAATGAAAACTAAGATCATAAGTGTTGACACAAGAGATTGCACCCTTGGCAGGAGGCCAAGCTCCTGCCTTCTCTTTGCAACTATGGAAACTCCCCTCTCACCTGTGGGACTGGCGAAGCTGGAGGGGAGAGTCTCTAGATAAGGGCTAGCTCCCTTTGATGCATCATGTTTGTTCCAACAAGTGCAAATACATACATATATATAGATATATAAACTGGGGGGGGGATGAAAAGGGAGAAAGATGTAGGAAAACAAACTAATCTAAAGAGGTGATGCACCAAAATAAGTCGACCTTCTCGCATCTAGACTTAAAACTAGACAAATACATACATACACTTCACACTTGGCAGAAGGACCAGGCTGCAAGAAACTGGCAGGGAGGCTTTCATGAAAACATAGAAAATAAAGAGTTCACCAAGGCACTGTGGAATGCACGCTGTAAGTAACCTCTTTCGTTATGAACTTCTCAAATATTGCTCTCCTCCTATTAGCTACAAAAATGGCACCTTGTAGACAACATGTATGCTAGTGTTGGGCCTATGAAAGCATCAAGAAACAATGACTGAACACAAATAAACACTCAAGACATACACAAAAAATCTATCCAAGATGGAGGTAAAACTGTGTTTATTGATTCAAGTGGAAAATTTCCCAGGGCTGCGCCTTACAAAAGTGAAAGATCTTTCTTAAAATGACAAGTCTTCAAATATATAGGAGAAGAGAAAGAGTCCCAATTGGCGCTCCCCTTTTTACAAGTGGCCTATCGCGTCCCTTCATTGGGAAGAATAAGTCGCTCAAAACATTAATGAATTGTGCGCTTTGTCTGTTTAAAGTCTACCTTTTCAAGGTTAATACACAATTTGTCTACTCATTAAATGTAAAATGGAGAAACTAGTTGCATTGTTAGCTATTTGCACCCCCAATGATTAATTCACAGGAATTGTTTCACCTGCCGGAGTCACTTCTCAAATTGGCACCACTTGGACTAACTGCTTGCTCGTTCCATGCTTGTCTCCTTGTCTTTTCTCAAATTTGTCTCTTCTGGTTCCCTCAACCCTCAAGGGTGAACATTCTGGTGGGTCACTTCATTCTGGGCTTTCTTTTCCATGGTTAGCACTCTCTCATTTGAAAAGGAACAACTATTTCACTTTGTTAACTTTGACGTTTACACGGCTGTCACCATCCCCGTCATAACGTCATCGGGTCTTCATGGCTTCCCTGTGGCTTTGCTTAGTCTTAGCACCCTCCCAAATTTTCTTAGTGCCCCTTTGTATGTTTGGCCAAGATTCCCCCGTAAGGGCACCTTCCCTTCGAGGTCCTTCAGTGGGTCCTTTGTTCCTCCGAATGGTCTCCTGGGTCCCCGCGGGCTTTGTGTATTTTTCACAGACTTTTGTTTGTAGACAAAAAGTCCACAAAAATTCCCTGTGTCTATCTTTGCTTTGAGCTGCACCCTAATTCCTTCAAACTTTTTGTCCAAAGGAATTCCTTCAGACAAAAAGTCTGAAGGAATTCATGACTTAGTCAATTTCAACAAACTTAAACTTGAACCTTGAACCTTGAACAAAACTGAACCTAACCTTACCCGGGTCCTTTTCTTTTGAAGCACCTACCCTCTGCTAGGGCATTTTAAACTAGAATACTCCCCTTTGGCCAAGGGCATACCCTTGAACCAAGCCATTGAACCAAAATGGTTCAATGGTTCAAGGGTTCAACCATTGCACGCTGATGAACTAGTGAACCAAGGCTGACAAACTACTTGCTTTGAACCAAGCCTATTGAACCAAACCCGTTGAACTTGTGCACCCAAAAATGACTGGCATTGACTAGCAAGGGAGGAAGGGGACCAAAATTTTTGCTTGTGGGCAAAATTTGGTCAACAATAAGTTTATGTGGCTTTAAAATATATTTATAAAAGAACTGATGATTTCAACACCTATACTATGCCAAATTTCCTAAGCATCCTAGCAGCATCCCATGTTAATGTGCAATGGTATTTGATCATATGATAATACCTCATAATTTGGTGTTTCACACTCATTATTATGAAAAAAATTGTTTGTATTTTTCTTTGAACATGCCTTGGTGCTAGGTAGTTATACACATATGCTCACTATGCAAAACCTTAACCAAAAAAACTTTAAAAACTTCACAAAACTAGATTTATATATCCTTAATGACGTAAGATTAGGTAGTCTAGTATAATCCTGAACATGATAACCAATGAACTTATTGAAACAAGATACATGAAAACAATGATGGATATTCTAAGAAGAGGGTAGCTCTAAATTTTAAGTTACATGACCTATCTTCTAGAGGACTTTATAAGGGCCATAAAACTTGGGCGCTAGTTTTTGAATACCTTTCATATTTAAGGAGGATTATTGATAAGTTTGTATCCAAAGAAAAACCATGTCCCCTATGTCAAAAACATGTTTATAGTAGTGTTTATTGGAATGTTGTTTCATTCATTTTTATGATGTATGTAAGTTATACTTAAGAATTCAAAGGATATTTTTTTGCATGCTGAGTGTGAAATCTAATACTTGCACCTTGGAGTTTCCTTGGATCTAAGATTGAAGAGATGATGATGGTGGATCACAGATGGATTTATATGGTGTCATTTTGGTTATAGTGTTATATGTGGAATTATATGCCCATTTTGTGAATGTTACTAACCATTTGACCTAGTGATGCTTTGATCTAAGGAAAAGCAGTGTAGATAGGTTGCCAAACATTTGCTGAGATTTTTTATTTGAGCATATATTTGTGGATGGTATGTTGAGATCATTTTAATTTGGATATCATATAATTGGAAAAGTTCTTGCTAGAAGTTACTAGTAAAAATGGGATCATGGTCACAAGAAATGAAAGAAGGTATCCCATGGAGGCAAAACATATGATCAATAAAGGTTTTAGGAAATGGTAGAGGATGTAAAAGGATGTACAAGGGCACATAAATGGTCATATTTAGAGAGGTTATCCTCCATAATAAAAATAATTTATTCCCATCTTGACTTTGGTAGCCATTTAATGAAGTCTATGGAAATGTAATTCCATACCTTGATGGGAATAAGTAATTACGAGAGTATTCCTAGGGTTGAGACTGTTTCACCTTTATTTCACTTAAAAATATCAAATTTCACTATAAAACACTTGATGTATTGTATAATTACTTCAAACAAGAAATTCATAAGGACCATTTCATATGTTTTTAAAAAAATTGAATGATCAGCTGATGGTGATGCATTACCTATTTTTTTCTCTTAGTTCTGATTTGGGAACCAGTAAAAGATGGCCTTTATGTCTCATACAACATCCATCCAAACAATAATTCAAATTTGAATAAGGATTAGTTGAAACTTTATAGACAAGCTATTGAATTATCCGTCTTGATGATACTCTTGTTGGACATCATGAATCCACTTTAGAATGGGTAATGACAATACTCATAGAGTTGTTTGTTATTAATACTCATGAGAAAATGCATTTGTGATAATATTATCCTTACTTTTATTCTAATTAATCCCATATTCACATCTAATTATCTTTGTTACCCACTTCTATTCCTCAAGAGAAGAGATTCATTGTTCCAAGAAGTAATTGAGACTATAATGATTTATTTGATGAAGAAATGTATCCCTATAAGGTATGGGCACTAATTTTAAATTATATTAAGGATGATTAACATTTATTTATCATTTGTGAGAAAGAGTTTTTTCACCTTGTAAGTGCCCTATTAGTGAATTCTAGTGGTCTTCCCTCTTGCATTAGGATGGATCCAACTCAACTTTACAAGGCATCTCTTTTGATGACAAAAGGATTGGGGAAGTCAAACCTATCAATAACTAGTGTAGTACACATTATATATAAGGTGAATACAACCAAAAATATAAATATCATCTAATATAGGAAAATGGAGAAGACCATACAAGATTGGACATAAATATTATGATGTGGGGATATAATAAAGTGTTATTTGTTATAAGGACATTAAAAATATAATTATAAATTATATGCAAATAAATGACGAACAAAGGCTCACCTACATTTGAGATGTAAAAGAGATGAGCTAAAGAGAAATGAATGCCATTAGGCAGTAACCAAGAGGTATACAATCTAAAGGGGTTGTAATAAAGAGGTATCTAAACTAAGGTTGTAACCAAAATGTATAAACAAAGGAATCAAATCATGCAAAGATACTATATAATAGAAAACATAAGCTAATCTAAACATAAAATACAAAAACATACTAATCAATCACATATGCACACACACATACACACATATATCGACCAAAATAAATAATAAAAAGAGTATAGGGATATGGATATTTACCTTAGGTTGAATTGTTAGCACATCAATATACCCCTTGGATCAAGTGTAACTTTATGAGAGATGTTGTAGGTGAAGCTCAAGATAGAAAGAAAAAGACATAAGTATCATTATTTTGGGATTCAAAAGACTAGGTGCACTTGTTTAGTTTAACTTCTCTTCTTAAGACATTCAAAGACCTTATGAAAAATAGCCCTCCATAAGTATAAAATCATAATACCTAATTCATCTTCTTGTTACTAAGGGTGGATTTGTGTGTTTGATTAGACAACATTGTATGTGCTTTATTTTATGAAAAATGAAAATGAGGAAGCCTATACATATAAATATAAATCCTAAAAATCACCCATAAAACTTGGATAAAAAATATAGGAGAGTGTAAAACAACATTAAATCAGTTAGTATATATATGAAATAAACATTCAGGTATAATTTTACCATATTTAAATGCAAACTTACAGTTTAAGTTTATTTTTTTGATTGATGATGGTTTTTTGACCAAAGCATAGATCAGTTTAGGAAAAAAACAAGGGCCTAGATCCCCATGTAATTTATTAATCACCTAAATACCACCTATATATTAGATACTACTAGATGTATACTAAGTATTACCAACAACAACCACCATCGGCCTCAAGGATAACCAATGGCCATTAACAGCCCTGAGAGTATAACCAATGACCATAATTAGCCTCAGATGACTTTCTATAGATTTGAACCTAGGTGGGGATTGAAAAAACCAAGCCACTTAACCAACCAACCCATATATCATTGGATTTAAAATTTTGGGTACAAATATTTTTTTATAACCAAAATACCCAAACTAGCAGTGAATAATATTCCTAGTCGTGGGCTTGGACTTGCCTCGTTGCATTGAACACAAGTCTCAATCCACATGCCAACCCTTATCATATTGAACATAGAGTCAATAGTCCATTACATTAGATAAATTTTCATGAATAAATTTCTATAGTTTAGTATGGGAATGATGTTAGAGAATGGTCATCTTAGGAATGGACCCTGTGACCTCCCACTTCTAATACTCAACTCACTCATTGCTAAGCTATCATCATCAGGTTCTTAATTTTAGGTACAAACATTTTTTATAACTAGAATGTCCAAACTAATGGTGAATACTATTCCTTTCCATGGGCTATGGACTTGACTCATCACATTGAACATAGGCTTAAGTCACATGCTGATCCTGTAACATTGAATACCAAGCTAGTAATCCATTGCATCAAATATTTTTCAAGAATAGCCCATTGTATCTTAGTGTGGGAATGACACTATAGAATGGTCATATTAGGAATGGACCCTACGACCTACCACTTCTAACACTCAGCTCACTCACCACTAGGATATCATCATTAGGTTATAATTTAAGTTTATTACACATACACACATATAAACACACTTCTAGGATGTTTGAGAATGTTTCAAACCTCTAGGAGTAATAATGAAAATTTTAAGTTTAAGAAGATCATATTAGAGTTCAGACCAAGCTAAATTTCAAAGCTTTAGGAAGACATCATAATAAGTATGAAGTTAGTATGAAGGAATATATATTCATCGAGGAATCTCTCAAAAAACACCATAAACTATCCCATCCCAATCCTATTGCACTTTTTAGGACATGCATTAGGGGAGATTGATGCACCGATGAGTTCTGTAAGAGAAATTATCAATAAGTGAAAAATATAGGTGTACACACACATGGATTTATTAATAAGTTTAAAGGCATTATTTGACACCTTAAATAAATGAAAGGCATATTTTTTTAGCATATATGTAAGTGGAGATAAATTTTTAGTATTATCCTTGATGAAATGGATTTTGAGTGTTTTAGATCTGGGCCAATTTTTCATAGCCTCAATTTTTCTTGGATCCAATTTGAATCCTTCTTCAAAGATGGTGTGCCTTAAATACTCAATTTATTTTTGTCCATATGATAACTTTTACCATTTGGCACACACTAATGCCATCAAATAATATTAAGATGAAATGTCTAATAAATGGATGGAATATCTTGTCCATTAAGCCTTGAAATGTTTAAAAAGCATTGGTGAGGATGAATGACATGACTATAAATTATTAATGGCCTTTGTGAGTTTATAAATATCTTCTTCCTTCATGTGTATCTGATTACAACTTAACCTTAAGTTGAACTTAGAGAATAACTAGGATCTATACAATTCATCAATCATTAGAGTGGGAAATTTGTCCTTGATGATGATTTTATTTAGCACTTGAAAATCAATAAAAATTTGATGTAATCCATATTTTTGTTGACCAGTAGTACTAGAAAAGAGTAGGACTTATGCTTGGTCTAATGAATCCTTCCTATACTAATTCAACCATTTTCTTATTTTAGTCTTTTATATAAATGGGTATTAGTAAGGATAAATATTTAGATCAATGACATGATCTTATTGTAATTATGGAGGTAATCCATTAGGATCCTCAAATACTATTATATACTTAGATGAAATTTATTGGAATTATAGTGGTTGGTTTGAATCATATTATTCATTGGTTTGGATTAAAAAATTAGGAAATAATCCTATGATATACCTTTTATAAAACCATTCCATTTAATGAGAACTAATGATAATTTTTGATCCTAGAGTAATTCATTTTAAGGTTTGCTATTAACTATGAATTGCATCCATAGTTTAGAAAATTTCCATAGTATAGGTCCTAGTGTTTGTATCCACTTTTCTCCCAAACTAATTACAACCTATTAGAAGAAGGAAAAACATGTCTGGTTTCAGATTATAATCTCCCACTAAGATTTAAACATTTTAGCATTTTAATTTAGAAGGCAAGGTTCCCATAATTTATATCATGACTTCAAAACTCAAACATAGATACACATAACAATCAATTTTTTTAGCTCGTTGAGGATCAATGAAGGTATGTGTGCTGCCAAGTGAGGGGATTTTTTTGAATCACTCCTTGACCTTCATTATTTGAGGAGTAGTTATGTTATCTAATACATGTACTAAATGTATTTGTGATTGGTTATCCTTGATGTTATGTTATTTTTCTTGGGATTCCTTTACATCTTCACATTCTTTATATTTTGGAGGTGATTTTAAATCTAGTAGGTACATTTTTTGTTTCACACATTGGTGACCAATGTGTATTTGTCACGGTAATTTTAACATAACCACTTTCATGATGGGTTTGCATTTTAGCCTCCATTATATGTCTAATTTCTAGGGTTTAAGAATGTGACTATTTGTGCTGGCATTGAAATCTTGAATGAGTTTTATTTGGAAGATTGATGTTAGGTTGTGAACTTGTCTTCAACCATATTAACTAACCCAATAACTATCAACATATATTGTGGTTTGAATATTTTGATTTCAACTCTAATATATTCTTTTAATCCACTTATGAAACATATTTTAAATAATTCATCTATCATTCCTTTAATAGATATATTGTGGTTTGAATATTTTGATTTCAACTCTAATATATTCTTTTAATCCACTTATGAAACATATTTTAAATAATTCATCTATCATTCCTTTAATTCTATTAGTTAGTTTTTCAAAATTTGTCTATTTTTTATGAATAAAACCAATATGCTATAATTTGGTTAATGATCTTATGAAATCCTCTATGCAATTGGGATAAATTGAACCAATATGATTTCATAAAATTTTGTTCATGATGGTAGGTCATGATATTTTTGATACCATTGGTATCACTAGATAGAATCCTTTTCCATGTTTAAAGAGGTTATAGGTACCATGTATTCATATGGAGTGTAGTGTAGACATAATACTACTTTGATATGTATAACCAATTGGTGGGATATTTACCATTAAATTAAGGAAATATAATTTGGGGCTGCAAAATATTTTCCTTGAACTAAATTTGATGTTTAGATTAGTTCATGAATTATGATTATTTAGTTTGGTGATAGTGTTAATCATTTGTGATTATTAAGCATTAATGTCATTGATTTGGGACTAGATGTCATCCCTCATGGCATGTAGATTTTCTATAATTTTATGCATTTCATTTGATTGGGTCATTACCATCATATATGGGAAAAAATTATAGGGTGTACAAGATATATATATATATATATATATATATATATATTAGCTAGACAAGATGATCATAATGGTATATGCACTGTATTTTTTTTCTAGATTACTGACTCACTACCCTAGGGGCTGAATTTTGCTTAGAATTTATGTATCATGTACCATTTACAAGAGAACTAATATAAAATATTTTGACCCTCTATCTTTTATTGTATTTTTTTCTAATGGATGTTTCTAGTCAACCCTACTATCCTCTGTCTCTATTTAAAAAAAAAAAATCAAATGATGGTGGTATTCTAAAACTCAAAGAAAACTAGGTTTATCATAGTGAAGTTTACTATAAGATGTGTCAATTTGTGAGATCTCAATTATACTAATCTCATTCTTAAATAATGTTAGTCCAAGATTTAAGATCTTTAACTACATAGGATTGAACCATCCCATAACCCATGATCATATCTCTAAGGTATGCTGTCAATAATTTCTTGGGATTTTTTTTATTAGTGCACCAAAAATTATTGATAATTAAATATTTTATAGGGTTAGGTTTCAAAAAATAAACTATGGAGTCTTCGTATATAATCAAGCCTATGTGGAAGCTTAGGACAATATACAGAAGTTGTCTAGGGTCTGATGATGATGGATCAAATCCTACCTCACTCCACACATGTGTCTTGTATGCTTTAAAAAATGAAAACTCTTATGAGGTAATTTTAAAACCTATGACACATCATTTCTAGCCTATAAAAATAAAAGTGAACTAATTACATGGGAATTAATATTTGGTAGATGTGGGGCAATAAAATTAGTGTCACACTTATGTTAACATCTTTTGATCATCAAGATTTTGATTGGGCAATGTGAGAGAATATGGCAGAGAGTCATAAAAATCCTTAAACTAGTAAATTTGTTGTGGAACAAGGTTTTAGAAATAACTCTGATACCATATGATATGATCCTTAAAAAAAATTAATCCAACATAAAGATAGATAATTTACACTATAATTGAAATTAAGAAAGCAATATTTTATTGAAATTATAAAATCATATTATAAAGTATCAAGTGTCTCTTTGAGGGGAAAATATCCTTTAAACAATTCTCAATATAAAATACTCAATGGATATCTCTTCCTTTTGCACATGCTCTCTATTTAAACTAATCTATTCAAGATAACTACTACTTCCTATACATGCTAAATAAATAATAAAAAAACCTTTAGGATAACTTACAAAGCATATACATCCAATATTTAATTAATAAAACCTAATACAAAAGAAAATAGTAAGACAAAAGGGTCCTAATAAATATAATTTAAGAATGGTTCCCCAAAAACCTTTTGAGCAATTAGTGTTCATGGTTGTTGATATATTTATTGGATATTAAACTTTGAATATAGTTCCCACCTTTCCATTTTGTATTCCCCAACTATTAGTTTCTTCATTTATTTTAATTATAAATTCTAAAAAATAAATGGAGAGTTTTCACTTATATTATTTATGGTCATTGTAAGTTTTTTCATTTTTTGGCTTGTAAAATCATAAAATTGATATATGTTATTTTATTGGTTTGTAATTAAGCTATGTTTTCCTTACATAAACCAAAAATATGAAGCATACATGATGATTACTACCCTCTT
Source organism: Torreya grandis (assembly GCA_037957365.1). NCBI lineage: Eukaryota > Viridiplantae > Streptophyta > Pinopsida > Cupressales > Taxaceae > Torreya > Torreya grandis. The sequence continues at coordinate 2,653,983 of JARHVA010001583.1, forward strand.
TAACAATTATGCATATTATTTACAATATAGTGATTATAATTTATTTGAAAAGATAAGAATTTCTCAAAATTGTAACATAAGATTTTAATTGACGTTTCAGACCATACTATGTGGTAACCATTTTTTTAATGAGTCTCCTTAGTTTCCTTGTTCGTTGAGTTAAATTTCAAGTGTTTTTTTTTATGTTGAGAATAAATGATTTTGACATTATTCCATATGAATACAATTTATCATTGGAATGAATTTTAGTTTGACCACATGTATATTTGAACTTTGATTTCCATGGTCTTTGAAATATTTTCAACAAAACAATTTATAAGATTAAATAATTAGTAATACAACATCAATAAACTTAATTTTGAAATATTGGGTTAAAATAATTTATAAGATAAAATAATTAGTAATACAACATCAATGAACTTAATTATGAAATCTTGGGTTATCAAAGAAAAAAATTAGATTCAATTTTCAAGGGGCATGTATATACATTTGAATATTTAACAATTAATTAACTAATTAATAAAAATAAAGTATTAGTAACCATTTTATAAAAATATGAAAAAATTCGATCATTTTATTTAACTCTAATTGATATTTATAAATTTTTACAAAGTTTAAAAAGCTATGATAATTTTTAGAGAAGGCCATGGAGTCTTAATTAATGTGGTACCTTTGAATATATTAAACTTTTAACAAATCTAGGATATGCATCTCGAGATATCTAAACTACTTCAAACTATTACAAAGAATATAATATATTTATTCTTATTAAAAAATATTAATTATATATTTAATTATAATCTAATCAATTTGAATGATGTTATTGTTTTTGCTTCAATAAAAATATATTTATATTTATATTTTTATGGGAATGGGTGTTTGAGTAATCTATAATTGAGTTTATTTATAATTAGTGAAAGCATTTTATTATGAAGGTAAAGCTATTGATATTTACAAATTCATTTATCTATTTAAGAATTTCAATATTGATTAAGTTTTATTAATTATATATTTTTATGTATTTATTATTTATTTTTGATATTTTTCATATTTAAATAATCTTAACAAATAATTTTTTTTATCACAATTTTTTTGATAAATTATATAGGCGAGGGACCTCACTTAGTAAAAATAATGTCAAAGTACCTAAAAAATGGTAGAAATTAAGAGACATTATTATGTTGAATAAAAACAATGAAGGATCCATAACCATGGACTAAAACTGCCACCAACTGCCACCATTGCTTTATGAAAAAGTACCAATACAATTTTCCAAATCAGCCTTATGCACATAGAATTGTGGACCTTAACCTTCAAAATTGACACAATAACCTTCTCTTTGTGGAAAACAACATATTTAAATTATTAACCAATAAGGCCCCATAGAGTTTTATGATGTAAGGTGATAGAAAAGCTCAAAAATGACTCACACAACATACTTTTCCTCATACAATAAACCATATTCATTGGGTCTCACTCAACAAACTTCAAAACATTCAATCAATCCTTTTTATAATATTGCCTTCATCATACATAGTTTTCCTTATGACATACCTAACCAACAAATAACAAGATTAACCTTAGCATATATTATATGTTCACTACAACCAAAACCCATATCAAGGAGACTTAACTTCCTAAAACTTGAACGTCATCCCTTGTTGCAATCTTATCCATCTCAAATTTATGCAACTAACATATTAACTACTAGATGGGGTAATTTACCAATGTAGTCAAGGATTCAACAAATTTTGAAAAAAACATTTCTCTCTATCCCATTCAACTCTCATCCATCTAATATAAGTGAAACTCATTACACATAATGCGAATCAAAAAATAAAATGCAACGAAAGTATGCCATTATAAATCTATTGACAATATTTTTATAAAATTTTATACTAGTTATCTATACATCCATAGACCCTAATTTTCATACATCATGGTAGTTTGGGAAAATTACAGATGCCCCTACAACCCTATTATATATAAAAAAATGGTAGGGGAGATGTTAAAAATTTATTATAAAATAAAGGAAAAAATTAACTTCCTAATCAACCACTACCATATTATCACCCTTCCCCCCATGCCACAGTGGGAAAGATACCACTTGCTCACCGTGAAAAGTAGTAGAAAGAAATTTATAGTAGATATGAACATCAAACTTAACACGAGAAAACAAAGTGATTTCTAATAAAATAATAGTGTATCTCTACCCTTGCATGATGAATCACATACTAGAAATTAATTTATTATTATGATAAGCCAATTATAAAATTACTTTCTTTATAGTCTTGTCTTATAGGTAATGACCTCCTCATGAAGCAAGAAATGCCCAACAATATTAGAAAGGATATTGGCTTCATTAATATATTATGCCATATCAAATACATTCCTGCACACTATATAATTCTAGGGATTAACCATAAAATAATTTAACCATTTATTTATTTTACCCATGTACCCTCATCCATATCCTTAGCAACTTCCCACACTTTTTAAAACTAGACCCACATGTGGAAGTTATTAATCTCTGAATTCAGAAAATTAATGGAGGACTCAACCACAAGATCAACATCCACTATCAAACACATTTTGCACCTCTACATTCTTTCCTTTTTGGGCATCCACCTTATCCTCTACCTTGACCTTTACCATAGTTTGCACAAATGATAACTTGGAGACATAGGAACAACCATGTAGAGAGAGAAAAATTAAAAATAGACTTCCCACTCTTAGTGCTTATCATTATTTTTAATTCCCACACTTGGGAAATAAAAACTTATCACACTCTCATACATGTTATTAAATATCCTTGACATCACCCACCAACCTTCAGTGATTGGAGATATCAATCATGGCATAAGGGGAACATTGACATTATTACCAATTTTTACCACAATTTTTAAAAAAATTTAAAATGTTATATAATCTAAAATAAAATTTAATACCTTAAAATATTTTTATATTTTAAATAATATTTTTTATAATTAAAATTTATTAGTCGAATACAAATATATTTTTCAATAACATCTGTGTCAAAATTTAATATAACTCTTCACTAAATGAGTAAATTATTAGATATTAATTTTGTGGAATTTTTATTTGTGTATGTTTTAATCATTATCCACATAACATCCATGAGTAATAAATTACTCAAATGATATTTTTATTCATATATATTTGGTAATAATTATAAGGTAAGGGGACCCACTTAGCACACAACCACTACAAGCATTTGTTAATAGGGGGAAGAATGGTGAATATAATTAACCATTTTAAGTTTCTCATCCTCTAATTTCTTTCTCTATTAATAATTTTTTTGGTGAGTGTAGTGTTTAATAATGAATACTTATGATGGGTGTGTACTAAAGTGGGTCCCTTTGTCTTGTGATTATTACCAAAAATATACGAAGAAAAATGTCATTTGGATAATGACTACTCATCGAAGTTATTTAGGTTATCACTAAAACATACACGAATAAAATTCCCACAAAATTAATAATGGAAGCCTTTCACTTAATATTAAGGTAAATGATAATTTACAATGTCAGTTTTGGAATATTTAAACTAAAACAACTCTCCAAAATAAATTTAACCCACCTTTTAAATTTGATCACTAGTGGAACGTGAATTTTATGCTTTTTAGACTTTTTTATTTTAATTTTGTATGCTAGCTCTCAAATCTAAAAAAGTTCATCTCTTTTGGTGGTAGATCTATTGTAAGTTTTAGTTATGCCACCATTCTAACATTATTATTTTTATTGGTGTTAGTGTATATTAAGACGTACACTTTTGTATAGTCTAATATGTACTTATATTATATTCTTTATAGGTAAGTACAATTTATATGAACATTATTTATATTTATTTATAATAAATTATTTTTAGAGATTATATTTAAATATGATTTTTCTATTTTGAGCTAATATCCCTAAAAGACAACAATTATTTCCTATAGTAAATCTCTTTACTTATCTCGAGTCTTATTTTGTATTATATTTTTTATGTGAGGAATAACAAATGAGATTAGTATATTGGTAATCATTCTACCTTGAACATATCTACATCTATATTGTTTTAATGTTTCACAAGTATACATATGTACTCATGAGTGATAATCTTGAGGTTTCTTATTCAACGATCTTGGAACATGAACCATATTAATGTATCACAAGCTCTTCTAAAACTCCAATAATTAAGTACATAGGTGTTCAAGTACTAAGTCCAATAAATATATTCTATGTAACATCTAATTATGTATATCATCATAATAATATCATTTAAAATCTAATTATGTATATCATATTGGTATTAGTGTATAATAGGACCTAAACTTTTATGTAGTCTAAGATGCACTTGTAATATATTATCCATGGATAAGCACAACTTATGTGGAAATCATTATCCATACTTATTTATAATAACTTATTTATAAGTTATAAATAAAATTAGTTTGTAGTATTTATCTTCAAAATAGACTTTCTCTATTTTAATCTAATATCCTTAAAATATAGAAATTTATTCCTATCCCAAGCCTTCTTATTTATTTGTATAATAAACAATAAGGTATGGATGATTTTTTTTAAAGTTTAATTCATATTATGTTATTTTCATGTTTCATAGGTTTCCTTATGTACTTGTGGGTGATAATAAATAGGTGTCTACGTACTAAGTCCAATAAAGTTCCCCAATCTTATTAAAATGAATTATGCAGACTCTATGTATTTAATATTTTACCTTTTATTATAAAACTTAAACAAGTTAATTATTTTGGATTAACACTAAAATATCTTCCAATTTTATTGATTCTTATAAAATTCTTAGAATCATAATTTATTTTAAAATTTAATTATTGTAATAAATAAAATACCTTAGTTTAAGGTTGATCATTTTTAATAATATATATCAAAATACATTTTTTTTTTAATTTTTAAAAACGGTCATGGGAGTGATGGAAAACTAGGCATTTACATTTTATTTGAGTAACATTTTTTTATAACCATTGATCCAAATGCAATTCATCTTAGTGAGAGATGTGACTTCACATTCCACTTATGTATTATTAGTCATGCCAAAGGAAATGTAAATTTACGTAGTCTTTGGATGTTATTATTCCATGTTGAAGGAAAGGAAATTTTGCCTATCACTTAGATGTTATTAGGCCATGCCAAAGGCAAGTAACTTTACATAAAATTTAAATATTAGTGCATGTTGAAGGCAAGATAAATATGAATTTTATTTTTTATATTAATTATCAACATGTTGACTAGTTAAAATGTTTTATTAATTTAATATTTTTAAAGTTATATTTTTTTTCAATATATTTTATATTTTCATATATTAAAAATTAAGAATTTGTTGTTTTATTTATTTTTTAATTGGTTAATTATACTTGATTTTAAAAATTTCCTTTTATTTCTATGATAATAGTCATTATTAAAAAAATTATAAGGAAATGATGCATTAGTATTGTTTAGTAATGTTATAATAATTACTCACTACAAATCATTAAAATGTGTATCATGTTGAAGATAAGTATATAAAAATGACTTAGTAGTACTTTTTCACTCTATCGTACTAGTCGATTGCTAATAGTCAGAATTTCATAAGTTTGGGCTATATATTTTTAAAAATAAATATTTAATTTATATTTTGAAAAAGCTTATTCCTATAATCTAATTGGTCCAATCTATTTTCACCTTTATTTAGGGTAAAGTTTTGATTATTTAAAATAGGTATTTTTCCCCTGGCCAAAGAAAACATGATGTGTGACAATTTTTTTAAAACTTAATAGTCCAGATAAATTCATTTTTAATAAAAAAGGATGAAGATCCATTAATTTACTCCAATAATTCTATTCATACAAGTATACATTGATTGCTTCTATTATATTTGTATTGGTATAACTATCTTATGTTTGTTTTAATGTGCTCGACATAGGCGATGTGAGTGTATTATTTTTCTCTTCATAAATATTTTGTCGATATAGTTGGTGGTGTTTTTTTACATTGAAGATAAATCTCTTGCATCACCCAGTATCTATAACAGACAAGGTTTTCAAGTCTAATTTTATTAGATATTATTTTGAGGAAGAATTGTTTAGTTACAACAAGTATGTATATTTCAAAGCTACAAAAAAAATGAAAATATTTTTCTTGAAATATATGTGCTCAAGATTTTATGAAAGATTAGGTATATATATCTGTAGACACATAAATTTTATACAAGACCCTTTTCTATAATGTCTTTTCCAAAATTTATCATATTTGGCTTACTTGTATACAACTACCTATTTTAAGACATCTCATGACTATCAAAATATATCTAACACTTATCAAAATCTATCAAGATTTGAGACTATATTCATCCTTGGTCAAGGTCTTAGACTTTATGATTCTGATATGGTAAGACTCATAATGTATGAGTTTACCTAAGGTAATTTTTGGGTCCTTCTACATTTATCCTCACTTCATTTGTTTATAAATATAACTTGTATTCATTCCTAGAGTCACCTTAAGTGCATAACTTGTCTTATAACATCTTATGTATGCAAAGTCACAACAAGCAATTTCATAATTATAGGGGACACAATAAAAAATTATATAATAAAGAGAAGACCTAGAACCATGGATTAAGCTTCACCATTATTCCTACATAAAATTGAGCTTCATTGATTCACATCTTTTATACACTTGTAACATAGTTGACTAGGTTCTTCATCACTCTCTTATACTAAAGGAATTTCTATTATTGCATGGAATTTCATCATCACTTCTATAGAAGAGGAGGCTGAAAATATTTCTCAATATGTCACTTATATGGAAAAGGAGGTTGAAAATATTTATTGATATATTCTATTTATACACACTCAAAACTATTTGAAGGTCTGATTCTAGCATTCAAGATATATAGTTTGAAACCCCACCTTGGTGGATTCTTGACTCCATAAACCCTTTTGTTTTTATTAGTGCTAAGTTAAGTCAAGGAGGAGAAATAACCAATTTAAAAAATATTCTTGGTAAAAAATATAAGTGAACATAAAATAAGACACATCGCATGAGATGAATCAACCTAGAAAATCATATGTGCAAAAACCCTGTAAAGGTAAGACTCAGCACATGAATTTTCATAGTGATGAGTCTAACCAAGGTAGACTCAGTGGCTACTGTAATAGGTGATGAGTGTGAACAAAGAATATGTAGAGGGGAGGTTAGTCTAGTGTTAATCTAATAAAATTAAATCAAAATAACACATTAAACACTAATACCTATAGCCTAGATAATAGGGAGAGCATAGGTAACAAGAATACAAATGAAAACACAACTAGAAAACAAAATAAATAATCATTTTACCTTCCTTGGAGCTCCAAATGGATTTTTGAAGTGGCTTGCTTAGTTTTGTGCATCAAAAAGTCTTTATTAGTGAAGCTCTATTTGGTCTTTCTCTCCTTGACACTTTGGTTTGGATGGTTAGCTTATGAATTTGGCATGGTAACATTACTTGAATAATTTATGAGGAAGATCTTGCATAGTAACATTACACTATCAAAACTTGTTGATCAATAAGTATGGCCTTGTATTTATAGCCTCCAAAATTAACTCTCACTTAAGGTTGAGTTTAAATGTGGAATGAGTTCAAACAAATCCTATGTGAGTTGAGGCTAACTCCAGTTGAGTTAAAAGTTGTCATGTAATTATGATTTTAAATTAATAGGCATTGATCTCAAATTAAATATTTTTATATATTTTGGGAGAGCTTGATAACTCATAAAGGCAATGATGAAAAGGTTTGATATTTTAAATTTTAAGAATTTCCATTTTTAGATATTCATTACTTACAAATGGATAATTTAGATAAGCATTTAATATAGTTTAATTAGATGACTCATTTTGATTAGCATTTTAACTCTTTTAAGAATTATTTAAGTGCCACGCTTAATGGGTTCATAGGATAAACTACTAGTTTTTAAATCGCAAGGTGATTGAGGATGAATTCATGAGAGGTTATTATTATGTATGGGATAGTAACTCAAATAGGGATGCCTAAACATGATTCCAAGAACTAATGAATGGTGCATGGATGAAATTGGATCATTCAGTGATTCTTAGGCTTAATTTGAAATGTTTGGTAGAAATTAGTTTGAAGTCCAATCGAAAGCTAATTGTGGCTAGAATGGGGTTTCTACAGTTTTCCCCTATTTGGGAAGGCATTGCAAGCTATAGGCACAGTAACATATTATCAAATAATGAAAATACATTAATAAGGAAATAAGATAATTATTTAATAAGAAGCTCCAAACAATGTTTGGGAAGCCTAAAATGATGCCCCCTTGAGGGAGTGGTCAACACATACAATTGATGGATGGCCCGTCAAAATAATCAAGAAGAAAAAATAAATTAACCTATGGGTGAGATTAATATAATCGAGATAATGCTTGAATGCATTGATTTAAAAATTAATGATTTACCCAAAGGTATTTATAATCAGTAACAAAGATTGAGACACTAATTTACCCAAAAGTAGCTATAATCAGTGGTACAAGTACATGCCCCAGTAGGGTGGATGAGTTAAAATAATGATTTTCCCATAGATAGTTATAATCATTAAGATGATTTGGATTGAATAATGATTTTTTGGTTGTGCCCTAATAGGGTAGATTGGAAAACATAATTCAAAGATATAACCTATTATATAGATTAAAGATGACCATGCACAAACATAGATGTGATGGTCTAATGAATGAAGAAGCAAACAACTAGGTACATGAGGATGCACAAAGTGATGAAATAGATGATTAGAAGAATAAATGTGGTCAATATGACTTAAGATATGTCATATATCTAATCACTACTTACATAGTCTAAATATACCTCAAGCCAATGTAGTTTACCCAAAAGCTAGAGAAAATGGAATGAGGAATAGAATAGAAGAATAATAATTGATCAATGTGAATAATTTGGTTGTACCTACCAATGTAGAGATACTCATCCTTATTAGCATTAATAAAAATAGAATGGGAAATGGGTTGATTTAATCAAGGAGGGTGGGAGCATTTTCTAAGGTGAACCAAGAGAAGTTTCTATGGCATTATTGCTTGTAATATTTCTTGATCTAATTTTTGATGTAGTAAAATATGATATAAAACATCATGATGACCTATCCTTAATGTGCATAAAGACTTACTCCCAATCTAATAAAGAATTGAAAACAAAGCACCAATGATAAAAACCATGATGACAATGTTGACCTATTAATATGGATGGACTCAAGAATAACGAACAAGGAATTACCCAATGAATGCATATAGATTGAGTCAAGGCATAAAAATGAAAGAAAATAAATAGGAAAAAATAAAAATAAACAACTAAGAAAATAAACACACATAAAGCTTGAAATTAAAAGCAATAGAAAGCATCTTATCATCAACCAAGTCAAAACCTATGTGTGAAGGCTCAATAAAATGATAAATAGGTGGTACCCCATATTAAATATATATGCAAGGGAACAACATGTAGGGATAATATATCTCTATATAAGTTGTATGATTTGGTGTTTCCCTAATATGGTAAAAGGTGTGAGCTTGGCCTAGAAGGTGTGAATTAGATGTCACTAAGTAAGGATACATGTAAAGTAAAGGTTACACCCCCAATGGCTATGGAATGGATTGGAACCAATAATGGATTTGACATGGTAGGATAAATCAAGGATGACTGACTAGGTTTAAATAGGACAAATGTTTTTGGATTTTGAGGCTTTATATCTCTCTAGGAGATGGTAAGCTAATTTTCTAATTTAGGATTTTGAAATATTTCTGCATGTTTTTGGAATTTTTAGGGTAGCTTAACTCATTAGAGATTGATAAGATACCACTCAAAAAATAGTGAGATAATTTAAACTTTAAATTGATAACAAAGTGGTGAGAGCATGACTAAGGGGTAACTAGACTGAACTCAACATGAATTGAGCACTACTTACATAATCCAATTAGAACTTCAAGGCATTGTAGTTCTACCTTATAGTGGAGGAACTTGAATAGGTAGTAGCAAGTTTGTGAATTAGGAAAATAACATAGTATGGTAATAGGAATGGCAATGTGACATGGTAAGGCATGGTAAAGGTGTTTTTCCTAATTTTCCCATAGGTGGTTAAAATTAGGAAATAATGGCATAGCTAAATGATACTAATTTTTCCAAAGGAAATTATAATTAGTAGCACTAAAAATAGAATGTGTCAACAATGAAAAATACAATTGCCAAACTAATGTGATACTGGTCCAAGATACAATCACTGGCTAGAATACTAAATCAACTATTGAAACTTGCTTTGAATCCCCTCACTGAAGGTGACTAAAAAACTAATGGAGTATAACAAAGGTCAAAAAGGTGGGTAGGGTGGGTTGAAACAACTTTGGTCAATAATGAAGGTATGGTAGAATTATACAGTGAGGCAAAAGGCACGATAAGGAAAAGTTATGACAATTGGCTGTAATGGTAATAGGGTTACCCCCAAGTGATAAGGTAAGGTAAATGATAGGGTATGAAATAATGTCAAGGTGAATGGCAAATGAAAATGACAAGGTAAATGGAAAACGAAAACAAGGTAAATGACAATGCAAAGATATGGTTATGTTATTCCTTTTGATGTGGAGATGCTTGTCCTGATCAACATACAATACAACCAAAATAGTTAAATGTTTAAATTATTAGCCCACACCTCTTTTGAATAGTTTCTCTATCAAAAAACTACTATAGATTTGGACTCCAATAATGTTGTAATCTTCATTGGTCATTGATTTTGATTCCTCCAAATGTCAAGACAAGATGTATTTTTAGCTTGTATAAAGGAAAGTGTGACCAAGGATGGTAAATAAAAATAAATATTGGATAAAAGGTTTGATTTGGTAATGAAGAGATGGAACATAATGGAATGTATAATGGTTGAGAAATAAATGAAGATTAGGATTTTTAGTCACACATAATGTTGCTAGTTTTAGATTCGACATAATTTTGGTTGTGATGAGGCCAAAGAATTTTAAATATGCTCTCAATAGGACCAACATATTTTTTATTGTTTACATTTGAGAGTAACTACCATATGATTATGCTATAGATTGGAAGCTGTATTGATGTTATCTTTTATAATGTATTCATCAAGCAATGAAGAAATGTTGTGCTTAGCTTTTGGTGCCTTGAAGAGGTTTTCACTAATGAATTTGTCTTGATTGTCCTATAAGGCTTCCAAGAAGGTTTCACTAAAGAATGTTGACTTTTGACTTTGATTGTATTCTAACACCTCACACAAGGTTTCACTAGAAGATGATGAGTTTGGACTTTGATTTCCCCCTAGCACCTTTAAAAAGGTTTCGCTAGGAGATTATTCATCTTCTACATGAATGTGGTTTTGGTCCCCTTGATATTATGAAACTGATATGTCTCCATGGATGTAGTTTAATAAGGTGTGATTCTATCGGTCCCAATCAACACTTGTGGGAGGTAGAATGTCAATATAATGGATATGTTGGATGGTGATAATGGCATGTGGAATGATGATGGAATGGGAAGAGGTAAAACAATCCTTATAGAAATACTAGGATAACTTATGTTGATTTTGAATTAATCATCTTGAAAAACCATAGAAGGATCATAAATGTATTCAAATTGATCCACAAGGCATGTGTAACCAATGTCATAATAAACATGAATGTATTCTAATTTTGAATTTGATTGTGACTCAAGGGACTCTAAATCTGATGTTGAGACTAACATTGATTATTCTTATGATGCCAAATTTGATATCAGTTCAAGAATAAAACATGAATTTAAGTTAATTCTTCTTTGATTATCAGTGCTACTATAATGATGTCTTGTTGAATGTTTAGTACTGGATAAGTAATGACCTATGATGGCATAATGATATGTTTAAGAATAGATTCATCTTAAAAGTTTTTGACATAGACTGGCTCATGTAGGTGAATCCCCTCAAAGAGAGGGAACAACTTAATGGGTGACTCCATAGAGATTGGTTTTTCAAAGTGAGACTCCTCAATAAGAGGAAAAAGTTCAAGTGATAACTCCATAGAGACTGGATTGTCAAAGGGGGGCTCTTTAAAAATACGATAATGGTCAAGATAATTATTTACCCAGAGGTAATTATAATAATTAAGATGTGACTCAATAAATACTTGCTTATTAAAGTGAGACTATTTGATAATATGTAAAAAATCAAAAGGTTATTCATCATAGGTTGACTCATCACAAATAGGTATTTCAACAAAAATATCATGGATTGGTTGGTTATCTTGGCCCTTGTTCACACTAGGTTGTAACATATCAGTTTTGAACACATCTTAGTCTTGAAATGATGTCTCTTGGAGAGGTAATAACTAGATCTATTGTGGCTTAAAGACTAGCATGGGTTTTCTAAAGTGGGGGAAGTTTGGACATTTATGAAGCATGATCAATGGTTCAATAATGATTTATTTATAAATAGACTCAACAAATATTGGCTGCCAGTTGAAGATGATAACTGTGACTCATTTATTCCCACTTGTGAAATATTGTTGGGATAATGATCTACCAAAATTGGAAGGGCCCTAAATGGTAATGTAAGGGTATTATAAAGCTTAGTTTCTAACATAATCCAAAGGATGAGGGCCTAGAATGGTAATCCTTGGGTGCTGTGGATCTTGGTTACTAGTGTAGGCCAAGGGATGAGGGCCTAAAATGGTAATGGATGGGAATTACAAAGCTTGTTTATTGATTCAAGCCAAAGGATGAAGGCATAGAATGGTAATCCCTGGGCACTATGGCACCTGGTTTCTCATGCAAGCTAAAGGAGGATTAATGGTATAGGTAGGGGATCATGTACCATTATCATTGAAAGGGATATCTTGAAATGTTAAGTGACCCAAAGAAGGGTAAACATGGCATATGCTAATTGCCATGATTGGGTTTGGTAATTATCTCAAAGAGGGAACTCTAGGACTATGAAAATGGTCTTAGCCTAGGTCTAGGTTTGAAAGTGACATTTGTCTTGGGATAGGTACTCTGTCTAAAATGTTTTCAAGGTCTAATGTTAAATGTCCCACAAAAACAATCAAGTGAATGGATAAATGTGAATTCCAAACTTGGTAACAAGTGTTTCAAATTAATCTAATCTAGGTCTAAAGATGAAAAGGTTATTAGGTATTTAGGAACAAGGTACAAAGCTAGGCTCAAAACAAACTAGGTCTAAAAACTAAAAAGGATAAAAGTGTTAGGTCTTTTAGAAACATGGCATAAAAGCTACACTTTAAAATACAATAGGTCTAAGAAAGAAATATAAGATGCTAGGTATTTTTTAAACATGACACAAAATCTAGACTCGAAACAAAACTAGGTATAAATAAAAGGGAATTGTTATGTCTTTTGGAAACATGACACAAAAGCTATACTTGACATAAACTAGGTCTAAAAGGCAAAATAATTAATCTAACAAATTTGAAACACTTTGACTCAAATTAGGCATTTTGATTCAAATAGAAACTTGATCATTTGGAAAAAGACATTGGAATTTAGGCACATGGAAGATAGACCACTTCCAAAATATGGTCACAAAAATAGTCTTTAAATTGAGTAAGGAATTAGTCTAAGTTGCACAACCCAAAAGTGATAGATATATGTCTAAGCCAAAATTATGCAAGGCATAGGCATAAACTAATAGATGTTGGATCTAAACTTGTCAAGGCTAATTTAGAACTTTATTTTAGAAGACTTAACTTTTAAATGGACAAAAATCTAGACCAAGATGACCAACATAAAGATACTAGGCATTTCGACTGAAAAAGTCACATGTGGTTTCAAAATTATAATTGGATACAAGGCAATAATTATTTGAAATAGTGTAATCATTATAATGATTCTATCTTTCTATAAACATATGGAAAATGGTTTGTTTAGTTCTAAGTCACAATATTTTGAATTAAATGGGACACATTATGATGCCCTTTTAAAACAAGTGACACAAACACATTAAAGTTTGACAAATGCTTAAGGCAAAGTGTGGTGTAACATGGATAACATAACACCTCTTAAAATAATATCGTGATGTGAAAACATGACTTGTTTTTGGATGTGGTATGACAAACAAATAGTTTTGACTCAAGACAATGGAAGTAAAAAGGAAAAACAACAAAAACACCTAAGTATATCATCCTAATCCTAAAAACTAACAAGGTAGCTTCATACTATCAAATTATATCTATATACTTGATCTTGAGAGGAATTAAGTTGTTAATCGAAAAATTAAAATGCATATGAAAAGTAGGGGTTTTAGGCCCCATATTCTCTCAAGAGTTTGTACGATGACATGGAACTTCGAGCTACTTGCCTTGCATTGATAGTGTGTGCATGAGAGATGGGGTTGTTTAAACTATCAATTTTCATATGTTTCTAAATGCTCCCATATGTGTGGATAACACTAGGGAATAACACATCATTTGGATGTGTTAACTTGATGGTTATGAAAAGGACTTATCCCTTTCACAACCACCATATCTGTCAATTACTCAATATAGTGTAATATCTGAGTTAAACATACATTCCAAGGCAATATCTTAATAATAGAGCTTGATTAACTAGTCAAAAAAGCATCCCAATAAGTCAAGCTTAATTTATATATCCCTACCATGTGTTAGGTTATGGAGCTAAAAGCTTCAACCTTTGCAAAAATTGAGGAACAGATGGTTGCTGAGTTCTACAGGAACCGGCGTCGGCAGCAGGACCGACATCGGTAGAGTCTAGTGCAGAAGGCCACCGGCGACGGCAAGAAGTCGGCCGACGTTGGCAGTACCAGACAAGCAGGGACCGACATCGATCGCCTGTGTGTTCCAGAAGTGTTTGTTTCATGGACAATTAGTTAAGTGAATGATGAGTTTGCATGTTAAGACCACCTAGAGTCTTGGGCTGCGAGGATAATTGTCTAAATTAAGAGTCTAAGTTATTGTTTGAGTTAGGGATCTATTTATAGACCCATTGGCATGTATTGTTTAAGGCATGAGATAGAAAGGAAGAGTTCCTTCTAGTTGTAAGATCTGTGAGTTGCAGGTTGTTGCAAGCTCATTGGGGATCTACATGTAAGTTTGGTCTTTGAATTGCAGGTTGCAGGTTCATGAGAGATCAGCTTGAAGTGCTATAGAGTGCTTGGTGTACCGGCAGGGTTATTACTGACTGGTTGGTGAGGTGAACACCAATTCTGTGTGTGAGTTGGTTGTTGGGACCATTTTTTGTGTAGGAGAGTGTGTGTGAGAAGAATTACTGTACACTTGAGGTGTGGTGAATCTCTGTAAGGTGAAAGAGTGTGGCGGCTCTTTGATGTATTCTTTTCTGTATAGTGTTAATACAAGATAGTGTATTGTCGCTCATATTCTGTGCTATTGGTGAATTCTAGTTACTTGTGTTTCTGGTTATTTCCGCATATTCAATTGCTTATATTTGGTAATCATACTGTGCTCTTTCTGAGGAGCAAGATCCTAACGGGTGGAATTAGAATAGGTGTGTTTGTTCTTGGATTTATCTTCCACCCCCTCTCTCCCAACAAGTGGTATCAGAGCATGTTTGTTGTTCTAGATTCCTGACAAGTGGTATCAGAGCTTTTGGTTGGGATACTAACAAATTGGTGTAGATCTGGGTAGTGTGTTTTGATTACAGGTTACTCACAGGGCTTCTGTTTGAGTGGGAGTTGAGCAATGGCAGAAAACAGTCAACTACGAATGGAAAAGTTTAATGGCAAGAACTACCAATTATGGAGGATGCAGATTGAGGACTATCTATATCAGAAAGATTTGTACTTACCGTTGGGTGGGGTTGCTAGCAAACCCTTGGATATGAAAGATGAAGAATGGGAGGTTCTTGATCGGAAGGCTCTGGGATCTATTAGATTGAGTCTTGATTCATCTGTGATTTCCAGCTTATCACAGTGTAAGACAACGGTGGAGTTGATGAAATCTTTGGCAAATTTGTATGAAAAACCCTCTGCTTCTAATAAGGTATTTCTTATGAAGCGTTTATTTAATTTGCAAATGTTGGAAGGTGGATCTGTTCATAGCCATCTTAGTGATTTCCATGGTTTGGTAAACCAGTTAAGTTCAGTTAATATTGTATTTGATGATGAACTTAGAGCTCTCTTAATCTTGTGTTCATTACCTGAAAGTTGGGAAGGTTTGGTAATGGCAGTTTCTAATACTGTGTCTCCTTCAAAAGTCTTAAAAGTGGATGATGTTGTGAGTGTGATCTTGAATGAAGAGATACGCAGGAAAAGCACAGGTGAATCATCTGGAGATGCTTTGAGTGTTGAAGGAAGAGGAAGGCCAAGAGAGAAGATAGAGCGTGGGAGATCAAGGTCGAAGATAGGCAAAAGATCCAATTCCAGGTATGGCAGAATAACCTGCTGGAAATGTGGAAAGCAAGGGCACTTAAAGAGAGATTGCAGATCGGGTGAAGATCATCATGAAGAACATGGAGAAGAAGCAGATGTTGCGGGTTACGTTGCATAGGATGCTCTGGTATGTTCTTTGGATAAAGTAGAATCTTGGGTATTAGATTCAGGTGCCTCTTTTCATGCATCCCCACATAGGGAATTTTTTCATGAGTATGTCCAGGGAGACTTTGGAGAAATTTGTGTAGGGGATGGTAAGTCTTGTCAGATTGTTGGCAAAGGCAAAGTGAAGCTGAAATTGCAGACAGGTGACACATGGGTGTTAAAGGAGGTCATGCATGTCCCAGTTCTGAAGCGGAATCTGATTTCTGTTAGAAGTTTGGGTGAAGAGGGTTGCACAGTAACTCTCACAGCAGACTCTTGGAAGGTTACCAAGGGTACACTTGTTTTAGCTAGAGGTAAGAAAGTAGGTACGCTTTATCTATCTACTTGTTTTACTGATTCTCTTTCTAGGTTATCTACTTCAGCTGTAGATTCAGAGATGTGGCTTGATAGGCTTGGTCACATAGATAAGAAGGAGATGCTGGTTCTTGAGTCAAAGAATATGCTTTCAGATTTGGAAGGCATGGATCGTGGTTTCTGTATGCAGAAGAAGAAGGTAAGGTTTCTTGAGGAATCTGACGTTAGTGACAAGAACGGGAAAGCCTTGGTTTTCAAGGAGAAAGTGACGGACAGAGTTCAGCATAAGGTGCAGAGGAATTCTGAGTAGAGCAAGGGTGATTTGGACAAGGGTTTGATCCAAAAAGAGCTCGCGGGAAAAAGTCAAGTCTCACAAGAAAAACACAGAGACCGACGTCGGCATGAAAACCGGCGTCGGTGTCCAAACAGGGACCGACGTCGGCTATGTGCAGCCCGACGTCGGTGACTCAGGGCAGAAAAGAGATCAGCGTCAGCCAGGGGAAACTGACGTCAGCAGGGAGGCAGTCGCAGGGAACCGACATCGGTTGGCTGTAGACTGAGATGTGACCGGCATCAGTTACTGAGATGAATTTTGGGTGGACAGCTAGTTGTCATGGAGTCTCAAGCACCCATATGGAGGACTGAAGGTGTAAGTAAGTTCTTAAATTCGTCATTTCCCTTCTTTACACTACTTGTTGCTCACTTATGGCATAGGACCAGGAAGTTATTGAAGAAGCAGAACAGGTAGATCTAGGAAACAGTGGGAGCTTGGCATGGATGAGGATGTGATTCTTTGGAGGAGAACCAAACAGGTGTTTTGGGTAGTGTTGCCAGCTGGAAGTAAGCACTGAGAGACGAATGGATGTTGAGGATGAAGAAGAGCAGAAATGGATACGTGAGATGGAAGATCAGGGTATATGATCTTGTATTAGCTGCAGGGCAATGGAGGTTTGATCATTGTGTTTCTCTTTACCAGGTTGGATAATATTAGCTACATTATCCTATTTTCTGTATGATGTGCTTGTTGCAGGGTTACATATACAGGTATTGCTAAACTAAAGGTAAAGCTAGTTCAGGGGTTTGTCATGGAGAATCTGGGAGCAGCAAGATTCTTTGGCATGAGTGTGTTCTAGAGACATGGAGGTCTTGTTGACTTTGTTTCAGGATGATTGTGTGAAGCCGGTTAGCACGCCGATGGTTAGACAGTTCATAGAACAGGTGTCTTGATTCACATAATGAGGTTGAGTGCATGGTATGTATTAAACCTGAGTTTTCCCAAGCAGTGGGAGTTGTCACAAGGTTGGAGTCAATCCAGGAGAGTAATACTGAAGGGCAGTTCAGTGGGACCAGCAGCAGGTGCACATGCTATGCAGGGTCAAGTTCTTTTTATACATGGTTGTAGATGCGGATGTGGCAGGTAATTTGGATGACAGATTTTGCACCACGGATTTTGTGGTCGTTGGTCTTCAAGAGTAATCTTGAGGAGGGATACAAAGCCAAGGAAACAAACTAGACGGTGTACAAGTACAAGTACAGGTTGCAGCTATTTATCTCCAAGTGGGAGATTGTTAGGTTGTGGAGCTAAAAGCTTCAACCTTTGCAAAAACTAAGGAACATATGGTTGCTGAGTTCTACAGGAACCGGCGTCGGCAGCAGGACCGACGTCGGTAGAGTCCAGTGCAGAAGGCCACCGGCGACGGCAGGAAGTCGGCTGACGTCGGCAGTACCAGACAAGCAGGGACCGACGTCGGTCGCCTGTGTGTTCCAAAAGTGTTCATTTCACGGACAGTTAGTTAAGTGAACGATGAGTTTGCATGTTAAGACCACCTAGAGTCTTGGGCTGCGAGGATAATTGTCTAAATTAAGAGTCTAAGTTATTGTTTGAGTTAGGGATCTATTTATAGACCCATTGGCATGTATTGTTTAAGGCATGAGATAGAAAGGAAGAGTTCCTTCTAGTTGTAAGATCTGTGAGTTGCAGGTTGTTGCAAGCTCATTGGGGATCTACATGTAAGTTTGGTCTTTGAATTGCAGGTTGCAGGTTCATGAGAGATCAGCTTGAAGTGCTATAGAGTGCTTGGTGTACCGGCAGGGTTATTACTGACTGGTTGGTGAGGTGAACACCAATTCTGTGTGTGAGTTGGTTGTTGGGACCGTTTTTTGTGTAGGAGAGTGTGTGTGAGAAGAATTACTGTACACTTGAGGTGTGGCGAATCTCTGTAAGGTGAAAGAGTGTGGCGGCTCTTTGATGTATTCTTTTCTGTATAGTGTTAATACAAGATAGTGTATTGTCGCTCATATTCTGTGCTATTGGTGAATTCTAGTTACTTGTGTTTCTGGTTATTTCCACATATTCAATTGCTTATATTTGGTAATCATACTGTGCTCTTTCTGAGGAGCAAGATCCTAACGGGTGGAATTAGAACAGGTGTGTTTGTTCTTGGATTTATCTTCCACCCCCTCTCTCCCAACAAGTGGTATCAGAGCATGTTTGTTGTTCTAGATTCCTGACACCATGGAGTGGGGTTGAATTTATGTCAGGAGTTGACTACCTAGGTCAACACTTCCCTAGATAACCTATGGGGAGGCGATGAAATCCCTCCCACAAGACAAAATGCATGAAATAGAAATCGAGTAGGACTTTAGAGTCATTTTGGGGTCACCAAAATCACTCAGATTTTGGGGAGGGCCTTAACAACTTTCCTTCCATGCTTTTAGAAAAAAGTGACATATACAATAAGTGCACATTTTTTATCACCCAAGTTCCCTAAAGGGTATAGAGGGAGAGCATACATGCCACAATTAACTTGTGAAACAAACACACAACAAAAATCATAAAAATGAAAACTCTTATGAGAATTTAAGTAGAGTGCGAGTTGATTTTTAGAGAACCAAATGAAATATGACATGAAGTTTAGCCCCTTAGATTTGTTTTTGAAATCTTAAACAAAATGAAAATAACTCAAGTAAAAGATTTTAAAACACCAAATTTAAATGTGAGTTTTGAATCTTAGAGTGCTACAAAAATATATTTTCTAGGTCTTTTGGTCATGCAAAATATGTTAGGGGGACCTTATGCTTAGAATCAAGAAACAAGTGAGCAAATGACTTTTGGAATTTAGTTCTCAGGTTTCAAATTTTCTTCACACAATATAAAATCACAAAAACATAAAGCAATAGTATAACTTTTATTACAAAACCATAATTAGTCAGCACAAAATCACAACTTTCTATAGATCAAAGTGTTAGGGTAAAAACACAAGTTTACAAAGCAAAAATGTAGATAAACAATGAAAAATTATGATATTTAAGGCAATATCATGACAATTAAGGCAATATCACAAGTTTTGAGGCAATACCACAAGTCTTGAAGGCAATATCATGAGTCTCCTAGTCAATATCACAAATATTTAGCATAATATTGCAACTCCCCTATAACACAAATGGTTAATGGACAATTATGATGGTCAAATAAATATCATTATTATCAATGCAATATCATAACTATTAAGGGAATACCACCACTTATTATGCAAAATTGCTACTTATCAAACAATAATGTAACTTATCAAAGCAATATCACTACTTATCAAACAATAAAATGACTTATCAAAGCAATATTTCTAGTTATCAAAAAATAACACTACTAAAAAGTCATGATATTGTAGTTCAATATCATGATTCCTCAATGCAATACTATAAATATAGAAAGCTAATCATAGTTACATAGAAAAAAATGTGATTCCCTGTAGGATGTTTATGAGCCTCTAATTTCTACTATTTTGGTTAACAAATTTAGATTTTGACATGAAAATTATTAGAAGGATGTCATAAAATGCTATGGGAAGAACTTTGTGGGGTGCAGGTCCCATCGGGTGTGCCATCATGTGAACAAGCAATACGTAGAGGGGAGGTTAGTCTAGTGTTAGTCCAATAAAATCAAATCAAAATAACACACTAAACACTAACACCTCTAGCCTAGACACTAGGAAGAGCATAGATAACAAGCATACAAATGAAAACAAAACAAAAAAACAAAAAAAATCATCCTTTTACCTTCCTTGGTGTTCTAAATGACTTGTTGAAGTGGCTTGCTTAGTTTTGTGCATCAAGAAGTCTTTATCAATGAAGCTCCATTTGCTCCTCCTCTCCTTAGAACTTTGGTTTGATTAGTTGGCTTATGGATTTAGCATGGTAACACTACTTGAAAAGTTTATAATGGAAGTCATACATGATAACATTACACTATCAAAGATTATTGATCAATAGGTATGGCCTTGTAATTATAGCCTCCAAAATTAACTCTCACCCAAGGTGAATTAAGGTTGAGTTTAAACATGGAATGAGTTCAAACTAACCCTAGGTGAGTTAAGGATAACTATAATTGAGTTAAAATTTGTCATCTAATTATGATTTTAAATCAATAGTCATGGCTCTCAAATTAGATTTTTTAAGATATTTTGGGAGAGCTTGATAACTCATAAAGGCAATGATGAAAAGGCTTGATATTTTGAATTTATATTTTAAGATATTAAGTAATTGAAAATAAAAAATTTAGATAAGAATTTAATATGGTTTAATTATATGACTCATTTTTATTAGAATAATAGTTCTTTTAATAATTGTTCAAGTGCCCCACTTAGTGGGTCCATAGGCCAAATTGCTAGTTTTTAGGTTGCAAGGTGATTGAGGATGAATCTATTTGACATTATTATTAAGTATGAGATATTAAACCAAATAGGTATGCCTCAACATTGTTTTTAGCATTAAAAAATTATGCATGGATAAAATTGGGTCATTTAGTGATTCCTAGGCTTAATTTGCAATATTTGGTAAAAATCAGTCTAAAGTCAAATTGAAAGCTAGTTGTGGCCAGAATGGGGTGTATATAGTTTTCCTCTATTTGGGAAGGAATTTAAAGCTATAGTAATAGTAAAATATTCTCAAATAATTAAAAATACATTAATAAGGAAAGAAGATAATGATTGAAGAAGAAGCTCCAAACAATGTTTGGGAAACCTATAATGATGCCCCCTTGAGGGAGTGGCCAACACATACGATTGATGGACAGTCCCTCAAAAATAATCAAGAAGAATAAATAAATTAACCTATGGGTGAGATTAATCCAATCAAGATAATGCTTGCACATATTGATTTAAAAATTAATGATTTACCCAAAGGTAGTTATAATCAGTAACACAGATTGAGACACTAATTTGCCCAAAGGTAGTTATAATCAGTGGCATAAGTACATGCCCCAGTAGGGTGGATGAATCAAAATAATTATTTGCCCGTAGATAGTTATAATCATTAAGATGACCTAGATTTAATTATGATTTTTTGGTTGTACCCCAGTAGGGTAGATTGGCAAACATAATTCAAGGATATAACCTATTATACAGATTAAAGATGACCAAGCACAAACATAGATGTAATGGTCTAATGAATGAAGAAGAAAACAACTAGGAACATGAGGATGCACAAAGTGATGAAAGAGATGATTGGAAGAATAAATGTGGCCAATATGACTTGAGATACATCATGTATCTAAGCACTACCTACATTGTCTGAATAGACCTTAGGCCAATGTAGTTCACCCAAAAGTAGAAGAAAATGGAATGAGAAATAGAATAGAAGAATAATAATTGATCAATATGAATAATTTGGTTGTACCTACCAATGTAGAGATGCTCATACTTATTATCATTAATACAACTAGAATGGGAAATGGGTTGATTTGTTCAAGGAGGGTGGAAGTATTTTCTAAGGTGAACCAAGAGAAGTTTCTATGGCACCATTACTTGTAAGATTTAGTAATATAATTTTTGATGTAGTACATGATGATATGCATGATGATATAAAAAACCATGATGACCTATCCATAATGTGCATGAGGATTGACTCCTAATCCAATAAACAATTGAAAATAAAACACTAATGATAAAAACCATGATGATAATGTTGACGTATGAATATGGATGGACTCAAGAATAATGCACAAGGAATGACTCAATGAATGCATATAGATTGAGTTAAGGCACAAAAATGAAAGCAAATAAACAAGAAAATAAACAAATAAATAACTAAGTAAATAAACATACAAAAATCTTGAAAGTAAGAGCAACAGAAAGCATCTTATCATCAACCAAGTCAAAACCTACGTGTGAAGGCTCAATAGAATGATAAATAGGTGATACCCCTATCAAATCTATATGGAAAGGAACAAAACATAGGGATAATATATCACGGTATAAGTTGTATGCTTTGGTGTTGCCCCAATAGGGAAAAAGGTGTGAGCTTGGCCTAGAAGGTGTGAATTGGATGCCACTAATCAAGGATACATGTAAAAGAAAGGTTACACCCCCAATGGCTATGGAATGGATTAGAACCAACAATGGATTTTAATTGGTAGGATAGATCAAGGATGACTAAATAAGTTTAAATAGGACAAATGTTTTTGGATTTTGAGGTTTTATATCTCTCTCGGAGATGGTAAGCCAATTTTCTAATTTTTAGGATTTTGAAATGTTTCTACATGTTTTTGGAATTTTTGGGGTATCTTAACTCGTTAAAGATTGATAAGATACCAATCAAAAAATAATGAGAGCATTCAAACTTTAAATTGATCATAAAATGGTGAGATCATGGCTAAGGGGTGACTATATTGACCTCAACATGAGTCGAGTACTACCTACATAATCCCATTAGGACTTCAAGTCAATGTAGTTCTACCTTACAATTGAGAAAATCGACTAGGTAGTAGCAAGTTTGTGAATTAGGTAAATGACATAGTATGGAAATAAGAATGGCAAGGTGACATGGCAAGGCATGGTAAATGTGTTGTTCCTAATTTTCCCATAGGAAATTATAATTAGGAAATAATGGCATAGGTCAATGATACTAATTTTCCTAAAGGCAATTATAATAAGTAGCACTAAAAATAGAATGTGTAGACAATGAATAATGTAATTTCCAAACTACTGTGATATTGGTCTAAAAATAGAATGTGTCAAAAATGAAGAATGTAATTGCCAAATTATTATGATACTGGTCTAAGATACAATCACTATCTTAAATACTAAATCAACTACTAAAACTTGCTCTGAATCCCCTTGCTGAAGGTGCTTGATGAACCAATAGAGCAGAACCAAGGTCAAAAAGGTGGGTAGGGTGGGTTAAAAATAAATTTGGTCAAAAGTGAAGGTATGGTAGAATGATAAGGTGAGGTAAAGGAAATGGTAAGGCAATGTTATGAAAATTGGTTATAATGGTAATAGGGTTACCTCCAAGTGATAAGGTAAGGTAAATGGTAGGGTATGAAACAACTACAAGGTGAATGGAAAATGAAAATAAGCTAAATGGAAAATGAAAATAACAAGGTAAATTACAAGGCAAAGATATGGTTATGTTGTTCCTACTGATGTGGATATGTATGTCTTGATTAGCATATGATACAACTAAAATAGTCAAATGTTTAAATTGCTAGCCCACACCTCTTCTGAATAGTTTCACTATCAAGAAAGTACTATAAATTTGGACTCCAATAATGTTGTGATCTTCATTGGTCATTGAATCTAATCCCTCCAAATTTCAAGACAAGATGTCTTTGTAGCTTGTATAAAGGAAAGTGTGACTAGGGATGGTAAATACAGATAAATAGTGGATAAAATGTCCAATTTGGAAATGGAGAGATGGAACATAATGGAATGTATAATGGTTGGGAAATAAATGAAGATTAGGATTTTTAGTCATACTTAATGTTGCTAGTTTTATATTCAAAATAATTTTGGTTATGATGGGGCTAAAGACTTTTGAATATGCTCTCAATAGGACCACTATATTTTTGTTGCTATTTGGGTTTGAGAGTAGCTACCATATGATTAAGCTATAGATTGGAAGCTGAATTGATGTTATCTTTTATAGTGTTGTCATTAAGCAATAAAGAATTATTGTGCTTAGATATTAGTGCCTTAAAGAGGTTTGTACTAATGAAGTTATCTTGTTTATCCCATAGAGCCTCCAATAAGGGTTCACTAAGGAATTTTGACTTTTGACTTTGATTATCTTCTAGCACCTCAAACAAGGTTTCACTAGAAGATGCTGAGTTTGGACTTTGATTTTCCCTTGGCACCTTTAAAAAGGTTTTGCTAGGAGATTATTCATCTTCTACATCAATGTGTTCTTTGTCCCCGTGATATTATATAGCTGATATGTCTCCATGGATGTAGTTTAATAAGGTATGATTCTATCAGTCCCAATCGACACTTGTGGGAGGTAGAATGTTAATATAATGGCTATGTTGGGTGGTGGTAATGGCATGTGTAATGATAATGGAATGGTAAGAGGAAACACAATCCTTTTAGAAAATACTAGGATAAATTATGTTGATTTTGAAGTAATCATCCTAAAAAATCATAGAAGGATCATAAATGTATTCAAATTGATCCACAAGGCATGTGTAACTTATGTCATAACAAACACAAATGTTTTCTAATTTTGAAGTTGATTGTGACTCAATAGACTCTAAATCTAATGGAAAGACTAATGTTTATTATTATTTTGATGTTTTTGATAAGGTAAGGTAGAAAACTAGGGGCCAAACCCTTTATAGAGAAAAAAAGACAAGAAGGCAATCAAATAAAATATGCCTTCAGAGAGACGACGACACTAGCTGAGAAACAACAGACACAAAATCAAAACACAAGAAATGAAAAGACCAGAGTCAGAGAGGACTCTCCTTACATAACCATTGATTTGAGAAGATTATTACATTTCTCAGTATTCTCCACATTGTCAGCATGCCTAGTATTACCCACCTCTTTTAGCATAGACATGTTTAGGAGAATTGTATTCCGGAGTCCCTTGGTGAAATTCTACTCCAACCTATGAATACGATCCTTCAGGGCCCCAATTTTAGCTTTCCAATCAGTCTCATTCTCAATATCCTCACCAGCTTCCTCGACATACATTTTCCCCTTATTGTTAGTAGTTTCCATAGTGTCAACACCATGCTCCTCTGTAACCTCAAAATCCCTAGTCTCCTGCTTCCCTCCAGTGTCCTCAAAATTTCCTAGATTTCTAGCTCCTTAGACTCTTCCTCCTGGGTTGCTTCTTTTGAAGCACTTTCTGAGTAATCAATCAGTCTAGCCTTTGAGGTAGGTTTACCAGCAATCCACCTTGACCTTTGAACTCTGGAGGAGAATCCTTCCTTATTAATTTTGGAAGACTTGTAAGATTTACCACCTTGGCCCCCCGTGGCCCTACCCAAATTTTTGTGGGTCCCCTCCGTGGTCTCTCTAATATTCTCTTCCTCTTCATCAACCTTTCTCTTCTTACCCTTCTTGGTCACAAAGGAGCTAGGGGTATCAACAGGGGTCTCTTCTGGGGTGGAGAAAGAAACATCTTTTGTTTTGGTAGGAACAAGGGAAAAATAGGACTCATCAATAGCATCGCCAGACATCGGGTTGGAAGGAATGTCTCCACTATCAATTCTGATAGTCTTGGATGGCTCTAAGGCTTGGTGAAAGTTGTATAAGTAGAAAATTAGTCCCTGGTGTAGGGGAATAGGGTTCATATTTGGCTTTTTAGCCATTTTATCTCTCACCCTAAGGACAAAGTGTTCCAAAGAGGAGAGTAGGTAAAAAGGGAAACTAATAATAACATTATGCCTGAAGTGATTTAACAAAGGGAGGTGGTAATTGTAGAACCTGGTAAATTTACCTTAGAGTGTGAATTACTTCATGAGAATGAATCACACTCCATCCCATGGCTCTAGAAGTTTAGCACGCTCGAATCCTCCTTGATATGGGATGAGTTCTTCTCCCTCACCCAAAAATAGTATGTGGCGTGCAAGATCCATAATTTTTGTTTTCCTTTGAAGTTTTATTCCCTGCATGGCCATTCTTATGGCCATAGAAATCACCTTTTTAGAGATTTCAAAACTAATTCTGCCCACCATGATCTGCCTATTTAACTAGGATCTCGCAAATTGCTTGGACACTTTTTTGTCAAATCCATTAAGCCTTTCCAGATATGGGCTAATTCTCCCTTCTTTACAATAATGCCAAACCAAAAAATTATCTTTGAATTCACAATAAGAGATAGGTTCAGTTAAAATATGGTCTCCTCCCATTTTGTATTTGTAGACCCAAACCTTGGAGTTCCTAAGTTCAGCCTTTAGCTTTGAAATGGTTGCTAACCCTTATTTCCATTTATGCATAATGAAGATGTGATGGCTCATTATTCAAAATACCCTATAGAGATGATGTTGTCTACTCCCATGCTTGGAAATTATTTCCCATTGATTTTCATGATGAGACCCATGCACCTCAACCTCATGATACAATGAATCATGAATGATTGTTAAACAAGTGCCAAGGTTATCAAGTTCTGAAATCCGTGATGGCCCTCTCCAAATGGACTACCTCTGAGAGCTATCCTTGTCATAAATGCACCTCATTCTTGACAAGTCATCTCCTTTTGAATAATATCCCTAATGTTTAAGGGAATATGAACACCTTGTCACCACACCCTCCAACCTAAAAATTGCTGACCAAGGTTGGCACAAGCATTAGTGACCCTATTTCCCTCTCTGTAAATATGGGAAATCTCTACTCCAGAGAACTTCTTCAAAAGAAATTGAATATCTGTAATGATGTCTTTTAGCTTAATTCCCACATTTGATGCTTTATTAACTACATCTATGACCATTTTAGAGTCTCCTTGTATACTCAAGTTCCTTATTCTTAGGGATATAACCAACTTTAACCCCCATAATAGAGCCATTGCTTCAGCATAGTTGTTGCTCTGGCATCCTATTCCACTAGCATAGACAATAGACATCCATCCTTTATCATTCCTTATAATTCCTCCTCCACTAGCTTTACCATTCGACTTGGATGCCCCATCAAAGTTGAGTTTCATCCAGTTAGGCTTTGGGGGGATCCATTTAGTATTTAGTCTCTATAGAATTTTGGAGTTATTATACCCAGGGATCTGGTTTAAAACCTTCCATTTGGCTATAATTTGGTTTTCAATTTGAGATAGGGGTTTCTCCACAGCATGAATATGAGCTATTGTGACACTTTCCATAATGGTCTTAACAAAGGAGTGAAACACCTGAGATGCATTTCTAGCAGTGTCCCTAAAAATTTTGTGGTTGCGCTCTTTCCATAAAATCTAGCTCAAACATGGTAGAGTTCACTTCCATAATTCCATAAGCCAAGGATGTGTGAAGGTTAGATTCCAGCTGAGAATTACTTCTTTAAGTTTAGAATTATAGACCCATTCAATACCAAAGTTATTAAGTATTATGCCCCATAATTCCCAGGCAAAATCACAGTGGATGAAAAGGTGTGAAACTAATTCCTCTTTTGAACCACACAAGAAACATCTGTTAACTAGGGTAAACCCTCTCTTTTGAAGGTTATCCTATGTTAGGATTTTGTTATGAGCAGTATCCCACTAGAACATGTTAATTTTTGGAATAAGTTTATGATTCCAAACCTTTTTCCATACATCTTTATTTTGAGCTTCAAGAATGAGCAGATTTGATAGAGAATGATCCATTCTTATCTGGCCACCAGTATTGTTCATCCTCTTGGGGAAGAGAGGGATTCTGATCTCCTGAACACACTACTAGATCTCTTGCACTCTAGGGAAAAGCTTAGGCTGGTGATCACAGTAGTCTAATAGATTTTTCTAGCTCCTCATCCCATTATTATTTTCCATATAATCACTGACCCTATCTCCAAAAAATTGAGTAGCCAAGTCAGCAATCTCTCCATAGTTTCCTTGTGTGATGAGAGCCTTGTCCTTTAACTAGATATCATCCCAAAATTTAATATGCCAGCCATTTCCAAGTTTCCATCTAATTCCCTGTTTAAGAAGGCTTCTACTTTTTAGCATTTTATTCCATATCACAGATCCCTGGGGTAATCCCATCTGTTGAAGAAAGTTGGAATCATCAATGCTATGCATGTATTTGGCATACATTATTTCCCCCCAATCATTATTTTTATGGATTAGGTTCCAACTAATTTTTGAGAGAAGGGCTTTGTTCATGTTCCTAATAGACCTCTTATTGAGTCCACCATGAGATTTTGGAAGACACACTTTTTCCCATCTAACTAAAGACATTCTCTGTTTGTCTTCCACCCCTATCCATAAAATTTTTCTTTGGATCTGTTCTAGTTTATCAACAAAATATGCAAGAATTTTAAAAAGAGACAGGAAGTATGTAGGAATACCTTGCATCGAGGCCCGTAGAAGTTGCAGTTTACTGAGCACTGCTGAGTAGTTTCCCTTTCCAACCAAGAAGTTTCCTCTGCATTCTTTCCACAATTCCATTCCAAAACTAGGAGATAGCTCTTTGAACATGAGTGGGAGACCCAGGTAGGTAGCTGGTAGAGCAGCTTTAGCACATTCTAATATATCAATGATTATATGTCTAAGGTTGTTAGGAGTGTTGAAGAAATACACATTGACTTTTTTGGAAATTTATCCTTTGTCCTAACTCTATGGCATAATTATTTAAGATATTCTTCCATCTTCTAGCTTAAATCACTGATGAGATGCCAAAGAAGATGGTATCATCCACAAACTACTGAACCACCATAAGATGAAGGGAGGAGGCAGGTTTGATGCCCACTAGCTTTTTTGAGGCTATATCTGCTTGTATGTATCTTCCAAGTGCCTCTACCATAATGATGAATAAGTATAGGGAGAGAGGGTCTCCCTAATGAATTCCTCTCAAAGACAAGAAAAACCCTCTAGGTACACCATTTACCAGCACTGAGAATTTTGTAGAAGAGACAGCATTCCATATCAAGCGAGACATTTTATCATTAAACCCAAATTTTTTGATCACTTGGAACAGAAAAGTCCATGAGACTCTATCATAAGCTTTAGAAATATCTAGCTTGAGAGCCATACCAGGGATTCTAATCTTATCCATGTAGTGAATAGTCTCATGTGTGGTGATCATAGCATCAAGAATCTGCCTGCCCGGGATGAAACCTTTTTGAGCAATAATTTTGTCTAGTAAAGGTTGAATCCTCATAACCAGCACTTTAGTACATAACTTATAAATAGTGTTGCATAGACTAATGGGCCTAAATTCAGTAAGGTGTGTAGGTTGTGATTTTTTAGGAACAAGTACTATGAAGGTATTATTAGCTTGTTTCAAAAGTTTACCTGATCTAAAAAAATCATGAACAATAGTCGTGAGATCCGCTCCTACTATCTCCCAATATTCCTGAAAGAATATAAGAGGAAAGCCATCAAGACTTAGGGCTTTAAATACACCCATGGAGAATAAAATAGCATGGACTTCTTCTTCGGATATAGGCTTTAACATCTCCAGATTATCTTCTTCCATTATCAAATAGGGGATTTTATCAATGAATTGGTTCATAGGTCTATCATTTCTATCATCATTATTTTCTTCAGTGAGCAGATTCTGAAAGAAAGCCCTGGCTTGTTCCCCTATCTCATTATCCTCGGTTATAATGTTGCCATTATCTAGAACAAGCTTAGTTATTGAGTTGGATTTCCTATGTTTCATGGCTGAGAGATGAAAGAAGGCAGTGTTCCTATCACCCTCTTTAAGCCACTGAACATGAGATTTCTATTTCCAAAAAACCTCTTCTCTTTCCATAAGATTCTTCCATTCAGAAGACAAGACATTCTCTTCTTCTAAAGTGTCTTCAGAGTCATCCCCTTGATCTATCAGTTGCTAAATATCTTTGAGTTTTCCCACTATATTTTTCTTCTGCTGAAAGACCTGCCCAAAGCTGTATATATTCCATCCATAAACTTCTTGTTTAATATGCTAAAGTTTTTTGACTATTCTGAACATAGGAGTACCCTGAATAGGAATTTTCCACCATTGGGCCACCATTTGTCTAAAGTCTTTGTGTTTGATCTACATAGCTTCAAAATGGAATGGGGAAGGTCCAGATTGTCCCTATTCTCTCCAACTGAGGAAGATTAGGCAATGGTCGGACATGGTTCTAGGAAAAGCCTTCACATGCATATTATGATAATCATTCCAGTTACTTGAGATAAGAAATCTATCTAACTTAACCTGAATCATTTGATCTCCTCTTCTTCTATTGGACCAAGTAAAATTTTGGTTTTGCAGTTCTATATCCAATAATCCCCAATCATTGATAAATTTGGCAAAGTCGAACATGCTATCCGAGTAATCCATAATCCCACCCTATTTTTTAGAAGGGTATAAAGGAGTGTTAAAATCTCTAGCTAACATCCATCTAGTGTTCTGGGGATTATTCCTGAAACTGCTCAAGTCTATCCATAAGTTCTACCTCAAAGCTCTGTTATTCGGTCCATAGACATTGATCAATGACCAGTTCAAAGATTTCATAGAGAAATTGATAATTAGGAAGTGCTTGTTATAATCCATAAGAGACCCCTAGATTTTAGCACTATTCCACATAGTTACAATCCCCCCTGAAGCCCCTTTAGCTAGACTAATGCAAAAAGCTGCCTTAGGCCATATGTAGTCAACAATTTTCCTAAAACTCTCCTCATTCATCTTGACTTATTGGAGTAATAAAATATCTAATTTATTATCTAAAATGTAGTTTTTAACCTCAAACTATTTTGAGGGACTGTTAAAGCCCCTCAGGTTCCAAGATAATATTCTCATTTAGAGAGTTTGAGGGGTTGGGTCTCCAGTGTTTTCTGTTTACCACTGGCAATCTCCCTAGCAATCTCTCTTTGTCTTGTTTCTCTTAGGGTTGGTCTCCCTTGTTTGGGCTCAGTGCCAACATCTACATAGATTTTTTACCTTTTCAGTTCTTTTTCTTTGGGGTAACCCATTCCTCCTGTTCATTACTACCACTTTGTCCTGTTTCACCTATTACTAAATAGTTTCCTGCTTGGTCTCCGACTTCCAGAGCATGGAAAATGTCTGTGTTTAACTGTAAGTCTACTTCTCCTTTAGTAGGATATATTTCTAGAGTTACTTCTTCCTGTCCATCTCTTGGAACTTTATCTTCTACATTGTCTTCCTTTATTAGATGTTAAATCTAATATTCTTCTGATGTTAAATCTAATATTGATTCAAAAATAAAGCATGACTTTAATGCTAATTCTTCTTTGATTATGGATGCTACTATAATGATGTCTTCTTGAATGTTTAGTAATGGACAAGAAATGACCTATGATGACATAATGATATTTTTAAGAATAGATTCATCTAAGAAGTGTTTAACATAGACTAGCTCATCTTGGTGAATCCCCTCAAAGAGAGGGAACAACTTGATGGGTAACTCTGTAAAGACTGGTTTTTCAAAGTGAGACTCCTTAACAAGAGGAAAAAGATCAAGTGATAACTTCATAGATATTGGCTTGTCAAAGGGGGGCTCTTTAAAAATAGGATAATGGTCAAAATAATGATTTACCCAAAGGCAATTTTAATAATTAAGATGTGACTCAACAAATACTTGCTTGTCAAAGTGAGACTATTTGAAAATAGGTAAAAAATCAAAAGGTGATTCATCATAGGTTGACTCATCATAAATAGGTGTTTCAATAAAAACATCATGGATTGGTTGGTTCTCTTAGGTTTGGTTCACTTTAGGTTGTATAATATCAATTTTGAACACATCTTAGTCTTTGAATGATGTCTCTTGGAGAGATAATGACTAGATCTATTGGGGCTCAAAGATTGGCATTAATATTCTAAGGTAGGGGAAGTTTGGAAATGTATGAAGGATGATAAATGGTTGAATAATGATTTCTTTGTATATAGACTCAAAAAATATTGGCTTCCAATCTAGGATGATAGCTATAACTCATCTCTTCCCACTTGGGCAACCTTATTGGGATAACGATCTACCAAAATTGGAAGGGCATGGAATGGTAATGGAAGGGTATTGCAAAGCTTAATTTGTAACACAAGCCAAAGGATAAGGGCCTAAAATGGTAATCCTTGAGTGATGTGGAGCTTAGTTACTAATTCAAGCTATGAGATGAGTGCCTAAAACGGTAATGGATGGGCATTATGAAGCTTGGTTGCTGATTCAAGCCAAAGGATGAAGGCATGGAATGGTAATCCTTGGGTACTATGGAGGTTGGTTACTTATGCAAGGCAAAGGAGGGTTAATGGTATAGGTAAGGGATCGGGTACCAATATCATTGAACAGGAGATCTTGGTATGTTATATGAACCAAATAAGGGTGAATGTGGTATATGATAATTGAGATGAATGGGTTTGGTAATTATCCCAAATAGGGTAGTCTAGGACTGTGAAAATGGTCTTGGCCTAGATCAAGGATTGAAAGTGACATTAGTCTAGGAATAGGTACTTGGTCTAAAATGTTTTCAAGGTCTAATGTCAAATGTCCCACATAAATAGTCAAGTGAATGGATAAATATGAATGCCAAACTTGGTAAGAAGTGTTTCAAATTATTCTAATCCAGGTCTAAAAATGAAAGGGTTGTTAGGTATTTTCGAATAAGACACAAAGCTAGGCTCAAAACAAACTAGGTCTAAAAATTGAAAAGGATAAAAGTGTTAGGTCTTTTGGAAACATGACATAAAATCTAGACTTTAAAATACACTAGGTCTAAAAAATAAATCTAAGATGCTAGGTATTTTTGAAACATGAATAAAAAATCTAGACTTGAAACAAAACTAGGTCTAAATATAAAGGAATTGTTAGGTCTTTTGGAAACATGATACAAAAGCTAGACTTGGCATAAACTAGGTCTAAAAGGCAAAATAATTAAACTAAAAAATTAGAAACACTTTGAGTCAAACTATGAATTTGGATTCAAACATACACTTGATCATTTGGTAAAAGACATTAGAATTCAGGCACATGGAAGCTAGACCACTTCAAAAATAGGGGCACAAAAATAGTTTTTAAATTGAGAAAGGAATAGCCTAAATTACACAACCCAAAAGTGATAGATAAATGTCTAAGCCAAAATTACATGAGACATAGGCATAAACCAATAGGTGTTTGGATCTAAACTTTTCAAGGCTAATTTAGAACTTTATTTTAGAAGACTTAACTTTGAAATGGACAAAAATCTAGACCAAGATGAACGTCATAAAGATACTAGGCACTTAAATTGAAAAAGGCACATGTAGTTTCAAAATTAAAATTGGATACAAGGCAATAATTCTTTAAAATAATGTAATCAGTATAATGATGCTATCTTGATTTAAAGGTATGGAAAATGGTTTGTTTAAAAATTACTAAGACACAAGATTTGGATGTAAATGGTTAGTGTAATGATGCCCCTTTCAAACAAGTGACACACACACAAAAGTTTAATAAATGCCTAAGGAAAAGTGTGGTGTCAAATGGATGACATAAAACCTCTTAAAACAAGATAGTGATGTGAAAACATGACTTTTTTTTAGATGTGGTATGACAAACAAATAGTTTTGACTCAAGACAATGCAAGTAAAAAGGAAAAACAACAAAAATACCTAAGTATATCATCCTAATCCTAAAAATTGATGAGGTAGCTTCATATTATCAAATTACATATATATACTTGATCTTGAGAGGAATTAAGTTGTTAATCCAAAAATTAAAATGCATAAAAAAATTAGGGTTTTTAGGCCCCATCTTCTCTGAAGAGTTTGTATGATGATATGGAACCTCAAGCTACTTGTCCTGCATTGACAATATGTTCATGAGAGATTGGGTTGTCTAAACTATCAATTTTCATATGCTTCTGAATGGTCCCATATATGTGCATAACACTAGGGCATAACACATAATCTGGATATGTGTTAACCAGATTATTGTGAAAAGGTCTTCTCCTTTTCATAACCACCACATCTGTCAGTTACTTAATTTAGTGTAATGTCTGAGGTAAACATACATTCCATGGCATTATCTTATTAATAGAGCTTGATTAACTAATAAAAAAAGCATCCCAGTAAGTCGATATCAATTTATATATCCCTACCATGGAGTGGGGTTGAATTGATGTTGGGAGATGAATTTCTAGGTCAACACTTCCCTAGATAACCTGTGGGGAGGTGATGAACTCCTATTCACAGCCAAAATGCATGAAATAGAAATTGAGTAGGACTTTAGAGTCATTTTGGGGTCACCAAAATCACTCATGTTTTGGGGAGTGCCATAACAAATTTCCTTCCATGATTTTAGAAAAAAGTGACAAATAAAATAAGTGCACATTTTTTATCACCCAAATTCCCTAAAGGGTATAGAGGGAGAGCATACATGCTACACATAACTTGTGAAACAAACACATAACAAAAATCATAAAAATGAAAAATCTTATGAGAATTTAAGTAGAGTGTGAGTTAGTTTTTAGAGAACCAAATGAAATATGACATGAATTTTATCCCCTTGGAGTTGTTTTTGAAAGCTTAAATAAATTGAAAATGACTCATGTAAAAGATTTTAAAACACCTAATTTAAATGTGAGTTTTGAATCTTAGAGTGCTACAAAAATATATTTTCTAGGTCTTTGGGTCATGTAAAATATGTTAGGGGGACCATATGCTTAGAATCAAGAAACAAGTGAGCAAATGACTTTTGGAATTTAGTTCTCAGGTTTCAAATTTTCTTCACACAATATAAAATTACAAAAACATAAAGCAATACTATAACTTTTCTTACAAAACCATAATTAGTCAGCACAAAATCACAACTTTCTATAGATCAAAGTGTTAGGGTAAAAACATGACTTTACAAAGCAAAAATGTAGATAAACAATGCAAAATTATGATAGTTAAGGCAATATCATGACAATTAAGGCAATATCACAAGTTTTGAGGCAATACCACAAGTCTCAAAGGCAATATCATGAGTCTCCTAGTTAATATCACAAATATTTAGCATAATATTAAAACTCCCTTGTAACACAAATGTTTAGTGGATAACTAAGATGGTCAAATAAATATCATTATTATCAATGCAATATCATAACTATTAAGGGAATACCACCACTTATTATGCAAAATTGCTACTTATCATAATGTAACTTATCAAAGCAATACCGCTACTTATCAAATAATAAAATGGCTTATCAAACCAATATTTCTACTTATCAAACAATAACACTACTACAAAGTCATGATATTATAGTGCAATATCATGATTCCTCAATTCAATACCACAACTATAGAAAGCAAAATCATAATTACATAGAACAAAAAAGTGATTCCTTGTAAGATATGTGTGAGCCTCCAATTTATACTTTTTTGGTTAGCAAATTTGGATTTTTACATGAAAATTATTAGAAGGATGTCCTACAATTCTTTGGGATTAAATTTTTGGGGTGTGGGTCCCACCGAGTGTGCCATCATGTGAACAAGGAATACATAGAGAGAAGGTTAGTCTAGTGTTAGTCCATTAAAATCAAATCAAAATAACACACTAAACACTAACACCTCTAGCGTAGACACTAGGTAGAGCATAGATAACAAGCATGCAAATGAAAACACAACTAGAAAAAAAATAAATCATCTTTTTACCTTCCTTGGATATACAAATGGCCTGTTTAAGTGGCTTGCTCAGTTTTGTGCATCAAGAAGTCTTTATCAATGAAGCTCCATTTGCTCCTCTCCTTGGAACTTTGGTTTGGTTGGTTGGCTTATGAATGTGGAATGGTAACACTACATGAAGAGTTTATAAAGGAAATCCTGCATGATAACATTACACTATCAAATATTATTGATCAATAGGTATGGCCTTGTATTTATAGCCTCCAAAATTAACTCTCACCCAAGGTGAATTAAGGTTGAGTTTAAACATGGAATGAGTTCAAACTAACCCTAGGTGAGTTAAGGATAACTCTAATTTAATTAAAAGTTGTCATTTAATTATGATTTTTAATCAATAGGCATGGCTCTCAAATTAGATATTTTAAGATATTTTGGGAGAGCTTGATTACTCATAAAGGCAATGATGAAAAGGCTTGATATTTTGAAATTTTAGAATTTATATTTTTAGATATTCATTAATTGTAAATAGATAATTTATCTAAGCATTTAATCTAGTTTAATTAGATGACTCATTTTGATTAGCATTCTATTTTTTTTATGAATTGTTCAAGTGCCCCATTTAATGGGTCCATAGGCCGAATTGCCAATTTTTAGGTTGCAAGGTGATTGAGGATGAATTTGTGAGAGGTTATTATTGTGTATGGGATAGTACACCAAATAGGGATTCCTTAAAATTATTTTAAGCATTAATAAATGATGCATGGATAAAATTGGGAAAATCAATCTAAAGTCTGGTTGGAAGCCAATTGTGGCCAGAATGGTGTGTCTACAACGAGTCTATCAAGACATATCAAAATCTAAGTCTAGGTTTCAAAAAAATTTCACACCATATATCCAGGTTCAAATTTATAAAAATAGCTAAGGTGTTAATGTTCTAACTCATTTTCACTTTCTATACATTTTAATTATCATATTACATACTTGAGATATCTTTAAATTTTGAGCATAATTGAATATGTATGAATTATATATTTAGATTGCTGAATTTCATTTGGATCTATTCATTATCATTAATTTTCCTTAATTACTAAGAAAAGTAAATTTATGGTAAAACAATATCATGTATATGCTATGTTCTTCTAGAATCAGTTGTATAAAAAAGCTATTTTCTGACATCTCAGATCTCACTACTAGATCTATCTTCAGGGAAATAATCTTGATTTTGTATATGGTTTTCATAGTTTTTTTAATCCAATCAAATAGGGTTTTTTATAGATTTTTCAATCTTTTGAAATATGTGAAAATAAAATAAAAAATGTTCCTAAATAAATTGCATAGATTTTTTTTTTGTAAATGCTTGTCATGATTTGTATACCCTTGATTTTTAGTTTGATGGTGTATTTTATATTGAAGAGTATCCCCCCCAATAATAATAATAAAATAAAATGTACTACTTAGGTAAATGAATATTTCAACATATATTTAAAAATAAAGTAGCAAGCATGCCTAAAAATATCCATGTAAACATTTTATCAAAATAATATTAACTGAACCAAAAAAGTGCTGTGAAGAACCAATATTTATCAATATTTTTGATAGTGAAAGCAAAAACTGTAATATGCATGCAATACCCTTGCATATTATTTCCATATAACCTTTATGCATACACGAGAGGGATATTTCAAATAAAATATTCAATAAATATTAGAAACAAGAATAATTTCAAATCATGGTGATTGAACATACCAACTAAAACCACAAAATAAAATGCATGTACATTCTACCACCTTTTTAACTAATTTTCTCAAATAAATTGTTATACCTTTCTCTCAAAATTTTATTTATACATTCATGCAATGACTGGTTCATGAGTTCATTCAAAACATAATTTAACTGTTACATATAAGCTTGAAAATGATAATAAATGGTAGAATAAAACATATTCCTTAATAAGAATTAGCTAGTTTATACCTTATCAATGTTTTGAGCACAATAAATTAATAAAACTCTACGTAGTCTAACATTACAATTCAATCAAAAATATTTTACAGATCAAATTCTACTTATAAAACTTGAAAAATAGTGTGATAGTGAAAAAGCAAAAACTTTTTATGTTTATGTGGTTTCTGTAATCATTCATTCAATGAGTGTGAATGACATGCCCACTAGTTTAGTTGATAAGTTACTTTTACCAAAAACCAAAACTCTACCAAAATAAATCCTCAGGCTACTAAAAACTTAGTGACACATTTAGGGTTTTACCAAATTTTCCACCATGATCTCCAAGCTCAAGGAAAGGACAAGTGTATTAACTCTATGTTAAATATAACCGTCGATAACTATTCTCATCATACTTTGAATACAATGTCATCAAAACTTGTTACTTAAGACATTAAATCTAGGGATTAGATACAATATCCACATTTATGAACTTATATCCTATGCAAAGAATATTATTTATAAAAAACTAGGTAAATGAACCATATGACATCAGAACACTACTAGGTCCTTAAGGTTTTATATAAATAGTTATTTATCAAAATAATAAGGGAAAAATATGCATTCTTTTGCTATCTTACAACTCATAAAAAAAAACATGTTACCTGAACTATGCATATGAATGATTCTAAAAGTGCTAAGAGATACTAAAAAAAAGTTGAAAAAGAAGATATTATAGTCGCATAATTATGCATTCCAGTTGGAGGAGCAAAATAATCAAACAAATAATATGTACATGTTCTCAAATTATTATCATGTGTCAATGTAATTAATCAACATGTACACAACCCTATTATTAGCAATTAAATTCAATTATCATAGAATTCAAAAATCAAATGTGTTATAAAATCATTATATCATTCCAAAACATTCAAAACATGCTTTAGGAAAATAAATCCATATCACAAACTACAATAATAATTGTTACCACATAATATGGAACATACCATGATCACAATTACATATTGATTGAACTGCAAGAATGAGATGCAAATATACTGATTTTTTGAAAGTAGTGGATGCTTATAATTTGATCAATATTATGCTATGCATCACCTTAAATCAATGTTACTAGTATGAAAATCACTCAATATATAAATATTTCATATTCAAACACACATAGAGAAATAATTGCTTAAATAAATGCAAACATGTTACCCCCCACCAACAAATTTAAAGGTTCTAAAAAAATTCATCATATGGAAAAACTAATCATGTCAAGACTTAAAAAAGAAGAAGAGGGGTACTGAAATTAAGCATAACACTAGTGACCTTACTAGTCATTTTAGCTTTGTGAATTTAGGTTACAAATAAAGTTATGAATTTTAATAGACATAGGAGTAAAATCTAGGTAAATCATTTCCTAAGCAGCTATGCATGAACCCCTTTAAGAAGTAAGATTCCAAAGATGGATTATTTGGCTAATATGACACAAAGAATGAAAAAAATTATAACAAGAAAATTCAGGCTGAATGAATAACCAATTCATACCCTAGAATACAAATTATGAAAATAGAGTAACATTCACAACACAAAATATTAAATACTTGTTATTATAAAAAATTAGTGCAAAAATGCCCAAGTATTCATATCTTGATAATGAGATACTTACAATGATATGGAAGATTTTTTTTAATTTCCTATTGTAATGATGAAATGTCATAGGTATTGACAAAAATTTAACCAAAACCAAAAATAAGAAAATAGGAAATAAAGAAAACAAGCAAAAAATAAACAACAAAAATAAGAAAGAGAAACTAACTAAAGAAAAGCTTCAAATGATGACCATTGACTAAACTATGTAGCTAATTTATATCAAGGTCTTCCAAATGATTTTTTTTAAGAACATCAGTTATTTTATAAGGGCTAAGCCAAAGTGAGTCAAATTTATGATGTTTACAAGGGTATTCATGATCTTTGTCTCAGTACAATACTAAATCACCAACATTTAAACACTTTTTAGAAACCTTTTTATCAAAGAAAATTTTAAAAGTTTTTCCTCAACATTTTCTAATTTTTAAAAGACAATAACTTTAGTCTCGTCAAGGGCTAAGAGATCATTGTCTTTAATCAACAATTTTAATATCTTTTGTTAAGTATTGAAGAGTAGTTCTAGTGGAAGAAATATAGAATTCTATTGGAAAGGTATCTTCAAATCCATAAGCCAATATGAATTGAAAATAAAATATTTTAGACTTCACCATTGTGCAATCAACCCATAATACTTCAAAAAAATTCAAATGCCAATCATATTTATTATCACATACTAAGTTTTTCATAATTGAAATCAAAATTTTATTAGTGGACTCAATCTGTCCATTCTTTTGAGGATAGTACTTTGAGAAATGGCTAAAAATAATTGAATAATTCCCCAAAATTTTTAAATAATCATTTGAGATAAATTAACGATCATTATCAGATATTATTTCATAGGGGACACAATCTATAGAAAAATCAATTTTCAAAAAATAAAGTAACTTCAACTGTAATAATTTTTTTCAAAGTTATCACTTTAAATAAATTAGTATAATATTTGATAGTTGTTAAAATATGCCCTTGACTACCCAAAGAAGGATGGTGAATATCAAAAATAAAATCAATACCCCACTTAGTAAAAGGTTTCTCTAAAATAATGAGATTTGAAGGCATAACATGTAGTCTATTGCTAGCAGTAAAAATCTAACAAGTCATACATGCAAAAACTTATTTATATAAATCTTGAAAAAGAGTATACCAATAATAAAATGCATATAATATTTCATATGTAGTAGTAGTTTTTGCATAATAACCACTAAAACTACCTTCATTCCTTCTTCTAAAGATGTTTTGAATTTGATTGTGAGTTAAACAATGTAAATTAAAACCATCTTTATTCTTATAAAACATAAAATTCTCTAATAAAACAATTTTAAAAAC
Organism: Torreya grandis; assembly: GCA_037957365.1. Lineage (NCBI taxonomy): Eukaryota > Viridiplantae > Streptophyta > Pinopsida > Cupressales > Taxaceae > Torreya > Torreya grandis. Next base: position 2,695,234 of record JARHVA010001583.1, read on the forward strand.
TTACAATAGAAGTGATCTTATTTGTGTTTTATCTAGGTTATCAGAACAAATTTAATTTTGAAAGTAATAAATCAAATTGTGGTAGCAATCATCTTGTAAAAACAAATAGCCTTGCTCATGCATTTCATGACCAAATTTAAATTATTTAGAAAACTCAACAAGCTTCATAGTCATGAAATGTGGTTTAACATGGAGAGAATCATCAATTGAAAGCACTAAAAAATTTATGATATAGGTCACATTTTCATCCAAATGCTTAGATAAACCATTTCCTTTAACGGTCTTAGTTTTTTCAAATTCAAGATTGAACTCTTGAATCTTAAAAATCCATTTGGTTAATCTTCATTGAATATTAGGTTGCTTCAAAAGATAAGAAAAGAACATTTAATAGAATAATAAATTTATTTCTTATCAAAAAATATATGAACTTATTCAAATATAAAATTCATGATACAACAATTTTTTTGATCAAGGGATACCTAGTCTCGGTATCTTTTAAAACATGGCTCATATAATCAACATGTATTTGTTCATGATTATCATCATGTTGAGTAATAACAACACCTCTTTATTTCTTAGTACCATTAATGTAGAGAATAAATGAATTATTTGGATTTGGCTTAGAAAGAATGATTGCACTTGAAATAGAATATTTAAAACTATTAAATGTTAAATCAAAATATGCATCCTAGACATAAAACTAACGTTTCTTTAAAATAACTTGCAAATAATTATATTTATTAGTGAAATCAGAAATAAATTTACAAAAAATAATATTTTTACACAAAAAAGATTAAGATCAGATTGGTATTTAGGTGGCTATAAATATTTAATAGACATAATGCTTTCATCACTAACTGATATGCCATTTTTAGAGATGATATTTTTTAATAGTTTCTCTTTAGTTACTAAAAAAACTGATTTCTTAGGATTTAGAGAAATAATATATTTTATACATCTTATGAAAATTTCATGAAGATGATCAATGTGTTTCTTTATTTTTTTATAATGCATGGTGAGATCATCAAGGTAAACTTGAACAATAATTGAAGTTAAATCATCAATGGATACATGCATAGCTCTCTGAAAAGTGGCACCTACATTCATTAAACAAAATAATATTCTATCAAAATTAAATGTTCCTCTTCATGTAGTAAAAATAGTCTTATGTTCAACTTCTATATTTATAAAATTTTGATTGTAACCAAAAAATATATCAAGAAGAGACATCATTTCAGATTCTACAACTTACTATAAAATCTGATCAATACTAGGCAGAGGAAAATTATCCATAATACTAGCTTTGTTAAAATATCTAAAGTCTACACATAATAAAATATCATTATTTTTATTCCTAATAGGAACTAAGTTATCTACCCAATCAGAATATCTTATAGAAAATATGACACCATTGTCTAACATCTTATCAAGTTCCTTATTGACAGTATCTTTCATTAAGGAACTTATTCTTCTAACCTTTTGCTTAGTTAGTTTTATACTAGGTTTGACAGGTATATCATGTTTAATTATTTTGGTATCATAACCTTTTATGTCTTTATATGAATAATAAAAAATGTCAATAAATTCTTTGAATTTTTTTAAAAATTAAACATTTTACTCAGGAGTACATTGAATTCCTAAATAAACAAATTTAGGATCTTCTTTAGTGCCAAGGTTAATTAGATAGTCACATATATTATTATTCTAGATGGCTCTTCAGTGTGTGATAATTTAGGCTGAGATTGTGAAGTGAATAGCTATTCTAAGCTGACCAAATCAACAAGCAATTTATTAATGCTTAATTGTAAATAGTCACCATAATTTAGCATATAATCATCATAATAAAAATAATTGCCTTTTAAAAAAGAAGCAATATGTTCATCACAATTGAAAATAGATTAATTTTCATTTAAATCTAGCACTTTAGGCCTAAAAATCTTAGAAAAAGAGAAATATACATTTGGATCAATTTCATCAAATTTGGATTGGAAGCAAAAATAGGAAGCTTATCAACACAAGAATTAAAATCTCTATGAATATTAGTAATATTAAAAGTTTCAAAGCTCTCAAGGAGTGATCAATTTTTTTGAGAGTATCTATGGAGGTGAATTTGATTTATCTTATATAATTTTCTAACTTGTCTAATAGTCAATTTAGAATCTCCAAATACCTCTAAATGCTTAATATTAAATTCAATGGCCTTTTGAAGACCAAAACATAAAACTTCAAAGTCTGTTGTATTATTAGTATTATCAAATGATAATTTATAATCATAGTGAAATTACCAATCAGATATATTAAAGCAATTCTAGCACCACTACCATGTTGTGAATAAACTCCATCAAAGAATAGAGACCATATAGTATTTATAAAAAATATTATTTTTTGTTGTTGTTTAGGTTCATCTAATGTCAAAAACTCATAATTACTATATAAATAATGATGATTGGTATGGACTCGATATGATTATTATGTCAATCCTTCCTATGCATAAATGCAATTTAATTACCAATGGGAACCCATGTTGTATTCTTCCTTATGAAATCACTAGTTTTCTTAGACCAATCTTTACTAACAACATTACATAATTAGTAGTGATATCTAAGACTTGAACATTAAACATGCATCTGATTCTTTCTTATTAATTTTTTTTTGATATTGATGTCATGGAATTTACAACTCTTGATTTGACAAGAGTCAAAACTAATGAGTTTTATGTTATTAGTTTTGTAAGATATACCTAATTGGTCAGTTATAAATTTAGGCATTATATTCTTTAAATCTCCTATATCAAGGTTACAATTGTGAATGATTTTATCAGTAATACTAACATAAACATAAAACAAAAGAATATAATTAGTAGGAGGGTTAGTGTATTGAGAAAAAATAGAATTATGTTCATTATTACTATATTCTCCTTAAAATCGTAATAAATTTTTAGGATTTGAATTTTTAATTGCATCATTTATCTTATCAAGTTGTCTAGGAAAACTAACAACTTGTAATTAAAAAACTAAATTTGATTGTAGCCAAATCATCAATAATTTTATAAGCACAGACAATAGGATGATGAATGTGAGTATAATTTTCAAGATTATAAGGAGGATACTGAGTATTATTGAATCTAGTAGATAAAGTATTATTCTGTTAAGAATTTTTAGTAGCATTATTTGAAGTAGTAATATTATGCATAATTTTGCCTTTGTCTTGTGTGGAAGGTCTAGAATAAGAAATCTAATTTTTAGCTATATTAGAATTATCTTTTAGGGTAGAATTATATCCCTTTTGCCTTGTTTATTTAGTATAATCATTATCAATCTTGATGTTATTTGAAGACTTCTCTGAACTACATATGTTTATATTATTAGCTAAATCAATGGAAATACTATCCTTTCTATTGAAAAATTTTCTAAATTTTTGAACAACTATACAAGTGTTAGGGTCATGATATAATTTACAAATATTACAATAATTATTTTTTCTTCAGTTTTACTTTTCTAAGGATTAGAAGTTTTACCTGATGTATAAGGCTTGCTAGTTAATTGTCACTTGATGATGACAAACTAATTTCCAAGACTATGAATGGATTTTTAAATTTTTTCATTATCAAAATTTAAATACGTGAAAGCTCTATCTTTAACATCACTACATTTTAATTTGTTTTCATATTCTATGTAAAAGGTAATAGTTTTATCATAATATTCTATATCTTTGTCCTTCAAAGCCAATTTATACTTTAAGGGAAAACACTATAAAAATATATTTTAAACAATTTTTTAGATGGTATAACATCATGAGAAATATTTTGATGCAACTTAGTGAATCTAATTATAAAATGGTAAATCATTTCACCTAGATCAATAGAAATATTAATAAGTTCATTGACTAGCTATAAATTCTCTTTAGACTTTTCAAAACAAAGTTCTAACCAATATTTTATATCTTTCTAGGTATTAATAACCCTAGCAGGAAGGTTAATAAAATCTTGATAAGCTTTACTTTCTAAAGTTTGTGAAAATACTCTAAGATTTTTTTTTCATTAACAATACCAAGAACAACACAAAGTAAATTAAAAGCATTTAAATGATCTTCCTAAGATCACCAAGACTTATTGATAATTTAGGGACATTGAGTCCTTTAAGAGAGAGTAATTTACTAGGACGAGTATCGATATTAATGGGATTTTCATAAATCCAAGGATTCAATGTAGGCTGCTCATTATCTGCATCAGAATAAACTTCATTATTAGTGAATTTTGCTTGATCTCTATTATTCTATAGACCTAGAATAAGGTCTCGAACTTTTTTTTGTGGAAGTTATTCCATTGGAAGTTATAATAAGTTCCTCTACTTGACTAGGCTAGTTTAACTCTACAATTGTATTAGAGTTAGTAGGGATAATAAAATCATCAAAAAGAAAATATTCAAAAAGAAAATGAGTTTTAGGTTGATGATTAGCAATCAAAATTTTCTCATCTTCTCTTTGAATGTGATGATTTTGTTCCTAAATCTAAAACTATGTTTAATGGCTAAGATTACCATACCAATCTATTTCAAACCCTATTTTATCCTCTTCCTCTGCTATAACCTCAACAATGTGATGCAAATCATAAAATTTATAATACCAAGCAAAATAAACAAGATTAGAAGTAATATCTACTTGATTCTTAGCAATATCAATTTTAGGTTAGATGATAGTAGGGGAACTACTAATGGTCATTGGAAAAAAGGACTGAAACAAACAATAAAATTGATAAAATAAAAAAAATAGAAAAAAAATATAGAATTTATAAAAAAACTACCTAATAGAGTTGTCAGATATTTTGATGGTGATAATTATTATGTCAGTGAATTAACTTTTTTGCCTATCGTGAAGGTTAAAACTAAATAAAATCAGTTTAATCATAGGGGGTATAAGGAACATAATTGAATCTAAGATGTGTAGAGGGGTTATAGATAATTCTAGGAATAAACTAACAAATAAAAAAATTAATTATACATCATTATATTCTAAAAATCTAATACTTTTTAATAATAATATCAAAATCAGATTAAAAAGAATATAAACTAACAAATCTAATAGAGTATATCTTATGGATGAGGCAAACTCTTGAAAAAAATTTCTCTGATCTATACAAGTTTCTTATCAATATATCTCTTTATCAATCTTGCAATACTAAGATAGTTAAAACATACCAAAAGAAAATAAATTAAAGAAACCCAAATACAAGTAGGAAACAAAAAGTAAAACTATCAGACTCAGTTATCAACTAAATACCAAAGACTAACTAAGAAAAAACATAAATTAAGGAATATAGAAAATTATTTCTAATAATCTAATAAAAACTTCTACCTAAAATAAGACGAACAAGACAACATAAGTAATAAATAGACTTAAATAAACTTTATGAAACTACAAAACTGAGTCATAAGAACTATACTAATATAGTAAATAAATACCAAATAAGTTAATCTATGAATTAAAATTAACTAAAAATACAAGAAAATAAATAACAATATAATCTTAAAACAACATGAAATTGAAAAAATAAAGGAAACTACAGTCAGAATAAATAAACTTATACAAAATCAAAATTAAAGAAGCAATGTTCCTAATAATTTATTTAAAGCCTTACGGGATGAAAGTACCATTATTTGAATAGGACATCATGTTACCACACAAACATAATATTTCATTCAAGGGGTGGATTTTAAATACGATGATATGTAATTATGATCATATAATGAGACATAATTACTATAGGGTAATATCGGGGGGCTTTCCAAACACCATTCACATTGTTCAAACTTGATCCATCTAGAACTATCCGCCTGCTTGCCTTAGCTCTAATGGCACCACTTCAATAGGAAGAGATATGGAAAGGTTTGATTCCATCTCATGCACAAAAGTGCAAGGGCAAAAAAAGGTTTGGAAGAAACTTAAACATAGGGGTCTCACAAAGTATATGGTGAGAATCATTGAGCATGATGTTGATGTGGCTTGAGATTTTGTAGTGGCCTAGAATAAATACAAGGTGATAATTCATGGCATAAAAATCACTGTTATGGAGGAATTTATTGGGGAGGTGACTGGCATGTCCTATGAGGAGACTAAGGCATTCAAGGACCAAATAAAGAAGCATGAGCTCCTTCAATGATTTTTTTGGATGAATGAGTTTGTGAATATTGATAAGAAAGGCTTTCCCTGAGTGAACCTTCTTTATCATTGACTATAAATTTATCTTCAGATAATGTGCTATGGGTAAATATACCCTAATTCCATCTTTTTTGTTATCGAATGACTTGATAGGATATAAGATAAGCCTACCTTTCTTCCTACTTAAATCTCTTAAATGCACTACCTTGGATTATTAAGTAAATAAGACCAACCTTATCCTATACTAGGGGATAATTCTTCTCCTCGTCAAACATGAACAAACCCTACAAGGGTAAGAATTCCCCTGAAAGGGATCTTCTATCAGGGAGGACTCTCAAAAGGACACCCTATAAGAAGATCCCACCTCAAGATCTTACTGACCTTTCAAGAGCACCCCTAGGCTAGTCTTTCTAAATACCCTATCAATGACCTTCCCCTCAAGCTCTTCATACCCAAACCCAAGCTGATCACCCTTGATGAGGGAAATTTTGAGGAGATCACTTGGAAGGATAAATCCAATCTATCAAAGTAGATGAATAATAAAAAGTCACAACTAGAAAATTTCAATTCCAACATGAAATAGGTATGGATAACCCTCGCTAATCTTATACAAGAGTGGAATGCCCTTTATAGGTAGGCTAAATCTACTGTGCAGTCTTTTATCCTATCCTCTAAGCCTATTTAGACCCTTGTCAAATAGTTGCCAATGATCATGAAAACCCCCTCGCCTGGTCCCCCTAAATTGGACCCCATAAAGAAGACTCCCTTATAGGTCTAAGGGAAAAAGAGGCCATGTATGATTCTTCTAGGAGAGGTATTAGAAGGACTTGGAAATCACACACAAGCTAAGATCTCAAAGGTTAAGTAGGATATCCCTATGAATAATCTTAAGGTTAAGTAAGATTAAAATGAAGGGACCCCCCTCCTAATCTTTGATGTTTATGTTTTCCCTACTTTCAGTTTAGTATAGTTTGTTTTTGATGTCCAACCTTGATTTATCCTATTGATTATTTTGTATTTCACTTTTGTGGTTTTAGGATCCTTATAAAACCTAGTTTTTTACCCTGTCAAAAAAAATAAAATAAATTATCTAACTTAGAAATATAAATTAACTAAAAATATAAATAAATAATAGAAATAAAAACGAGATAATCAATCTAAAACAAAAATAAAATTCTAACTAGAATAAGAAATAAAGAGACATTTAACTAAAATAATAAAAAATTGTGAGACTTGGAATAAGAATTGACTGTAAGTAAATAAAAGATAACTTTATTGAGAAATAGAAAATGAATCTGATTACAAACATGATCTTTAAATTAAATTAAATTAAAATCAATAGATCAATAATTTATCACAAATTGTGAGGTATTCATTATTATTCAGGTCAAGTACAATAATTTTTTCTCATATGACTATATATATACAACCGTAAAAGGATATTAATCTTTATAATCTTCACAAAATCAGTTATGAATAAATTTATAAATTTGGATATACTTTCATTATTCAAGTAAATTATTTAACCATCACAAAATACATTGTTTGATCTATCTGAAAATAACTATTCAATCTTAGAGTTATTTGCCTAGAAGAAGAAGATAGATGAAAAATTTCAAACTTATAAGAACTCTTGATACATGTTTGTTTCTATCTTTTTATGTGTCTTAAATCTCTTCATAAAGTAACTCTCCTTGAGATAGTTATGAATCAAGCCACAACTAACTTTAGTTAGTTGTAGTTATAAATTAATTGACTTTTTAGAAGTCAATTAATTATTTTATAAGTTATAAAGTTTATAACTTAACTTTATAATTTGAATTTTAATAAAAGTGTAAAAGATTAAAAAGTAAATGTAAACCAAATTACAATTTCTAATGGGTGGGGGCCATATTAACTTGTTTTAACATCCATTTAGATAATTGTTTAAATTATGCATATAATAAATAATCAATATATGTTAATATTAAAATAATTTAAACTTTTTAAACATTATTAATCAATAAATAAAATTTATCCTATCATAAATGATAAAAAAATAATCATAAATAGACTCCATAAATAAATTTTATTTTTTTCTAAAAGAAAGTTTTAATGTTGTTATGTAAATCAACTATATCACCACCAAAAATTTATCTATCCACAAAACTCAAAAATGTAAGGTATCCCCAAAGGAAATATAAAAATATACTAACACAAATGAAAAACAAAGTAAAACATATCATAATCACATCAATGAGAATCATTTCTAGAAACCAAGTCAATGAGTGGAACCCTTTTATTAGTTTGATACTTCATATGCTCCATTGAGGCATTTTTAAAATCAATCAAATTAGTTCTTTCAAAATAATCATCAACCTCCAATTTTATTTATTCATCACTTGAGTTACCATGAAATTAATTGTAAGAATGTTATCACATATATCATAAGAGGAAAGTTTATTTGGATTAGGCAAAGAGGGTCTAATAATAAATGCCAAAGAAGGGTTCAAATCAATATGGTTAGGATTCAATTCAAAAATGAAATCAAGATTATTAAACTCAGGAAGATCATTTGGAACTTATTCGATGTTAGTATGCATTCACTAATAAGGCTCACTTGGATTACCTCATATATAAGGACAAGATCTGTAAGGGGATATCCTCAGGCATTTATGGGTTGTACCATAAAAACTCACTGAAGAAGATGGAATGTTATCAAGAAAGTTATAGAAAATATGATCATATATATCAAAGTTAATTGAAACACAAGTTTCATGGTGAAAATACTTATAAAATTTATTATCAACCCTACATCCATGACAATATATACCATGAAAACTACCTCATGAAGGAGTATCCTCACCTTGTAATTCATTATCTCTTCCCCACACTTTTCTCCTAGAAACATGAGAGTATTAGTTCCAAATTGACATACTATGAAATAATTTCAATAAAATAACCCATAATCAAATCAATAAAATATTTTAAAACTCAATATTCAACATTTGTTTGACCATGCATAATAAAATTGAAAAACTGCCAAAAATATGAATATGGCCACTATTTGCCATTTTATATAAACAACTAAGAATAAATTAAAAACCACACTAATTATTTCTTTTAAAATTTTAAAATCAACATTACACCATATTATAATATCCTTATATCATACCAATGTTTTATGGTATTCAATAGGTTTTGAAGATGAACATCAAAATAGGAAACCATATAATCACCAAGTTTAATTAAATAATCAAACACTACACAATTTTCTACAAGCAATAAAAATAAACTCACCAATTATTTATCAAATGAATTCTTATTGTATTTCAATCCAAATCCCTTATGAAAATCATATGAATTATTCAAATTAAAAGAAGCAAAATCCTAGAGTCATACAAATTTATTACCATTGACTGCACTCAAAAAACTATTTGTATGCAAATATTTAAACCACTATATCACATGATTTACTACATAAATTTATTGCTTTGAAAAAAAATGAATAGGTTTATATTTCAAATTTATGCAATGTATCCACCTTAATGTTATAAAATTCATGCAACCAATGCCTTTGAATTCAAAATACCCACTTTCTCATATTAGCACAAAGCTAACCAAATCTTTTTTTCATACAAGTTGAAAACAAACTATTTCATTTTATGTAAAATGGTAATACTCATCTTATGTTTTTAAAAATGAATACAAGACATTATCTTTGCAACTCAAAATATATGAAAAAAATATCTTATAATTTTGAGCTCGACAAATCCTTTTTAACACTTCAAACAATTCATTGAATCTTTCCAGTATGACTTAAAACAAAATAAAAATAAAAACTCACATGTTTTTCAAAACAAACATACTATTTCAAGCATGCAAAGATGAACAAGATCAACCTATTTACTTATAAATAATATGCAACAAGATTGCATTTTAAAAAACTATTAGAAACAATAACATTCCCTTAAAATCAAAATGCAATACTTAGGTAGATGAAGCATTTAACATATATTCAAAAATAAAAGGTAGATGAAGCTTTCAACATATATTAAAAAATAAAGTAACAAATAGTTCAAAAATAGTCATGTAAACATTTTATCAAAACAATATCAACTAAACCAAAAAAGTGTTGTGAAGAATCAATATTTCCAAAAGTGAAAGAAAACATTGTAATATCCTTGCATATGCTTGCCATATAACCTTTTTGCATGTAATGGAGAGATATATCAAATAAAATATTTGATAAATAAAAGAAATAAGAAGATATTCAAACCATGGTGACTGAATATACCAACTAAAACCACAAAATTAAATGCATGCACATTTTTTCATCTTTTAAACTATTTTTTTCAAACAAACTATTATAAGTTTATCTCAAAATTATGTTTATACAATCATGCAATGACTGGTTTATGATTTCATTTGAAATAAAATTTACTTATTGCATTGAATCTTGATAATGATTAGAAATGGAATAATAAAACACATTACTTAACAAGAATCAACTAATGCATACCTTAACAGAGTTTTGAGCACAATAAATCACTAAAACTCAACATAGTCTGACATTCCATCTCAACCAACAATCCTATAGAGCTTGAATTCCACCCAAAAATCTTGATAAATGGAGTGATACTAAAAAAAACCCCTTCATGTTTAGATTGTTGCCATAAATATTCATTTAATTAGTTTGAGTGATGTTTACACTAGTTTACTAGATAGTCACTATTTTCAAAAACCAAAACTCCACCAAACTAAATCCTCAAGATACTAAACACTTAGTGACACATTTAGGGTTTTACCAATTTTTAGCCATGATATTCTCACCATTATTCAAATATAATGTCATGAAAACTTACCACTTAATGCACTAAATTAAAGGATTAGATATAATATCTACATTTATTCAAATGCCAATATTCATTATACCAATGTTTGAGTAAATCTAAACTTATATCCTATATAAATCATATTACCCACAATGACTAGGTAAATGAAACATATGACATATGAATGATACTAAGTCTTTAATATCTTATATAAATGGTTATTAATCAAAATAAAAATGGGTAAGATATACATTTTTCTAAACCTTATAAGTCACTAGGAAAACCATGTTACTTGAACTATGCACAAGAATGATTATGATAGTGTTAAGTGATGTTGTGACAAAGTTATGAAAGAGGATATTGTAGTCATATAATTATACATTCAAGATGGAGAAGAAAAATAATCAAACAATAAATTTGTATCCATTCTCAACTCTTATCATTGTCAATGTAATCAATCAACATAGACATAACCCTATGATTAGCAATTGAATGCAATGTGTAGAATTCAAAAACTAAATGTGTTGTGAAATCATTATATCATCATAAGACATTCAAAACAAGCTCTAGGAAATTCAGATCATATCATAAACTACAACATAAATTTTTACCAAACAATATAGACCATACCAAGATCAAAACCACATATTGACTGAACTGGAGGAATGAGATGCAAATAAACTAGTTTTTTAAAATGTAGTAAATGCTTATAATTTGATCAATATTATGATATGCATCACCTTGAATCAATGTTACCAGTATAAAAATATCTTAATATAGTAATATTTCTTATTAAAATACTCACAAAGAAACAAATACTTAAATAAATTCAAATAAGTTGGCCCTTTCTAGTAGATTTAAATGTTGTGACAAAATTCATTACATGGAAAAATTGATCATGTCAATACTTTAACAAATAAAATAAAAAATGAGGGGTACTGTAATTAGGAATAACATAAGGATATAAAAACAAGAAAAAGATAAAGATAAAGTCCATGCCATCAGTTCAAGTAGAATATATTGAGTGTAACTCTGATGTGGATGAGAAGTTATGTTTTACCACCATACAAAAAAAGGTATTTTTGGATAATCATCATTCTCAAGACAATGGTGAACCTTCTAAACTCTTCCATATCAAATTTCAAATTAAGATGACAAAGGTTGATGCTATTTTTGATACTTTCTCTCAATCAAATTTAATTAACAAAGAGTTGGTATAAACACTTGGGTTATAAATATATGATCATCCTAATATTTATGCTCAAGGATATGTGAAACAAAGAGTAGAGATAAGGGTTCCAAATAATGAAAAATGAATTCTACAATAAATGGATATTTCATTGATGAAGTAGTTGTAGATGTTGCACTTTTGACATTTTTGGGATAGTTTTTGGCATCCCCTATATATATGTTATAGATTCTATTACAAGAGGTCTAATCAATACCATTTAATTAAGGATAGGAAAATCTACACCATAAACTCCTATGAAGGAAAATCTAAGCTCACTTTGGTAAGTTTCACTCAAGGTAACCAATTGATTAATGTTAGTGGGAAGTTTTATTTTTTGATTTTAAATGACGAGCAATAATGCAAGGATATTCATAGTAGGTATAATAATGAAGAGAATGAGATGAAATTACTACTAAGATGTCCTTTTCTAGATATTGGTGTTCCTTGGCAAGGAAGTGAGCCATATAAGGGGCATGAAAATGTGAACTCAAAAGTCTATAAGAATACTAATTTAATGTAGAATATTCTCCTCAAATTACAATAAAGGTTCAATAAGTAGGCGAATAAATTTCCTCATCATCTCCTAAGATTTTGGGGACTAAAAGCCTCCAAATTGGTGATGCATGATCTGAATTTAATATTGATAAATGTTATCCACATGGGTTATGATGTAGGTGAATACAAATAATGGTTAAATTTTTTAAATTTTTGGGTCTTATAGGGATATAAGAGGTCATTTTTGGTCAATAATAAACCATGTCTAGGCTTCATTTCTCATTTTTAGTTCATTTAGAGGTATTTCTAGGTTTCCTACCAATATTAGAAATTTAAAAATTTGAATTTGTTGCTAAGAGTTTAGAAAGTTTTGATATGTTATAAAGGTATTAATCATTTATTAATGGGTTACTAGGGTCTAAATATATGTTTTAAATGTTTTTCAATCATTAAATCACTTAAAACCTATCTTAAACCCAATCAAGGTATGTGCAACATAGGTTGATGACTAAACTAGGCATGTTTGGATGAGTCTTGGGGTGGTTGAGATATATTGGATGTATGTTAAAAGAAGAGATTAAAATTAATAATAAAGTAAAAAGATGATAAATCTCAAACCATATGAAAATAACCCAAGTAATTAACAAAGACAAGAAACCAAACAATAAGAAGCAAGTTGTTGGTAGTGTGTGTGAAAAAGTTTGCAAGGCATGTATATTAGTTTTTGAAGATATATAAATAAATGGAAATTTGTTATGATTTTGGATGAAATCTAAATTTTTTAAACATGTGAGTATATGTTATTTATTTTTTATTTGATATTTTTTTATTCTTTTATGATGGTTCTTAGTCTATAGAGATGTAAAAACATTATTTTAAGTGATACAGTTTAACAAGAAAAAGGGTTTATACAATTTTTTTTGTTAAGTGTGAAGAGTACATGTATGCGTAAGTGGAGCACATATAGGTTGTAAATAAGTAAATATTAACCCTTTATATCCATTTTAAATTTATATTTATCCATGTTTATGTTCTCAAGTTACCTATAATCAGAAAAAAACCTAGGTCAGGGTTTAACCTATAAAATCTGTAATAAATTAGAAATGAACAATCATAATAATTAAACAATTTATAGACAAGTACTCGAGAATATTTTATAAGTGATAAAAAGGGTTTCATAGTTTGAGGATAAATAGAGAGAGATATTGGGGTTTTAAGGTATGAAAACCTGTAAATAGGTCTTAAATAGGGTTTTAATGATAGTTTTTCAAATTCTCTTAAAAATTCAAGTTGTATAAGAGTGTATAACCTATTTATTGTCATGTATAACATATGAATGAATGCCTGAAGGAATTTTTGCTAATTTTAAAAGTATGATTTGTGAATTATAGTCCCATAAAATATTAAATTAGGCCTACAAAAAGACTGCAAGCCAATTTTTTAAATTCAAATTAATCATAAAAAGACCCTATTGGTTTTTACCTTACATCATAGTGGTATCATAATCTAGTATTTGGTTTCATAAAGGTATGAAATATCTCAATAAAGGTATTAAGAACAAGCTGTGAAATAAAAGCTTGTGAAGATGGTAATTAGAACAAGAGGTAGAGTAGGTTAAAGGAGGTAATATAATACAACAAAGTTACTAGAGGAAATGGGAAATATTAAATCTCATTTTCAACACATGGAGGTTTCTCATAGAAGGGGAATTGATATAGGATATGTCAATGAAAAATAAGAGGAAAGGCCTCAAGAACAAAGGGTAGAACAAGAAGAAGGAGAAGAAAGGATAGAAGAGAGATTTATAAGAGCAGTCATGGGAGTTAGCTCCAAACCCAAATTAGAAGTACTATGTATAAAGGTAGCTTGAATGTAGAGGAGTTGGTTAATTGGATCAATGTCATGGAAAATTATTTTGAATATGAAAGAGTAGATGTTGAAAATAAAGTGAAGTTTTCTAATACAAGATTGAAAGGTCATGCATCCCTTTGTTGGGATGGAGTTCAAGATGAGAGGAGAAGAAAAGGTAAATCAAATATCAAGAGTTGGGACATAATGGTAGAAAAAATAAAAGGAAAATTCATGCCAAAATATTACCAAACTAATCTATTCAAGATATTTCAAAACCTAAAGCAAAATGACATGACAGTAAAAAACTACACAAAGGAGTTCTATAGATTAACAATAAGAGTAGGTCAAATAGAGGAAGATGTGTAAAAGGTGGATATATACATCAATGGATTAAGGTTCAACATTAAAGAGGAAATAAATATTATATCACCAAGATCAGTGGAGGAAACATTCCAATTTACCCTTAAAGTAGAGGAGAAATTATCTAGGAAATAGACTCAACATTTAAGGAGTAGAGGTAGAACTTTTAGAGGTAAAGGACAACATAGTGGCAGGAAGAACATGTAGATCTATAATGAGGAAGCCAAAATTTCACAAATTCAAAGTCAATATACAAGAGGTGGATATTATTTTAGAGGTAGGAGACCTTACACAAGAGGCATAGGAAGAGGATTTTTGGGCAAGTGTTTCAAATGCAACAAGTATGGGCATAAATATTATGAGTTCTTAGAGAATCCTTCAACATGTCAAGGTAGTTCTAAAATTATCTAAGTTGATTAGGAGAGTGTGGGATCACATTCTCATGATGATTCACCTAAATTTGGAGAGTATTTTATTATGAAGAGGGTATTACTCAAGCCAAACAAGGAAACCAAAGAGCCTACATAGAGGAAAACATTATTTAGAACCACTTTAAAGTCCAAAGACAAGTGATACAAGGTAATTATAGCTAGTAGAAGTACTGATAATGTAGTATCTTTAGAAATGGTTGATAATTTAGGCTTGAAAAGTTTAACACACCCCACTCATTATAAGGTGTCATGGTTGTAAAAAAGACACCAAGTCATGGTAAATGAATAATACAAAGTGGAATTTCAAATAGGCAATTATAAGGATGAGGTGTTATGTGATGTCATGCCTATGGAAGTTTACCATGTTTTATTGGGAAAGTCTTGGAAACTTGATAGGAAAGCCATACATGATGTGAGAAGCAACACTTACTCATACCATTTAAATATGAGAATATAACAATAGAATACAATCCTAAGGTACTGCTAACAAGTGGAAAATATTTTTTGCAATAAATAAGAAAAGAAGAGGTGAGTTATGTATTAGTTAGTAAATAAAAAATAGTTATCACAACTACTAAATTGACTAATCTACCTCTAGAGATTCAAATTTGTTGATATAGATGTGGATGATTTACCTAATGAAATACCTCCAATGAGAAACATCAACCACCATATATACCTCATTTTAGGAGAAAATCTACCAAATAAGGAAACTTATAGGAAGACACCAAGAGAGAATAAGGAGATAAATAAACAAGTGTAGGAGTTGTTAGACAAAGGTGTAATTAGGTAAAACATAAGTCATTGTGCTATTCTAATAGTATTAACCCCTAAAAAGGATAGAGGATGGAGAATGGCCATGGACTCAAGAGCCATAAACAATATTACAATCAGGTATATATTTATTTTGCATATAATTGATAACCTTATGGATTGTTTAAATGGTGTAGGGTATTTATCCGAGATAGATTTGAAAAGTGGCTATAATTAAATTAGGATTAGATAGGTAGATGAATTGAAGATAACTTTTAAGACCAATGATGGACTATATGAATGGATTATAATGCCATTTGGGTTGAATAACACTCCAAGTACCTTCATGAGGCTTATGAATGAGGTGATCAAGGCTTTCATAGGTAATTTTTTCATTATTTACTTAGATGATATTATGATTTATAGTCAGTCAAAGGAATAGCATATTAAGCACCTTAGAATGGTCTTAAATAAGTTGTAAAAAGTTTCTAATTAATCTCAAGAAGTGCATCTTCATGAAGATATAGTTGGTCTATTTAGGATTTGTCATTTCCCAATAAAGTTTGAATATGGACAAAGATAAGGTCAAAGACATAATATAATGGCCTACTCCAAGGAGTGCATTTGAGGTAAGAAGTTCTCATGGTTTGGCTAGATTTTATAGAAAATTCATAAAGAAATTTCATAGCTTTTTTGCTCCAATAGTGGAAAATATCAAAGGAAATAAAAAACAATTTCCATGGACTGAGTCAGCTGAGAGGAATTTTTAGATCTTAAAGAAAAATATCACATAGTATCTTATATTAGTTTTGCCTAATTTTAGTAACATTTTCCAAGTAGAGTGTGGTGTTAATGTGACTACCATATGAGCTATTTTGAGCCAAGAGGGAAAAACAATTTCCTACTTCAGTGAGAAAATCAATGAGATGAAGAATAAATTCTCAACATCTGGCCAAGAGTTCTATGCCATTATCCAAGCCTTAAATAATTAGAGACACTACTTACTGCCCAAAGAGTTTGTCCTATATACATATAATCATGCCTTATAATTCATTAGTAGTCAAACTAAAATAAGTTAAAGGTATATGAAATGAATTGAATCTTTACAAATGTTTTTTTTGTTATTAAACATAAAAATGAGTAAGCTAAAAATTTTGTAGATGCATTAAGCATAATAATTTTGATTATGCAAGAGTCTCAAGTGAATATCTTGGGATTTGATTTATTAAAAGACTTGTATAGAGAAGATCTTAATTTCAAGGAGGCCAATGAAGCATTTGAGAATCCAATAAGAAAGGATAGAAGTCCATGGATGGACTATATACTAAAATAATGATTGTTATACAAGGGAAGTTAGTTATGCATACCAATAGGGTCAATGAGAGAAAATATGCTAAAGGAAAAATATAATGTCCACTTGGCTGGACATTTTGGGCAAATAAAGACATTTGATCAATGAGTACACGTTATTATTGACCAAGGATGCAAGTTGATTTGAAGAAGTTTGTACATATATGTAGAATATGCCAACATGCTAAAGGGAAAAGTTAGAATGTAGGTCTCTATTAGTCATTGCCTATTCCTAGTAAGCCATGGGATTTAGTGAGTATAGATTTTGTACTTAGACTGCCAAAGACATAAAAAGGTGACGACTCCATATTTTTTGTGGTTGATAGGTTTTCTTTAAGATTTGAATAAGAATGGATATCCAATACCAATGACAAGAAGATTGAACACATAAATATATTGAAGTTAGATATTAAGAAATGAGTAGAATCTACAATATATGTATTGATATAATGGAGATGGATTATCTAATAAAGGCTCAAAGCTTAAATCCTACTAAACTCACATCTCTCACAACTCTCAAAGTTGTCACAACTTACCACTTACACAGCTCCTAGCTAAGTTGCTCACCACAATCCATAAGAATTTAAATATTCCATATCAATAAATCTTAAAAATAGATGTAAATATAGATGAAAGTTGGGAGAATCCCAACCATACCATGTATTTAGGACTAAATTTCATAAAATAAGTGGAATAAAGGTAAGGATCCAACATCTCAATACATGTGGGATAAAATTCCCAAATGTACAAACACAACTAACCAAGCTAAATGGTAGGGAAAAAAATATCTTACACCAACACCCCCCTTAAACATCGTTTATGTGGATAGAGGAATTGGGTCCTAAAAATGAGGCCTAATGAGATACCTAAGTAGATAAATTTTTTATAATCCTACATTTTCATCATATATTTTGATGTTATTACATTGACATTTTAGTGCTAGACTAATTTAGCTGTTGATTAGATGGATTATTGTGTTATTTGTTGTAGCAGTGTTGATTGTATACTTATTTTGTGATTAATTATGTTATAGACTATTTATTTATGCTAATGGTGATTTTATAATATATATTGATTATCTATTTATGACAATGTGATTTATGCCATTTTGGTGATTTCAAGTTATCTATGAGCTAGGCAAGTGATAGAGGTCGTAATCTTGAAATAATGATTTTTGAGCACGTCAGCATGTCTGATAAGTATACTATTATTTGATTATCCTTAAAATAATTTGATTTGGTTGATGTGTTTATTGACTATGGTTCTTGTGTTTATAATTACCACTATACTTTACTGGTTCTGTTATAAGTCATTATTTATGGTTATGGTTTGTTATATCTTTTATTATATGTTTTATGGGCCACAACCTTTCCCATACACACAAATTTATTCTCTATTCTTATAGGATTTTTGAATCACTCTTATTCTCTATTAGACCCTATCGACCTATTTAATTCATACCTAAACCTAACTAAACCACCTAGACCTAACCCCACCCCTTGGAAACCCTTGCCATGCTACCCTAACCCCATTCAACCTAGAATTATTATCCAAGGTGGTGGGCATATTGTTTAATGACTATGAAGTCATGGCTTAGTTTAAACATTGGTTTAATATTGATTAAACCACATCAACTTAGGTTGATAGTTTACATGGGAGTTTCATTAAGCTTCATTTAATGAGGTAGGTGGTGAAGGTTTCAATGATACTTGTTTTGGTTATGTTAATCCTTATTTTTACCACTAATATATTTTTCCATTGATATAGGTTTGATTACTTAGTGAGTCTTCCAGACTTGCCATTAATGACAAGGTTAACATGATTACCTTGGGATATGATGAGTTTCTCTCTCCCCCCAAAATTTAATGTGAATTGATTGGGGGCATGGGGGAATAAATAGAAGGAATGGGTAAGGTGGATGGTAGATAGAATGTTAGAAAGATGTAGAATTTGGAATTAAAATATTAAAATGGTTTGCCTGGTTTTAATATCAAACTAGTTGTTTTGGAAGAAGAGAAAAGGATGTTTTATAAGCCTTTGAGTTTTTCATCCACTATAGAATCCTCTGCATGTTTAAAAGTAAGTTTTGGTTTTTGCCTAGGTTGTTTTTATGACTGTGTTGGTTAATGGGAAAGATTAGAGGCCATAAAAGTAGCTAGAAGTACTCAAACTTATAAGTGCATGCATAGACCTATTATAATGATATATCAATACATTTATTACATATAAACTTACAATAAACATATATCATTGAGATCCAATCCTTATGCGATCATTTTGTTATGGGTTGTGTATTATGTTGAAATGGTTGCATGTTGTATGAATGTTTAAAAATGAATGACTGTATTTTAATATAACTAAAAAGTTTGGCAAGTTTGGTGTCATTAGGATATATCAATTACATGTTCATTTTTAATGTCTGTGTAAAAGATTACTATGTTCTATTTATGATTGTGGCCAACTTTTTGTCTTAAATATAATGACTGTGTGCTCATTTTAATGACTATGTTTTGATTTATCAACTTATTTAATGAAAAGTAATTGGGTCTTTTAATATGTTACTCTTGGCGTTAAATTTTCAATTTATTCTTTGAAGCGATGTTGGTTGTATTTGAGTTCATTGGGTGAAACTTTCCTTATGTTTTATAATTTAAAAATTGGACAAGTTCTTGACACTGCGTTAATCTTACATTTTTGGTAAACTGGTTCATTAGTTAAAACTTATAGGAATATTTGGTTTTGATGTTATTGTATTGGGTTTGATCTCTTTTTATTTCATTGGTTATGCTGTGTTTAATGTGATGATATTTTTGCCATTTTGATTTATACTAGGTTGTATCAACCTATTTACCATTATACTCATTATATCATTTAAATCAATCCTTACTCAGTTATAAATATTATTATTGGAAATGAATTGTGGCATTTTACTTGATTGTGGAATAAAACTGTGACCTTGTTTTGTTGGTTTCTAGGTTATCTAGTTTTGACTATTGATATTTTGATCTTGTTTCTATTATGTGATCTTAGACCAATTTAAATTTATTATGGAAAATTTAAAGTGATTGTGTTGTGGGTTTTCATTATCAAAGTATTTAAGGTTTATTTTTGTGTGTGTGTGTGTGTGTGTGTGTATATATATACACTATAATAATTATGACTGTGCTTCTTTTGTAGATTCTGGGTTATTCTATTTCAAACTATGTATAGTTGATGTTCGAGCCTGGTCTCTTTTATGATCTTAGATAATTTTGAATCAACATTGGAATTATTTTAAGGATACCTATGTCATTGGTTTTTCCTTATTGATATGGTTAGGGTTTTTATTTATTATATATATATATCAAAAGAAAAAGTGTCAGCATCTATTATTCTAAATAGTGGGAAAAAGATACATCCAATATGCCATTAAGATGGAAATGAGAAAGTTGAGTCAAGATAGCCTCAATAAGCATAAACCAGGGAGATGAAGCCTCAACTTGAGTAGAGAAAAACCCCAAATAGATATAGGAATTTATAATATGATAGTAAAGAGAGGTGGGTAAATTGGCCTTCAAAGACTAATACACATATTTAATAGATATATCATTATATTTTCTATCTTTCCCTTTTTACCTTTCTTTTTTTAACTTCCTATAATACCTCACATGGTTGCTCCAAATTGACTATCTATAATTATGTGTTCTGGTATTCTATAAGAGAAGGATTTGTCATTTGATTTGGGTTTTTGTAGATCACTAAGTCTTTATCCAAATTTGAGTTCTTTAATTCATGATCTCTCTTCATCCCTCTTGATATTGACCCAACCTATTCACTTTCCATGATTTAGTTCTCATTTTCTTAGATTCCCCCTTCTGTGGGGGTAATTTCTTCATTGTGTATGTTCTATTTATTTATTTTTCGATCCTCTATCTCTATCCCATTCTGAAATTCCTCTTCATGAATTTATTTTGTATCTTCCTCTTCCTCTTGTGGAGGAAAAGACCACCAATTATAAGAAGGTTTCTACCATTTTTTATTTGTTGGTAAATTTCTTGCTTATGGACAAGTTGCTTGGAGATGATCATTAAGCTTACAAATACGGCAATGAAAAGTTGTATTCTCAAAATCTAGGGATTGGATATGCTGGATATTACCACATATAATGATTAATTTATCTGGTAGACCTTTGATTAGGTCTATTTCTACACATATGCATGCACATATGCATAGTCTTGCTTACATTCTATCAATATCTACTTTGACAAACTTACCCAAACAATCCCTTATTTTTTTGAAAGAACTCATAAGATATAAGGGAGGTTCAAAAGCCTTACCTAGATAGGCATAATGGTGATAGAGTGTGAATTCAGATCAAAATATAGGAACTATAGGGTGAGATATAAACTATCCCCCAAAACCAAGGTCCATCTATAAAAACTCTTTGGTAAGCATCCTCATTAAAAAAGTGTACAATGAAAAAGCCCTTTGAGCAAAGGGAGATTTCACAATTTTTGACTAGGTTGAATGCACCCACTGGAATAAAGCCTTCATGGTTGGACAAAAGCCATTTAATCTACAAATAACTACCTCTTGCTCTAGATTTTATCTTTATACTATCACATCTTCCTCTACTATAACCACAATAGGAACTACCTCTGTCTGTTCCATAATATAGGCATAAACTTGTGGATTGGGTATTTGGTGTGCTTTTACTATCTTTTTATTTGCAAAATTTATGTAAATCCCCTCTAGTTTAGAAGAAGTTGAAACATCTTTATAGGAGAATATTGTTGTCTTCCCTTTGCCCATCTCTCCACCTCTTAGCCTCATAGTTTGGGATAAGAGGGAATCTTTATGTATTCCATAGTCAAAAAAATAGTTTGTATTTACAAATATTTGCCTTTATAAATAATATATTAGATAGGTACAAGGACCCCCATGTATTTATCAATCTATTGTTTTAGATCCATAACACTATTTGATGGATTTACCCAACAATAGAGTGTGTTTCCTTGGATGGATCTAATTTGAATCTAGAAGACTATTTATGCCCTCTAGTTACAACTAAAACCCTTCTCTTGTATTTTTTTAAACACTTGATCGACATCCATATCACAATAGCTATGCATATATTTTCCTGTCAGACCATGTGGCATCAACAAACCCTGTGTTGTATTCATTTGGATGTGTGTCAGTGGTATTCCATAGTATCTTGCAATAAACCCTAGCTGATTCCTTGAGATCTTTACATATCCCTATGATGGGTAAGTAGGGACCCTTAATTTATTTTTTTGATAGGAATAATTTGCTATCACCTCCTCTATCTAAGACCATTGTATGGTTTCCATTTTCCCTTTGTCCTTCATATCCTTCCCCCCTATGATTTTCCTATTTCCCATGTAAGGTTCTGGTCCATGTTGTATAGGGGGAGTAAAATACATTTTTTCCCATCACCCTAGCCACTTTAGCTCATCGTGATTCTATTTTCCTCATATATATATACATAGAATGTTTTTATACACTATATGATTAGGTGACTATGTTTTATTTTGTGATTGGATTGTTGGCTAAGCTATATTCAAATCACTATAATCTTTCATTTTGAATTGGATTCTAAATCTTGAATTTCATTGAACTTTTATTTATGATCTACTCGATTTGATGACGCTGTTTGATAATCATAACTCTATCATTTTATTAATTATGTCAAATTTTGAAGCTTCAAAATTTTTATATGTTTTGGGATGATGCATACAGGCTATGATAATAATATAATTATATGGAATTATATTTTGACTTAGTTGTTTTAAATTACCAAGTCATGTTTAGACCTGTTATATTGGGAAGCATGATTAATTGTTTCTACTATGAATAAATTAATATTGATTAATTAATTATGATTGTGTCATTAGTTAAATTATTTTCACTACTTATTGGAATGTGTATATTTTCATTCCTATACTAGCCCTAAATAGTTACAAGTATATATTGTGGGCTCAGATGATTAATGACTGATCAAGGAATTAGATAGGTTCTAAGTAGGATAAACTCAAAAGATATATAATGGATTAGGAATACTATATTTTATATCATTTGATGATCTATGTTAACCATCCTCACTCTTAATCTATACTTAGATGATTTGATTATTCTAGTCTCACCTTGAAATGAAAGGGATTATGTTATATATGCCTTTTGTTACTGTGTCTTTTGTTTGGAGATCGATGCGCTCAAAATTCATTACCTATTCCTGATTACCACAACCACATCCTAATGATGGTTTGGGTGGTAAGGTCCACTGATGGAGGGCTCAGAAGACTGGTGGGGTAGGCTTGTCCTGTTCAACAAGTTCATGTTTGATTCTTTGTTTTGATGACTTCATATGGAAGATGGTAACAAATATATTAATTGATTTGATTAACATAGATGACATAGATTACAAATGTTGATTTTGGTTATTATAGTGATACCATTGGCTGCTAACAAATGTTGTGAATAGATTTTGGAAATGAAATATTGAAAGGATAAAATAAGTATTGGTTGAAGCTTTTATACAGGTACCTTGTATTATATTGTTTATCAAGATTCTTAATGATCATAGTAAACAAGAACTAATTGAATATGATACTAGCTTTTATATGTTATAATAATCCATAAGTGGATTTAGATGCAATCAATTCCTAATGTTTGTTCATTGATATACTAATTGTCGTAGCTCTAACATTTTGGAATGAGAATGATTTTTTACTATTTGTTAGTTGTAGATATAAACATCTTTAAGTATATTTATTTCTAAATCCTAATGAGAATAACTTAGATGTTTTATGTTAGATCTATTTTTGAAAATCTATTCTAATTAGAAGAAATTAAAATAGATATAATTGCATCCTTATAGAGGTTAAGACTTATTTTAGTTTTCCATTTTATGGAAATATAAACATGTAGATGTTTTACATTAGCTCTACACATGTATAATTCATAATGAATAGGTTTGATGGAAACAAGATAGAAGTTAATAATTATTTTAAGTTTTGCCATTTCATGGAATACATACACATAGATACTTTACATTAGTTGTTTAAATTCAAAATGAGATAAAATAGAGGTGGCATAATAACCTGACTTAGCTAAGTTATTGATTGGATAGTTTGTTAGTCTCGCTCATAAGTATATAGTTTCATTTAGAACATCTAATCTTTGCATCAATGCATAAACTTGATAGCTGAACTATGAGAAAAATAAAATAAATGCTTCTACTATCAGGCACTATAGACCTATTGGTTGTGTGAAAGGTATGTTTTCCATTTGTAATGATACAATATCATTTCTCAAAATTATGTTGGATTTTAAAATATGAAAGTAATTAGTAAATATTTATATTAATTGGAAAAAGAACTAATGTCTAAATAATTCTTATAATTAAATAAATAATCATGTACAATGCTTTTATTGTATTACTTATGTAGATGAATACATTTTATGAAAACTATAATATAATCCAAAAAAGATAAATAATTATCACATCATCTTAACCTATAAAAAATTTATACTTACGCTATTTCTTTAGCTTCCTTCCCATGAGTTGAACTTGTTGGCTGGTTGTCTTGGCTGCCAATAGAAGGTTTTATAAAAGTTCCTTAAGTGGAACCTTTTATTTGGGTTCCACTCATCTTAAAACTCAAATGAACTTGGTTGCTTATGTTGCTTGAATTCTGCCATTATATGCTTGTTGTTTTTAGTCTGCCTAGTTGAATTGCAATGAATTCGTAACATACTTATGTATTTAAAACATTCATTTATGAATTAAATAAAGTTATTTCTTAAATAGATAGATTGTTGAACTCATTATTACTAGTTGTACAAGATATTTATTTTATATAGAAATCATATATTTATGTGTTTGTATGCCTTAAACTCTTTTGTAGAATTGGCTATGCTAATTTAAAATAGATACATATAATATAGATTAGTATTACTATGCATTGAACTACTCTGAGCATCTATGTTTGACATGAATGATGTAAAAATAATTGCAATGACCTTAAAATATGTAAGGTGTGGTAACCTTATTGGTATAACTAAATAATGTTGTACTAAATATGTCTCTCTTATGCTTTTATATAATTATTGCTTGAATGAATAAAATTTTTCAAGTGTTGAATTAATTTTATGTACTATTTTTTATGTGTTTGTTTAAATTATATAGCATGCATCTTGATTTTAACCCATGATTAACCTGAATGATAACTTAAGAACAATAAAGTTATCCTTCTTGTTTAAACCAATCTTGTAACTTAAACATCCTCAAGCGAGACTAAAACCCATTAATGAAAGTGAGGTAATTACCTAGGGTTAAGGACCTAAAAATGATCCTATGAGGAAGTACAAGTGCCACTTATGGAACTCAAGACTTATCAATATATGCGTACACTAATACACCCTAAATTCCATAATCCTTCTAAATGAAAACCAACTTCTTCATAGTTCCTTTTATATGTGTTTACCTCTAATAAATTGCCTCAATTTACCTCCTTCGATTCCAATCGCTTAAACATGTAGTGCATCGAATGTTTCATTGCATTAGAAAGTCTTGTAAGTGGGCCTAACATATGTCTAAAATATACTTTGATAAATGATTCAAATTTTTTGGTGGTTGTTTCATCTAATATCAGAGTAGTGTTCTACTCTAAGAAACTCTGGGAATGAGTGCTTTCCTTTAAATAAATGTAATATTTTAAGTTATCACTTGTGATTTCTCAAGATGGTTAGAACATGATCAAGTAGAGGCAAAAAACACAAAAATTCTTTGAATGTTAATATATCTAGGGCAAAGGTCAAGGATGTGGAAGAGGTCATCGAGGTCACATTCTCATTTGCAACCTAGATGAACTACCTACGAATAATGTTGACAACAATACTGAGGTACCCCATGCTGGAGCAGTCAATGGGATTCCAATCAATAAGCATGAGAAAATCCTCAGTGAGATCTTGACAACCCTTAATACCTTGTAAGGGAAGATTGATAATTAGGAACAAATATTGACAAATCTTAAAGGGGTATCCCAAAATAAAGTACCTAGGCTAGAAATGGGATAAGTAGGACCTATAATTTAAGAATTACCTTTGACCATTATTGACCTAATCATAAAGGAAATGAAGAAACTTCCATTGCTTACCTTCTCAGGTGAAGAATTAGGTGATGTAGTCGATGCTTGATTGGTACACTTGTAAAATACTTCAATATACAAAATATGCCTTCTAATGTGAAAACCCAAGTGGAAGCCTATCAGCTAGTAGGACCTAGAACATTATGGTGGAACCACCTTTATGATATTGAAGGGTATCAAACTTTAAATCTATCTTGTATTATTTTTGAGACTCAATTTTATAAGAAGTACCTAAATGCAAATTATAAGGAGTAGAAAATCATTTATTTTCAACTCTTAAAGTAAGATAACATGTCTATTACCAAATATGAGAATAAATTCCTAAACTTGATATGTCATGTGAATAATATGCATGATGAAGAAACTAAGATCACTAAGTTTAATTTTGAGCTTAAAGAGATTTTGATACATGATGTTAACATGACAAATACAAAAAGTTTAGCTGCAACCATAGATCAACATACAAGGTTGAGGAAAAAGAAAAGTCTTACAAAAAGGCCAGACAAGAATTTAAATCTAATAGAAAATAGTCTAAGGCCAAGAACCTTTCTCCCATGAGCAAGAACTTTAAAAAATCTGACTCTAAAAATAAATTTTCATGAGGTAATAAGAATTTTAATAGATTTTCTAATCAAAATTGGAATTTCAAGTGTCATGGATCTTCTAAATCTTGGTCTTACAAGAAAGAACAACATCAAAATAACTCACGTGGACCAACCATGAGTGCTAACACTATTCCAGTAGCATCTTCTAAACTAATTATATGCTAGGAATGTGATGACAATCACTATAAAAAGGACTATCCTAAACTGAAAATAGGCCAAATAGCGAACCAAAGGGTGTATGTTACTATTGATAATCAAAATGATGACTTGTAAGCTATTCCAAATGAGACCTAAAGTTCAATTAATGGTTTTCATATAACTATATTGATGGATTTTAGTGTAATAGATTATTTCATTTCCCCTTTTGTTGCTAAACAATGTAATAGTAAACCCATCTTGATAAGAGAAGGTTGGGAAGGGGAATTTGGTATCAACAAGAAAGTGCCTATTCTTGAATGCTTAGAACAAGAAGAGTTGGATCTTGGTGTTTTTAAGACCAAGGTAAATCTATTTCTCACACCTTTAGGATTGTATGATCTCATATTTAGGATGGATTGGTTGCATGAACATCAAGCCATACTTGATTGTGTGGGTAAAAAAGTGCAGTGCACCAATGACGTTGGCCAAATGGTAGAATTGTAAGGCATGCAAGGGTCCATGAGACGTAAAACACTTTCAGCCCTATATCTAAAAGAGCTATTGGGAAGGGATACAAGACCTATATAATCCAACTTTAAGAAATATATAATGAAAAAGAGCTGGAATATGTAGATTTTCCTATACTAAGGGAGTTTATGGATGTCTTTCCTAAAAAACTACTTGGGTTGCCACCCAAGTGAGAATTTGATTTTTCTAATGACATCAAACTTGGATCTACCCTTGCATGTAAGGCACCTTAGTGTGTGAATATGGTTGATCTTCAAGAATTAAATGTTTAGCTATAATAACTTTTAGATAATGGAAGCAAATGGCTAAGTGTGTCTCCTTAGGGTACTATAGTAGTCTTTGTGAAGAAGGATGGTACTCTAAGACTTTGCATTGATTAATGAATGTTGAATAAGGTAACCATAAAAAACCACTACCCTTTTCTTAGAATTGATGATTTGTTTGATGAAATGAAGGGTGTTGCAATATTTTCTAAAATTAACTTGAGGTTTGGTTACCATTAGCTGCACATCAAGGAAGAGGACATTCATAAAACTACCTTTAAAACTTGCTATGGACACTATGAATTTATGGTTCTACCTTTCGGCTTAACTAATGCACCTATATCTTTTATAAACTTTATGAACATCATATTTAAAGATTACTTGGATAAGTTTATGCTAGTTTTTCTTGATGATATTCTAATTTATTCTAAAAATGAGGCCAACCATGATCAACACCTTCATCTAGTCTTGCAAAGACTAAGACAACATAAAATTCATGGAAAATTGTCCAAATGTGCATTTTATGAATCTAAAATTCATTATTTAGGACACATTATTTCCAACAAGGTCATTTCTATTGACCCTACCAAGATCAAAGCCATCTAAGATTGGCCTACTCCTTCCAATGTGTGCATGAAGTGTGAATCTTCATGGGGTTGGCCGCTTATTATTGGTGCTTTGTTGAAATTTTTTCTAGTGTGGCCTATCCCATCACTTCTTTGTAGTGTAAAGGAAATAAGTTCGTATGGAATC
The DNA here is from genome assembly GCA_037957365.1 of Torreya grandis. NCBI lineage: Eukaryota > Viridiplantae > Streptophyta > Pinopsida > Cupressales > Taxaceae > Torreya > Torreya grandis. Next base: position 2,724,111 of record JARHVA010001583.1, read on the forward strand.
CTCAATGTGAGGAATATTTTGTTATGTTAAAGGTACTACTTACTATATCTCCTATTTTGAGCATACCAGACCCAAATAGTAATTTTTAAGTTTGGGTTAACACTTCCAAAGAAGGCTATGGAGGTATATTGACTCAAGATGGCAAGGTTATGGTTTATGAGTCACAAAAATTAAAAGAAAATGGAAAGAATTATCCTACGCATAACATGGAACTTGATGCCATTGTCCATGCACTTAAATAATGGAAACATTTCCTGTTGGAAAAGCTTTTCCAAGTAAAATTTGATCATAGAAGTCTTGAGTATTTATTCTTTCAAGAAGATTTAAATACACACCAATGTAGATGGCTAAATTTTTTGTGTAATATTGACATGAATATATCATATGCCAAAGGCAAGGAGAACCATGTGGCAGATGCACTAAGCAGACACACGTACCTTGCTACCTTATCAGTGTTACAAATAAATTTCAAAAGTGATATTTTGGAATAATAGATTGCTGATGTATTTTACCATGAAGTAAGAGCAGGGTTGGTTGATGAGCTAGTAGCAAAAAAGATTTATTAAATTTTATATTAAAATAGATGGCTTGATTAGGTATAAATGCATAATTTATATCCTCGAGATGGGTGACTTAAGAAATTATATACTTAATTAAGTGCATACAACACCTTATTATGCTCATCTAGGTGTTACAAAAATGATCCATGAGCTAAAAAAGTTTTATTTTTGGCTTGGAGTGAAGCATGATGTCACTAAATTTTTAGTGAAATACTTGGAATGCCAATGGATTAAGGATAATAATTTACATCCAAGAAGGCTATTATACCCTCACAATATTCATAAGGATAAGTGGGTTTTAGTCTCACTTGATTTTATGGTAGGGCTGCCAAAATCATGTAACAAACATGATACAATCTTGGCAGTGATTGATAAAGAAACTAAAGTTGGCCACTTTATTGCTAAAAATTTAATAGATGATGTATTCATATCTATAGAATGCTTTATAAAATTAGTTAGACTCCATGATATACCTGAAGTGATCATTTCAAATAGGGACAAATTATTTACTTCAAGGTTTTGACATACTTTAACTACAACCTTTAGAACAAAGCTAAATTTTGCTGTTCATATCATCCAAAAACAAATAAGAAAACAAAATGACTCAACCAAGTGGTTGAAGACATGCTGTGTGTGTATGTAATGGATTAAAAAACAAAATAGGAGGTTTATCTTCATCTGGTTGAATTTGCATATAATAATTCTTATCATTCAACTATTAAGATGGCTCCATTTAAAGCCTTATATAGACATAAGTGTAAAACCCTTATTTGTTGGGACATATTATAAAATAGGGATGTCAATGGGCATAATTTTCTACTAGAATATGACAAGTAGATGGAAATAATAAGACAAAATTTAAAAATAGCTTCTGACAGGTAAAATAGATATGTAGATCTTAAGAGAACTCCTTGAGAATTCAACATAGGAGACAAAGTTTTTTTGTGTTAGATTGTAAAAAAGTTCTATTAAATTTGGTAAGGATTTTAAGTTAGCACCATGATTTTTTGAGCCTTTTGACATAGTATAAAATAACATCCCTATTGCTTACCGGTTGGCACTTCCTCCTTCTCTTTTAAGAATTTATGATTTTTTTCATGTTGCATTATTGAGAAAGTATATACCTGATCTATCTCATGTTTTGGATTGGACTCATTTATAGGTCACAAAGGAGAAAAAGATCCAGTTGGAACCAATGAGAATCCTGGATAGTCATAGTATCAAGCTACATAACATGGATATATGATAGGTTTTGGTGTAATGAGACCCTATCAGTGAAAGAAGTGCCACTTGGGAAGATGCTCATGTTTTCAAACAACATTATGCATGGCTTTTTGATTAAATCATTAAGATGAATACCTTCCAAGGGGGGAAGGATGTTATGATCCCACATTTCCATCATATATTATGTTGCTATTACATTGACATTATGGTGCTAGACTGATTTAACTATTGATTATATGGATTATTATGGTACTTATTGTAGTAGTATTGACTGCATACTTATTCTGTGATTAAATATGTTATGGACTATTTATTTATATTGATGATAATTTTATAATCTATGTTGATTATCAATTTATGATAATGTGATTTATGCCATTTTATTGATTGTAGGTTATCTATGAGCTAGGTAGGTGATGAAGGCCATAATCCTAGAATAATGATTTCTGAGCACATTGATATGTTTTATTCGTATACTATTATTTTATTATCCTTCAAACAATTCAATTTGGTTGATGTGTTTGTCAGCTATGGTCCTTATATTTATAATTACCACTATACTTTACTAGTTCCATTATAAGTTGTTATTTATGATTAAGGTTCGTTATATCTTATGTTATATGTTTTGTGGGTTGTAGCCTTTCCCGTACACACAACTTCATTCTCTATTCCTATCAGATTTTTGAATCACTCCTATTATTTATTAGACCCTATTGACCTACTCAATTTGTACCTAAAACTAACTAAACCACCTAGACCTAACCCCCCTTGGAAACCCTTATCACCCCCATGCTACCCTAACCCATTTGACCTAGAATTATTATCCAAGGTGGTGGGAATATTGTTTAATGACTATGAAGTCATAGTTTGGTTTAAAACTTGGTTTAATATTGATTAAACCACATGGATTTAGGTTTATGGTTTTCATGGGAATTGCATTAAGTCTCATTTAATGAGGTAAGTGGCAAAGGTTTCAATGATACTTGTTTTGGTTATGTTAATCCTTAGTTTTACTATTAATTTATTTTTCCATTGGTAAAAGTGTGATTACTTAGCGAGTCTTCCATACTTGCCATTAATGATAAGGTTGGTGGGATTGCCTTGGGATACAATGACTTTCTCTCTCCCCTTGAAATTCAATGTGAATTGATTGGTGGTATGGGGAATGAATGAAAGGAATGGGGAAGGTGGACGATAGATAGAATGTTAAGAAGATGGAGAATTTGGAATGAAAATTGTAAAATAGTTCACCTGGTTTTAATGGTGAGATGGTTGGTTTAGAAGAAGAAAAAAAGATGTTTGGAAAGTCTTTGAGCTTTTCATCCACTCTAACATCCTCTGCATGTTTGCAAGTAAGTATTGGTTTTAGCTTGGGTTGTTTTTGTGACTATGTTGGTTAATGGGAAAGATTAGAGGCCACACAGGTAGTCAAAAGTCCTTGAACTTTTGGGTGCATGCATAGACCTATTATAATGATATAGTGATAGATTTATTACATATAAAATTATAATAAATGTACACACAATAAATATATATCATTGAGAGCCAATCCTTATGCAATTATTTTGTTATGGGTTGTGGACTATGTTGAAATAGTTGCATGTTTCATGTGTGTTTCAAAAAGAATGACTGTATTTTATTATAATTGAAAAGTTTGGCAAGTCTAATGTCAAGGCAAGTTGGTTATAAATATCATTATTGGAAATGAATTATGGCATTTTACTTGATTGTGGAAGAAAACCATGACTTGTTTTGTTGGTTTCTGGGTTATCTAGTTTCAACTACTGATATTTTGAGTCTTATTTCTGTTATGTGATCTTAGACCAATTTAAATTGATTATGTAAAATTTAAAGTGACTTTGTCATGAGTTTTTATTATCAAAATTTTCAAGGTTTATTTTTGTATACACACACACACACACACACACACACACACACACACACACACACACACACACACACATAAGTACAGACACACACAATTTTATATACACTATAATAATTGTGACTGTGCTTCTTTTATGGATTCTAGGTTATTCTATTTTAAATTGTGTTTAGTTGGTGTTCAAGCCTAGTCTCTATTATGATCTTAGACTATTTCAAATCAACATTGGAATTATTTTAAGGGTAACTATGCCATTGGTTTTTCCTTATTGATCTGGTTAGGGTTTTTGTTTATTTGATATGGATATATATACATACATACACACACACACACACACACACACACACACACACACACACACACACACACACACACACACACACACACACACACACAACATTTATATACATACATATATATATATGTATATACATATATATATATATATACATATATATATATATATATATATATGTATATATATATATGTATATATGTATATATATATATATGTATACACACACACACACAAACACACACACACACACACACACACACATAGAGATAATATTTTTATACACTGTATAATTAGGTGACTATGTTTTCTTTTGTGATTGGATTGTTAGCTGAGCCGTATAAAAATTGCTATAATATTTCATTTTGAATTGGATTTTGAATCTTGAATTTCATTGAACTTTTATTTATGATCTACTCGGTTTGATGATGTTGTTTGATAATCATGACTTTATCATTTTATTAACTATGCCAATTTTTTAAGATTCAAAATTTCTATATATTTTAGGTTGATGCATGTGGGTTATGATAATAATATAAATATATGGAATTATATGTTGACTTAGTCATTTTAAGTTGCTGGGTTATGTTTTGACCTATTATATTGGGAAGCATGATTAATTGTTTTTGCTGTGATTAGATTAATATTGATTAATTAATTTTGATTATGTCATTATTTAAACTATTTTTGCTACTTGTTGGAATGTGTGTATTTTCATTCCTAGACTAGATCTGAATAGTTACAAGAATATATTGTGGGTTTTGATGATTAAAGACTGATCAAAGAATTGGATGTGTTTCAAGTAGGATAAAATATAAAGATATATAATGAATTAGGATTAATCCATCTATATCATTTGATGGTCTAAGTTAACCATCCTCACTCTTAATCTATACTTAGATGGTTTGATTATTATCATCTCACCTTGGAATGAAAGGGATTATGTTGTATGTGCCTTTTATTGTTGTGTCTTTTATTGAGAGGTAGATGTGCTCATAATTTATTACTTATTCCTAGTTATTGCAACTACCATATTTATAATGGTTGGGGTGGTAAGGGTCATCGATGGAGGGTTCATAGGGTTGGTGGGGTGGGATTGTCCTGATCAATAGGTTCATGTTCAATTATTTTTTTTGATGACTTCATATGGAAGATGATAACGAATGTATTTATTGATTTGATTAACATAGATGACATAAATTACAAATTTTGATTTTGGTTATTATAGTGATATTGTTGGCTACTAAAAAATGTTGTGAATAGATTTTAGAAATAAAATATTGAAAGGATAAAATAAATATTAGCTAAAGATTTTATATAGGTACCTTGTATTGTATTGTTTATCAAGATTATTTATGATCATAGTAAACATGAATTGATTGAATATGCTACCAGCTTTTATATGTTATAATATTCTATAAGTGGATTTAGATGCAATCAATTCATAATGTTTATTCATTGATATACTGATTCTCGTAGATCTAACATTATGAAATGAGAATGATTTTTTCCTATTTTATTAGTTGTTGATATAAACATCTTCAAGTATATTTATTTCTAAATCCTAATGAGAATTACTTAGATGTTTTAATGTTAGATCTATTTCTATAAATCTGTTCCAATTAGAAGAAATTAAAATATATATGAATTGTGTTTTTATAGAGGTTAAGACTTATTTTAGTTTTCCCTTTTATAGAAATATAAACATGTAGATGTTTTACATTAGCTCTACACATGTATAATTCAAAATGAATAGGTTTGATGGAAACAAGATAGAAGTTAATATTTTTTTTAAGTTTTTCCATTTCATGGAATACATATACATAGACACTTTACATTAGTTGTGTAAATTCAAAATGAGATAAAATAGAGGTGGCATAGTAACCTACCTTAGCTAAGTTATTGATTGGATAGCTTGTTAATCTTGCTCATAAATATATAGTTGTATTTAGAACATCTAACCTTTGCAATAATGCATAAGCTTGATAGCTGGACTATGAGAAAAATAAAATAAATGCTTCCTCTATTAGGCACTATAAACCTATTGGTTGAATGCAAGGTATGTTTTCCACTTACAATGATACAATATCATTTCTCAAAATTATGTTTTGGGTAATGAAATCTAAAAGTAATTAGTAAATATTTATATTAATTGGAAAAAGAACTAATATCTAAACAATTCTTATAATTTAATAAATGATCATGTATGATTTTTTTATTCTATTAATTACTTAAGTAGATGAATACATTTTATAAAAACTATAATGCAGTCCAAAAATAATAAATAGTTATCACATCATCTTAACCCGTACAAAAGTTATAATTACGTTGTCTCTTTAGCTTCCTTCCCATGAGCTGAACTTGTTGGCTGGTTACCTTGGATGCCAACAGAAAGTTTTATAAAATTTTCTTAAGTGGAATCTTTTATTTAGGTTTCACTCATATTGAAACTCAAATGAACCTGGTTGCTTATGTTGCTTGAATTTTGCCATTGTATACTTATTGATTTCGGTCTGCCTAGTTGAATTGCAATGAATTCGTAACATACTTATGTCTTTAAAAAATTCACTTATGATTTAAATAAATTTATTTATTGAATAAATAGCTACTTAAACTCATTATTACTGGTTGTACAAGATATACCTTTTATATAGAAAGCATAGATTTATGTGCTTATATGCCTTAAACTCTTTTATAGCATTGGCTATGCCAATTTAAAATAGTTGCATAGAATATGGCTTAGCATAACTATATCTTGAACTATTATGAGCATCTATGTTCAACATGAATGATGTACAAATAAGTGCAATGATCTTAAATGCTGTAAGGTGTGGTAACTTGGCTAGTAGCACTAAAGAATGTTGTACTAAATCTGTTTCTCTTATGCTTTTATATAATTGATGCTTGATGAATAAAAATATGGAAGTGTTGAATTAATTCTATTTACTAATTTTTAAGTGCTTATTTAAATTATATAGCATGCATCTTTATTATAACCTATGATTAAACTAAATGATAACTTAATAATAATAAAGATATCCTTATCAGTTAAACCAATCATGTAACTTAACCATCCTCAAGTGAGATTGAAACCCATTGAGGAGAGTGAGATAATTACCTAGGGTTAAGGACTTATAAAAGGTCCTATGAGGAAGTAAAAGTGCCACTTATGGTGCTTGGGACTTATCAATGTATGTTTACACTAACACACCCTTAATTCCATGATCTTTTAAAATAACAACCAACTTTCCCATAATGCATTTTATATGTGTTTACCTCTAGTGAATTACCTCAGTTCCCCTCCTTTGGTTCCTGTCACTTAAGTGTATAGTGCATCAAATGTTTCATTGTGTTAGAAAGTCTTGTAAGTGGGCCTAACATGTGTCCAAAGCATACTTTGATTTATGATTCCAATTTTTTTTGGGGTTATTTCAAAAAAATCTTATAAAGTGGAGAAAATGAGAAAACCCATAGGAAAAACTCCTCCTCAAAAGAGAGAAAATAACATACTAACTTTGCTCAGTAATGAGTCCCATCACCCTAATGAAGTATACCTCCATTATGTGGATGATGACCTCTGATTATAATAAGTGATCAAATTTACAAGAGAATAAATCAAGGAAAAAAGTGTAGGAAAATATTACACACCAACAGCCCCTGAGACTAATAATCAATAATGACCCCCCAAAATTGGCACTTTATGATTTTAGTACAATTACAAAATAAATGGGACCAATAAAATGAGCATGAAAAACCATACACTTTTGACAAAAGTGGAACTCAAATACAAGTATCCAATCAAAAGTTATTTCAAAGTATATTTTCCCATCATTAATAACTTATTTTAATGAATTTGTAAAAAGATTAAATGTTCTTGAGTAAAAAAGGGATGGACATTGTCTTGAAACCAATCATTGGAAGTAGAATTTAACCATAGAACATTATAAAGTCTCAAACAATCTACCCATAATTTATTATTTTTATTTAAAAATAGTAAAAAATCTTTAGCAATAATATCCTACTATATTGTTTTTATTTTCCAGTAGTAGTTAGTAAATCTACGATAAATTTTTAATTTCTCACTAAAATTCAAAAATTTAAAATTATTTAGAAAGATAAAAATAAGGTACATAAAATTGATAAAAAGTTTGGCATAATATGTACAGTTAGAGAGAATTTTGTAGAATAAAAGACATGTTTTTTGATGAAAAAACATAAATATGCACTTGCAAATAGATGAAAAAACATGAATTCCTCAAAGGCAAATAAATGTGGTGTTCCAATTGTGTTGGGGCTATAATAATGGCACCATGAGATAAGAAACCAACAACTATTTCCTACACAACTAGCAAGAAGAAATTCCATATATTAAAAAACATGTTTTTTTTTGCAAATGTTAAATTCAAGATTTTAGAATAAATAATAGAAATAATGGTGTTCATTACTAGCACTCAAAGCTCTGATACCATGTAAGATTCACCAAAGAATGGATGTCTATGACCAATGATAAGAAGATCTAATACACAAATCTATTGAAGCTAGAAATCAAGAACTGATGATAAGAAGATCAAACACACAAATCTATTAAAGCTAAAAATTAATAATTGAGTAGAATATGCAATATATGTATACATATAATGAAGATGAATTACATAATAAAGGTTTGAAGATTACAACTCACTAAGCTCATATCTCTCACGACTCTCAAAGTTATCACAACTCATAACTCACATAACTCCTAACTAAGTGGCTCACCACAATCAAGAAGACCCAAAACATTCCATATCAATAAATCTTACAAAGGGATGTACATATAGGTGAAAGTTAGGATAATCCTAACCATATTATGCATATGGGACTAACTTCCCAAAAATAAGTGGAATAAAGGTAAAGAACCAACATCCCAATACATGTGGGATAAACTTCTCAAATTTATAAACAGAACTAAGCAAGCTAAATGGTAAGGAAAAAAAATCCTACACCAACATTTTCTAGAATGACACATTTCATAGATTGCACAAAAATAAGTGATGCAACTAATATTGCAAACCTAATCTTTAAAGGGGTAGTGAGATTGCATGGGCTTACTAAAAGCATTATATTTGATAGGGATAAAGATTTATTGGTCATTTTTGGAGGACACTTTGGAAGAAATTGAGGACCACTTTAAGCTTTAGTTCAACTTATCATCCTTAGGCTGATGGTCAAATTGAAGTGGTCAATAGAAGTTTTGGAAACATACTCAAGAGTTTGGTAAGTGACCATCCAAAATAATGGGATCAAGCACTAGTTCAAGTAGAATTTGTATATAATGATTCACCAAATATAAGCATAGGTTATAACCCATTATAAATTGTGTATGGAATCCATCCAAGATGAGTTTATGAGCTGAAAAACTTGAGCAAATAGGAGAAAATAAGTGAAGGTTAAGATTTTATAATAGCAATGCAATAATTACATGAATAGGTAACAATAATTAGAATTGAAAATAGGTAAGTATAAAAAAGTGCTAATATGAGAAGAAAATAAGTTAACTTTGAGGTAGGTGATCTAGTGCTTGTACATCCTTGGAAAGAAAGGTTTCCTAAGGGGGAATATAATAAGTTAAAGATGAAGAAAATTGGACCTTGTAATGTCTTAAGGAAATTTTCTACTAATGCATATGAATTGGAGCCCACATTTGACATAGGGATATCATCCATATTTATTGTGTAAAACCTCTACCATTTCAAAGGAGAGGAAAATTCAAAGAAGAAAATTGAAGACAAAGATGATTAGATCATCAATTGGGAACAATAGCTACCAAAGACACAACTAGATCATATTGAAGCCATTCTAGACAAGAAGGTGGTGAAAAGGACTAGAGACAAGGAGTAATTTAAGTACTTAATCAAGTAGAAAAACCATCCACTTAAAGATGTAACTTAGATGACACCTTCAGAGATAGTCAAGCATGGCAACAATGTTGAAGAACTCATGAGCATGAGCTCATGAACAATTATTTTATTCCATAGAAGTATGATGCAGGTGCATGAAAAGAGTGGTTTTAAATTATGATTGTTTGGGTCTTATAGGTGTCTAATATGTTTGGTCAATAAAAACTCATGTCCAGGCTTCATTTAAATGATTATTTTATTTAGAGGTACTTTTAGGTTTCTCACCAAAATTTGAAATTCAAAAATTTGATTTTTTTGCTTTGGAAGGTTTTGGTATGTTGTAAATGTCTTGTTCCTTTAGTAAGGGGTTCCTAGGGTATGAAAATATGTTTTAATTTTTTTTTAAACCATTAACTCATTTTAAACCTGTCTTAAACCCAATCAAGGTATGTGAAGCATAGGTTGATGACTAAACTAGACATGTTTGGATGAGTCTTAGGGTGGTTGAGAGATATTTGTTGTATGTAACAAGAATATACTAAGATTAAGAATAAACTAAAAATATGATAAATCTTAAAACATCTTAAAAGGGTCCAAGTAAGTAATAAAGACAAGAAAAAAAATATAAGAAATGGTAGCTTGTTGGTAGTGTGTGTGAAAAAGTCTGTAGGGCCTGTATATCAATTTTTTAAGACAAATAAAGGTAATTTTCTTATGATTTTGGATGTACTATTAGAATCATGAACATGTGATTATATGTTATTTATCATTATTTTATCATATTTTATGTTTTTATGATGGTTCTTAGTTTACAAAGATATGAAAACACTATTTTAAGTGACATATTTTGAAAAAAAGATTTTCTATGAACTTTTGTGATTGTTAAATCTGAAGATTACATGTATGAGTAAGGGGAGCACACATATGTCTTGAATAAATTAAAATAACCCTTGAAATCCATTTGAAATTGATATTTCTCCACATTTATGTTCTCAAGTTACCTATAGTCAAAAAAACGTAGGTTAGGGTTTAACCTACAAAATCTTCAATAAATTCAAAAGGAAACATCAAAATCCTTTAAAAATTGATAAAAAATTACTTGATGATATTTTAAAAGTGATAAAAGTGGTTTCAAAGTTTGAAGATAACTAGATATATATATTAGGGTTTTAGGGTTTGCAAACCTATAAATAGGCCTAAAACATGGTTTTAATGATAGTTTTTCAAATTAAAAGTTCAAGTTGTAGAAGAGTGTATAACCTATTTCTTGTCATGTATAACATATTAATGAAAGTGTGAAGACATTTTTTATAATTCAAAAAATTTTATTTGTAAATTATAATCCCATTAAAGATAAGATCTGGCTTAGAATAAGACTATAATCTATTTTTTTTGAATTCAAACTAGTCATAAAAAGACCCTATAGGTTTTTCCCTTACATTAAGTTAAATAATTATATACTCTCATTACATAATATTTTAACTTGAAACCATCTTTATATTTCTCTTTGTTAGTCTTAGACATTGAAAGAGTTCAAGAAGTTGTGACACTCTACAACTTAAAACAACTAGGTTTCAGTACAAAGGGTAATGAATATGAATATGTCATAAAAATTAAAATATGATTGAATTATTATTTTCATCTTGGAAAATTATAAAAAGCCACTGTTTAATCTGAGTTTGTATGCAAAATTATTACCTCCATAAGTTTATACATTTTACTCGGTGATGAAACCACCCTGGTGGTTTTTTAGTCTTGTATGATAGTTTCATAACATCCCCAACGATTTCATAATAGCCAAAATCTTAAATAGAAGTTTTTTCATTGCCATATAGGTTTTGTAACTTCCCAAAAGGTTCTAGACTATAATATTTGGTGGTTATATCATGAGATAAATAATGATGCAATAAATGACTACAAATGGTTTTTCTTTATCTTTTGAGTGTTTTTGGGCTTCTATTTCAATCTCCCTTTGGTGCTTAGTTTGTATATATTTATGGAGAGAGAGTATTTTTAAGAAAAATAGATGAAATTAGAAAACTTTATTCTTGATTTTATGACATTTTCTATGTTGGAGTGTGGAAATTAAAAAGGGAAGTGAATAAGTTACATATCATGTGAGTGTTTGAACACATTGTGATGAAAAGTATGCCCATGAAGTCCTAAATAAGGTAATAAAATTTTAATATCAGCATGATATAGTGGAACAAGGAATATGTACCTCACTTTTGTTGGAGTTTTCATGATTTGAGTTTCTTTAGGGTAATCTTGTATCTCTTTCAATTATATTTTGTTATAGTTTTTTCTTCAATATTCCTTTCAGTATGAAACACCTATAATTAATTCCTAAGAACATTTAATGACTATTTCTCAAGAAAATGGTTATTTAGTCAATCAAGGAATTGTTAGGTATATAGGATCCATGCTGGTGAAACTTAGTGTGAAATATCCATCTATTTTATCTATCATATTTCCTCCTCCAAATAGATTTGAAAAAACCCAAAATGGGTGATATCTATAGCTAACACAAGAGAGATTAATCTTAGAAACTAAAAAGGAGAACCTAAAGACCATGGTGCCTTAAATACTCCTATAATTTCCCCATGTAAAAGTGTATAATCTCAAAATCAACCTAAGGGTGCCTCAAGTGAAATAAAAAGGAAATATTGGGATTATTGAAGATCTATCCATGTGAAAGGTGATACAATGATCAATAGGCTTATAACTAACCATAAGAAGGCTCAAATTTTCTTCACAAGTTGTTGGGATATGAAAGATGATAGTCATGCCACTAGATAAATTCTATTGACCTACATAGAATCTAACATAATCACTGATAGAAGTAGTCATCCAAAAATATGGGGAATGCAAAAATGACACCAAATAATCATAAGGGAACTAAGGAAAACTAAAAATTGGTAAAACGTGATAAAATAAATCTAAGGGTGATGCATAAGATCCATAATAAAGCAAAGGTTGATTGTAAATTGATTGCAAATGCTAAAAAAAACTTGAAGGTGATGGCTAAGATCTGAAAGGGAAATAAAATCCAACTATAACTTGATTATAAATGATAAACAACAAACATACATGCTAAAAATTAAAGTTATGAAATGTAAAAGATAATGATAAAATAAATATATGTAAACTAAGCATCACACATGCTAAAAGTAATCATATGTGAAATCCAATCATGTGAAAATGTGAAATAAATGATATGAAATATTTATCTACTCATAAGTTCCATGAAGTATCTCAACATACATCATCACTTACACTTGTCAAATATTATAGTAACTAGTCTTTGCCTCTAATCATAGTCTCTTCTACTCTTTATGAGAGTCATGTTAGGACTGCCTAACATATGAGATCTAAGAAAAAATTAGGCACACTAGAAGGAGAATATGTCATGCCATATCATGCATGTCTTATAATCTATGGGATAGTTATGGTCATAGGGGAGGTTGTTCCTCCATCCAAAATGGATTGTGTGAATGTTTTTTGGAAGTATAAGGTGGGGGCCTTAGAAATTATTTGAAATTATGCTGGAGATATCTACACATATATTTATGATGTGTAACACATTTATTCCAAATAAATTACACACTTACATGTTTGTGATATAATCTGGAGTGATCTTTCGTGGCAACATGTTTAGGAGTCTGGGAAGTTTAGTTAATTCAAGATGAATTGCATCAAGATATTGATAAAGAGCTTGACAATGAGTCAAATATTGCATAATAGTCCCATGGAAGAAAATAATTTATCTAGGATTAGTATATCAAGGTGGTCAATTATCCATGGTGGGAGTTAGGTTATGCCACTTTTATTGTGCTAATAATCTCTAATAGGCTCTATAATTTTTAGCTAAATGACCAAATACGTTGTGAAAATCTGAGTACAATCCATCTTATTAGATGGTTGGGTGTCATACCAGATCTGACTAAGGTGGATAATCATAATAGGGTCTATCTATAACCCCATCAAATAAATCATCACTATTGGAGCATAGAATGGTAGACTCAAAAACTTGGTTTTGATTCATATATCTATGGTACAGTCTGCATTGGTGATGTGAGTGATCATAAATTATATGAAAGGAACAAAATGGTGATGCTACTTATTTTTGAGTCAACCTCAATGAAAAATATATCACTAAAAATGTGAAATAATTATCTACTCAAAATTTTTATGAAATATCTAAACATACATCATCGAAAACACCCATTAAATCATTTAGCAATTGGTCTCTGGATATGATCATGGTCTCTTCCACTCTTTTTTTAGAGTCAGATTAGGACTTCTTGACATATGATCTCTAAGGAAAAATAAGGCACACTAGAAGGATGAAGATGTGGGGCCTCTAAATAATAATAATAAATGTGAGGAATATGCAATGCCATATCACACATGTCTTATAATCTATGAAATGGTTTTGGTCATAGGGGAGCTTGTTCCTCCATCTTAGATGGACTATTGAATATTGTTGGGAAGTGGGAGATGGTGGCCTTAAGAATTATTTTAAATTCTACTGGAGAGATATACATATTATGTATGATGTGTATCACATTAATTACAAAAAAATACACACCTCCATATTTGGGGATATGATTTGGTGTGATCATTAGTGGAAATATGTTTGGGAGACTAGGAAGTTTATCTACTTTGATATGAAGTGAATCAATATATTATCAAATATATTTATAGTGAGTCAAAGAATCCCATATAATCAAAAAATTCATCTAATATTAGTAGATTGAGGTGGTTGACTATCCATGGTGGGATTTAGGTGTTGATACTTCTATTATGATAAGAATATCTGATAGACTCAACACTTTTTAGCTGAATAACCAAATATCTTGCAAAACTCACAATACAATTGATTCTCTAGGGTGGGTGGGTGTGGTAGCACATCTGACTAAGGTAGAGAATCATAATGGGGTCTGTGTATAACCTCATAAAACAAATCATAACTATTAGATCATAGAATGGTAGGATCAAGAACTTGGTTTTGATTTAGATATCTATGGTATGCTCTACACTTGTGTTGTGAATAACCATAAAATATGTGAAAGGAATAAAATGGTGATGCTACTTCTTTGTGAGTCAATCTCAGTACAAAATATCTCACTTACAATTTGAAATAAATGATATATAAAGGCATTAATAATTACTTATAAGTTACAAGTTCACAAAGTTCCATGAAATATGTCAACATACATCATCAATATCTCCTTTTAAATCTTGTATCAATTGATATTTGGCTCCAATCACGGTCTCTTCTACTCTTTCTAAGAGTCGTGCTAATATTTTTTGACATGTGATATCTAAGGAAAAATTAAGCACACTAGGAAGAGGAGGATGTGGGGCCTCTAGATAATGATAATAAATGTGATGAATCAATGATTTGATATCACACATGTCCTATAATTAATGGGATGGTTCTAGTCATAGGGGAGGTTGTTCTTCCATATTGGATGGATCATGCGAATGTTGTTAGAGAGATATAAATATATTTGTATTGTGTGTAACACACTAATGCCAAAGACAATACCCTCCCCCATGTTTAGGGATATAATCTGGTGTGATCTTTAGTGGTGGCATGTTTAGGAGACTAGGAAGTTTAGTTAATTTAATATGAAGTGCATAAAGATACTAATGAAGGGATTTAAAGTGAGTCAAATAATGCATATAATTCCCATGGAGGCAAAAAATGCACCTAAGATTAATGTACTAAGGTGTTTGAATATCTATGGTGGGAGATGGGTCTTGTTACTTATATTGTGTTAAGAATCTCTATTAAACTTTACACTCTTTAGTTGAATGACCAAAAACCTTGCGAAACTCACAATACAAGTCATCTGCTTGGGTGGGTGGGTGTGGTACCACATCTGACTAAGGTAGAGAATCATAATAGGATTTGTCTATAACCTCATAAAACAAATCATCACTAATGGAGCATAGAATGGTAGACTTAAGAACTTGATTTTGATTTATATATCTATAGTATGATCTGTACTAGTGTTATGAGTGACTATAAACTATGTGAAATAAAAAAAATGGTGATGAGACTTTTTTGTAAGTCAACTTAAGTGTGGATGTATAAGTGTGGCCAACATCTTTGGATGAAGTAGGATTAATGGACTAGAAAACATGGTGAATCAGTAAAGTCGATTCATAGCACGATAATCAAAAATGCTTTAAATAGGTTCAAAAGTAATGAGAGCTATATGTGTGGAAAAATTTTAAATTCACTCCATATAAGACCTGTGGACATCAACCAAAGGAGGAATAATGTTAGTTAAATTTAAAAGAGAGCTAGATTGAATATTATAAATTAAGTTAATGTTAGAATATGAATATTACTTTAAAGAGTGTTGGAGAGAGGAACGGTACTAGATAGATTTTGCATCCTTAGCTTGGGAATATCAAAATAAGTATGGGTATTCAAGGGTGTAACCATCATCATAGTTATGATTAGTAATATAAAATTTAAGGGATTTGACCAAAATATCACTAGAGGATGAATGGGAAGTGGGATTTTTAGGGATTAACATATAAGTGTGAATTTCATTAGTAAACTTATTATGAGAATGAGGTCTCTAGGAAGGTGTAAACTGAGATATGGTGTTAGATATTAGATACAATGTTTTAATCTTCAAAGTGATTTAATTGGGCTCATCATCATCAGAATCTAAGAAAATAGGTATGATATTTCCTAGAAGTTTGGGGTGACCATTGTAACCTGTATTCAAGATGACATGATAATTAAAGTGTTGATATTAGTAGAAGGGAATGATAGGTGAAGGATAAATGGTAGGTATTTTAGGGACATAATGCTCTTAAAATTTTCTAAAATTACAAGTATTGATATCACTTTGAATCTTATAAATAACACCCTTTTAAGGAAATTTGATGCTTTGACATGTGAAAGAGGCCACTGCCCTCATATGATGAGTCCAAGGTCAACAAATAATTTTTTATATGACAGTGGAAAGTTTAAAATCATAACCTTAAATCTAAAAATGAAATGTGGTGCCATGATAAAGATACAAATGTATCATAATGGAGGAATTTGTCTCTTGTTGTATCCTTGGCATGTGCTTTGGGTAGACTTAAGATTACATTCTAAGTATCCTAAAGTTTTAATAAATTATAATCAGGTGATGCAAGTCCATATCCTTCATCAATAAGTTCTTGTTTCACTTTAATATTACCAATTTAGAAATTAATGAACAACAAAGGATCATCTACATAAAATAGGATTTTGTTAGGGATCATAATAATAAATTTGAAGGAAAAAGATGCATCCATAGTTTGATCAAATTAGATGGACATTGATTCATACTACCATAAAATAATTTCCTTAGACTTTGAAAAGCTAGATTCCTTCCATATAGGTGGTGGTCAAGCAATGTTTATGTTGAATAATAATTTCATAAGTTTATTTCTGAAATTAGGGGAAGTTTTCATGAGCTTAAAAAATGGAATTTGGGATGGAAACTTATAAACTTATTTTATGGCATCCCATTTGTCGAAAATAATATGATCTTCTATGATAATGTAATTTAATTATGAGTTGTATTAGTTATATAAGGAACTAAGAAGGATTGAATCTAATTGGAAATCAAGGTTTTTATTCTTAGCACTACTGATATAGTTGAAGCACGTTGAGCCAATGGTATTGGCCTGGTCAATGCAGTTGGTTTCACTAGGACATAAAATATAATATATCGACTTGGTTGATACAAAAGACATATATTGAAGGAAATCAATAGACTATGCCATCCTAATTGGTAATGTATAAATATATCTAGTTAATGAATTAGATTGTATCAAACTTGTTGATATAGTTAGACTTGATCTAATAACAAAATAGGATATCACATTGGCTAGTAAATTTGAAACATGTGTTGATAGAGAAACATAATATACTAGGTTGGTCAATATAGTTGTAAAGGTAGGGAAATATATTTGG
This sequence comes from Torreya grandis, assembly GCA_037957365.1. Lineage (NCBI taxonomy): Eukaryota > Viridiplantae > Streptophyta > Pinopsida > Cupressales > Taxaceae > Torreya > Torreya grandis. The sequence continues at coordinate 2,741,929 of JARHVA010001583.1, forward strand.
TTTGATGTTATAATTATGAAGGAAGAAAACTATATTGGGTTGGTAAGTATAATTGGACTATCCAAAAGTATGAAGGTTATAATTTCCTCAGATTTGATACATAAAAAATGATACGAAGGGTTATACTAAACTCTTTTGTAAGTAGAATAAGGAATATGAGTTTGATGAGGATAATGATCAATATTATATACTACCCACTTCATGTTTTTCATATTAACCAAGATTTACTCATGATTAGAATAGTTATGATTATCTATGGTTTCAACAACATTGGAGGTTGGTGGTGGATTTTGATCATTAGGCTATTGGTTTTTATTGTGGTTGGAAAATGGATTTGAGTAAATGGTAAGGTGAATGATAGATTGGTTAGGTAAATCATTATTGAATTTGGAGTCATGAGTTTTGGCTACTTTATCATAATCTTGGTGTCACTCTTTAATCATGGATTCATGATTGAATTTTTGACCAAGCAAGAATTTGAAAGCAAGGTGTTTAATTTTTTTTCAAGTATCATGGGAATGTCCCAAATTTTAATGTAAGTATTTTTTTTATGATTATACTAATGAGTATTGGGTCGGGAAGTGTCAAATTATCTAGGCAAGGGTCTAGAAAGGCATTTCTTAAGCTCAGTTAGTGATAAAGGTTGATGAATTTCATAATGATTGAATTATGAAGGAGGAAGAAAATGTTATAAGGGATATCCATTTAGATATGGGTAAAGTGTTAGAATATGTACCTATAAAAACCCATCATAAGATGATAATATGTGGTTATATGTGAATTAGGATACAAACTCAGGATGCAGACATAGTTACAAAATAGGTCCAGTCTTTATTTGGTCCAGAATTAATTATTTATCCAGAGAAATGCAAACTAAATTGTATAAAACATACATTATTAAATGATTTAATAGATTTTAAGAAAAAAATGAATACATTATGCACAAAAAAAGTACAAAAATATGTTTACGAAAACCATTATCAAATCTATATATTAATCTCTATCTTTTTTCAAAAATCCTTTCCATTACAATTAATAACTACTTATATAACTTTAAAATGCATTGTTTCTTCATATTCCATCTTTTTGGTTTAAGTTAAAATGGGTATTTTTTCCATTCTAATACTTTTGGAATGCATACTTAGGTAGAATACATAAAAATGAAATAATTATATAGACTGATATCCATCACACACTTATCAAGCATCAATACTCTATGATTTTATAATTTTATTCTACTATCAAAAATTTATATCATCCCAAGATAAAGTCACAAGAAGTGTGACTTGTGATGGAGCTAAGAGAAATGCCTATTCTAAGGGGCTGGTCCAAAAATATTACTTGCATTAATCACTCAAGGTGTTGTTTACTAATTCTCATCTCTTGCACACTACTTAGCCACCATTGTAGCTTTTCAAGTAAGTAGCATACCAATCTACCACATTTGCAGGTTTTTAATATATTGGAATAACTAGGTGGCCACCCTTTATAGGTTTTCAAACTACACAACCCTAATCATAATTGTTAAGGCCTTCCTTATTAGAAAAATTATTCAAAAATTTATAACTAGAATCTACACAATATCTAGAGAGAAGGAGGATGCATAAACTATGTTGCTGGAACTAAGGAAGAGTAAAAATATGATGTTATTAGAGTTGTTGAAGAATTCTTACCTATATAATCAAGTGATAAAGGTGTTTTCTTAGTTTGGATGATATGTTGTGTAGTTGTGGTGTATTTTTTATATTGTATATCTTACAAGAGTTGGTTTAGTGGGATGACTTTGTGATCCTTGATGATTTATGTGATGGAGCTATCCAAATGGGATAAATCATTATTAAATGTCATCTAATTAATTAAAACTTCCCACATCATACTAATTATAGTGCATAATAGGACTTGGCATACCATAAGATTCTAAATGTCATAATATTTTGTTATTGTGAGGATGACCCTAGTGTGACACATTCTACTGGACTTTTTATTCCAACTCCTCAAGTCTATATATGTGCCTTTACATTTTAATGATAGCAAATGTATTGTGAAACATCTTATTTTTCCATGTTTTTAGCTTGTGCATTACATTGTCTCTTCACTTAAGAGACTAATTTAGTTTGACATCCATCTCATTAGAGGTAATTGATTGATTGCCTATTATTTCTTTGGCTTTGTTAGCCTTAGCAAAATCTAAGTTGGATTCACTCCATGTGGTGTTCAGTTGTTGTTTCTAGTCAAACATGATTTTGTATGTGTGTTGAGTTTGAAGCACAATAGTGTCTGAGAATTTCTCAAAATAGACTCTATTTCTACCTTCATATTTTGACCTTGTGTTTGAAGCTATTGTAACTTTTGTGCAATGAGCTAGTCTTTTATTAGCTAGGATAGAAGGTTTGTGAATTTTTTTTTTAGACATGACTTGATCACCCAAGTATTGAGTGACTAAGGTAGGGAAAGTATTAGCGATCAATTTCTTAACTTTAATGAGGTTGAGGTGTAAGTCTATGTTTTCCTCCCTTAGTTATAATGCATCTTATTCTAGTTTAAAATAATTTTATGTGATATACTCCTAAAATGCAATCATTCCCTCAATTTTATTTGAAAAAGGTAATTGGGAAACATCAAGTGATGCTTCTTACACTGTTGTTTCAAGGGACAAAGTAGAAGTCACAAACGTCATAGGTGACTTATTTATTTATGCCATTAAAAGTGAAAAGGTTGTTTGTCATGCTAAGGGTATAGGTACATCCCATATCTATTGTCTAGATAATTTTGGTTTGTGTTAGGATGCCTCATCTTATGCACCCCTTTAATTAGACTCCAATCCTTATGATGTGGAAGATGGTTTTTCGACAATGGGTATCACCACCTTCTTGGTGGGTTCTTTTAACTATTACACTACGACTTCTACCTACATTTTATGCTCTCATTATACCTTTGATTTTGTATCTACCTTTTCCTAATATTTGACCACTTGATCTTGGGTCTAATTCTACATTTCCTCCTACGTTAATAATACTTATTTATTTTTCTCCTCTTATTTTGCCTTGGTTGTTGTGTCAGCCTCGACTTTCTAATTTTTTGATGCTTGCACTTATTAATTTAATCACTCTTTCTCTTTCCTAATATATCATTTATCTTAATTATTTTTTTCCTCTTTCCTCTTCATATACTCCTCCTCCATGGTAGTATTATGTTTTGATTCTTCCTTCCTCTTATTTTCTTCTTTCCTTTCCTTCCATTCCTCTTTTCTATCCTTTTTCATAGCTACCTTTTGAGCCTTTTAGTACTTGAGTTGATACTTAATAGCTTGATCTTATGCTGTGATAAATTATTGTATGGATGGATACTTAGGTTGTGTTTGTGTAGGCATTTGTGGCTCATGCTTAGAAGTTGAAGAATCTGGGGATGAGAGTGACTACCAAGTAGAGGAAGCAGAGGTTGATTCGACCATGGTACACTTATGTGATGGTGCCTTTTATTTGGATGGAGGGACAAAAGTATTCTTAAACAATTTTTAGACATGAATCATCTATTTTGGATGTTATTACATAACTTTAGTTTCCTATGGATCAACTTCCTTAATTAGTTGTGGTTTGGAAAACAAACCCATATGCTCTGTAATAGCTAATGATAGTTAGGGTGTAATATGGGTACTTAGATTGGATATAAATGGTTGTTATAGGCTTCCTTATTGATGTGGGATTGTTTATGCCCTTGAAAAATCTATGTCTGGTGCTCCCTCAAAAATCACAACCATCCTACATGCACATTCTTCTTCTTCTACCACTGTATCGACAATTATTGACATAGGTGTGTGAATGTCCACTAGAAAGATATTCAAGATATTATTTTTCACTTGAAAAGTGTGTACCTATTTACTAATTAAAAACTATTTTTCTTCTTCTTACTCAAAGACCTTAATGCCTATGTCATGAATCATTGACTTATACACATCCTCCCTTATGACACCTAGATGACTAAGACCATATTCTATAATGATCTATGGGACACTCCTATCAAAGGTTTATGATTTAGTACTAAAAATATGCTTATTATATGGAGGTAGTGATGCTATAAAAATTGGTGTCTTCTTATTCCCCAAAATAGTATATGATGGGGATAATTATAATTTAGGTACCACCTATGATTCTCCTTGTAGTTTTGCTATTGATTAGTGAGGCAATGACTATTGTGCCATTGGAGGTATCATTTGTAGTGGTAGTACTAAGTGAGCAGCCATAGATTAATTATCATAGAAATTATAACTATTCATGCAACATATTAATGAAGAAAGGAAAGGAAGTGATTGGTGCCTTTGTAAGCTCATGGAGTGTAGTCACTGTAGCATTTTTCCAAAATATTACATGACATTTGTAGGTACCCAAGGGTGTTAAGGATAAGCTATTATATTTCCACCCATCATGTATTGAATCTACCTAGCTATTCATAATATTAGCCTAGTTTAGTCAAAGTAATGTTTACGAATGTGGTCATAGGCTAGAGGTCTATTTTTGAATTGACTGGGCCATCCAAAGAATTTCATTACATGAAGTAGAGATGTAAGACAAAGAATTGATACTGAAAGGCATATGACGTCCCACTGATGACCTTATAAATATTAGTTATGATCTTAGAGTTCCAAAATTCTAGTTGCTTAAAATCTTAACTTAGTCAAATCATGTGGCAGGTGATTTTTATCACCCATTTTGTGGCTTGATTCATGCTCTTGGTTTTCTAATAAAACACATTTGTGATGAATCATGAGATAATGTGCATTGAAACATACTCTATAGAGTTGATAAGGATCCACTTGGATGACCTACTATATTTCTCCATGTATCTGAATAAATAGGTGGGCTATTTGTCTTGTAAGGGGATAATGATTTACCCCTTGCAATAATTCCATTTTTTTGTGCCATGGTGATAGTTTTGATGAAAATAGTCATGTATTATGATAAATGAATGGTGACCTCATTTTAATGACTGAGAATTCATCATCACCTCATAAATTTGGTTAAATATTATAAATTTGATAATGCACTCTACATAAATTCCTTGTAGGTGATGTTGTAATGCTATGGCACTTGATTGTGTTGTTTTTGGATGATCTAAAACAAAAAATTGGCTTATGCTATGTTAATGAAGTCAAATGAGTTTATATCATAGTATCTTATTTATGTGGGTGTAAGACCAATCCAAATTTCCTCCTATGAATAAATGAGAGGAATCGGAATATATGAGTGATCTATGGTTTTTGTTTCCTAGTAGTGTTCAAATGATAACTTTGGCTAAACTAGTATTGGTAAACAATCCTCACACAAATGAATGAATTAGTCACAATGTTATACCCCACTAGGATTAACCATTTTTTTGTCACATGAAATTAATTATAAAGTAATTTACAACTATCTATTTATTTCTTGAAAACTAAATGAATCTTAAGTAATGAATGCTATGATGAAATTAACCCACTGGCTAAAATCCAATCCATTTAGTGATCAACAATAAATTAGACTACAATCTAAATAAATACAAAATGAGTATAATAGAATGAAACAAGTACAAAAAATATTGATATAATCCATAAATTATTCATGAATTATTGAGGTATGTTCTTGTTATTAGTATTGAGGCATTGTTGTTGTCATTGATGCCAAAGTCAAGATAAATGTCATTAATGTCAAGGTCAAAGTTGAAGCCATGCATGGTGAGATGTTATGTGAAAAATAAGTCTTATAAAAATATAATTTTAAATAAAATTGGTAATTTTTATAAGGTTTATGGCATGTCAAAGTAAAAATCATGATACAAGCTAAGCTACTATTATGTACTAGGTGTCCTAAGAAGCCTAGACTAGCCTTGAGAGAAGGTGTATGTATAAAGCATAGTGATGCTTGGTGATTTATGTAATTATAGGAATGAGAGAGTATATAAATATATTTAAACATAATTAAGATGAAAATAATCCTTCATATGAGTTTCAAGGTCAAGTTTTGAGGCTTATTCCTTACATGAAGAGACCTAGTGAGTAGGCACAAGCTTGGTAGCATGTTAAGATGCGCAGTCTAAGAATTGTGTGAAGAAGGGTGGTAGTATTTGAGAATGGTATGAGATCATTTTAAATGTGGATGAGGTATTTAGATAAGTGAAATAAGTTTCATGGTGAGTTTAAGGTCCAAGTATGACTAACAATTCAAGGCCTAGTGTGTAAAGAGACCTAATGTGGCCTAATGAGGGGTCAAGTAAATTTATAAAGGCTACATAACTATTGAGAAAATTTGAATAGGTGTGATAGAATATATTTATTGTGTTTAATAAGTTTTAGGTCATACCCTAAAGGAGAAAACATGAAAAATGGTGTTGAGGTCTTCTGTGTGCACAAAATGGGGTGTTACAGACCCAAGAAGGATTTTATTATGCTCATTGGCACATGAAACCTTTGAATGAGATATTAAGAAGTTAATAAATTTTTTGGAAGGGTAATATCTTGAATTTATTATCATTAGTTTTGGATTTGAGGGGTAATTTGTTATGAATGATTGCTAATAATGGAAGGTAGTTAAAACCCTCCTAAAAACCTCATAATGACTTGATAGGAAATATTTTGTTGGTTATGGATTATAATGGTTTTTTTGAACTAATTTTATGATTATAACATGTAAATGATTATTACAGGTTTCTCTAGGTGGTTTTGGTTTATCAGAAGAGTGAGTGGAAACTATAAGAAACCCCTTGTTTTTAGGAATTTTAATGTAATAGGTAGGATTAAATAGGTCAAAACATGAAAATAAATGGAGGATGTTGTGTGAGACTTATATTTTATGACCATGTAAGTTTATAATCAGGTTTAAAACCATAAGTATGCTAAACTAGTCATGAAACTTGACATATCGCTAAAAGGGCCTAATGAGCAAGAGAGTGAGAAAACTAGGCAGTAGTGAGAAAGAGATTAGGTATTGGTTTCAAAGGATTAGGGATGGAAAAAAATGCATGAGGTAATTTTTAAATAGCTATACCTCATATTACCTTTTATTTTAAGTTTTTATGATGCTCATATACAAACAAAAAATTGTTCTCAAAGTGACCTATCTAACATAATGAAGTCTGTGTAGGGTGAAGACATGAGATTGGTTTATAAAACCAATATTGATAATAAAAATTGTAATATATCAATTAAAAAATGTTATAATTATGATGAAGGATCATGAAAAATCATTATAATTTCATAAAAGTTCCCACATAGGTATTTTAAATCTTGATCTTCATGACTATGTTTTTGGAGCTATAGGATGTTTTTTGTATGTGAGTGAGAATGTTATTCCTGAGTCTTTTGCATAGATTTTAAGAATAAAATCCTCTTTAAGTGTTTTTAAATTCTCATAGGTTAATTTTAACACATTTTTATTCATGATAAACTCTTATGAAGGTATGAAAGGTCAAAGGCTTTTGATTGGGTGCTTAAGGTCTGTGTGCAGTTCTGAGTGAGCATATGAAGTTAACCAGTTTGAGGTATTTTGACATATTTAGTGATTTATAATAAATTATATGTTGAAACTAAGCTCATGGATATTATATCCACATGTTTTTTTTTGGGTTATGTGTCAAAATTGATTGTATGCATCAGATTTGCAAGACAAACTTTTTGGTAGTGAGAAGGCCTAATTACGAGTATACCTAATTGGGTGGTTCAAGGAGTGAAATGAGATAAATGGTGTTAGGTACATAAGTTGAGATTATAAAGGGTTTAATTTATCCATTATTTAAAATTTTAATTCATTTTTTTAGGCTCATAATGTTCCAAGGTGGTCAAGGTGAAATGTGTGCTTTGAGAAGGCCTAATTGCATTAGGTCTCTATTAGGCCTAATGGTGGTTTTGGACCTTAAGAGTAATGACCAACCTATTTAGTGGTTATTAAAATTGTGAAACATATTTTTTGATCAATTAAAAATGTGATACAATTTTGGAGAGGTTATTATCTGACTAATATGGGTGAGAGCAAGAGTTAAATATAAAAAGAAGGTCTAATAGGCCTAATTTGATTAGTTAGAATATTGAGGATATGAGTAAATGATATATAGTTTTGGAAACCAGGTATGGGTATTTAAAAATATTATATAGGTGTTATAAATATGTCATGAATATATAACTATGTTTCCACAGGTGAGGAGCAAGGTCATTTGATCTAATTCTACCAAGAAAAGGGTTAGTTCAACGAGAAGGCCTAATAGGCTATTTGAGAGAGATAAAAGAGTGAGAAGAATAAAATAAGGTGGTAATATCTAGTTGAGTGAGAAAAATTGTTTAAATGTAATTAGATATTTAAGGTATCTGAATTGGTGCTAAGTTACCTAGGGGGTTTGAGCCTCCTTGCAAGTTGGATCTTTCTAAAGGACTAGTTGAGTTGGTACATGACTAGTGAGGGGTTGGTGCTCCTTGTGGGGTTGGTGCCTCACTAAAGGTTTTATACATTTATTATAGGATTGTATTAAAATTGGTGTTTCAATGTTTTTTATTCCCTAAGAGGGTTTCCCACATATCTCCTATGTTCTTATGTTGTTTGCTTTCATAGATGCATGTTTATGCATTGGTTAAGGTGTGTATATGAATGATAAGTGGAATTGAAGGTTTATTTCAATGAAAATAATTCACACCCCCTCTTATTATTTATAATTATAACATTTGGTATCATATTATGTCCTTTGAAGGAGCCCTAATATCCTAAAGGAGATCCTAAGCAAGTGAAGGTGGCTAGTCAAGCATAAGGTGGTTTTTATATAAGCAAGGCTCCATTGTTTAATGGATCCAAATATGATTTTTGGAGTGTCAATATGAGGAAATATTTTATGTCTCAAGATCATTATATTTGGAAATTATCCTTAGATTGATATACTGTACCCCCTATTCCTCCTATAGATATAACATGTAAGAAGGCTAGTGAAAATAATTCAAAAGTAATGAATGGTATTATATGTGGCCTGTCAGAGGAAGAAGTTGTGAAGGTGATGTACTATATGTATGCTAAATAAATATGGAAAAAAAATGAAAACTATTCATGAGTGAGACTCCAAGGTCAATTTGGCTAAGTTATAAACCCATACAAGAAAATTTTGAAGCTTAAGGATAAATGAAGATGAGACCATTATCGCCTAATTGTTGAGGGTTGATGAAGTGTTCAACATCATAAGAGGCCTAGGTGAAGAATTGAAAGAACCTACTTTTTTTCAAAAACTTTTAAGATCTCTAAATCCCTATTTTGATTCCAAACTATCTGTTGTTGAAGAGATACAAGATTTAGACAAACTAGAGATGGATGGACTTCATGGCACCCTAACATACTATGAGATGAGGAAAAGTGAAGGAAGACCTATAATGAAGGAAGATGCATTCAAGGTAGAAAATAATCCAAAGGAGAATAATACATAAGGTAATAAATTCAAAGACAAATATGAATCTAATATTGATGATGAGGAGCTGATAACTATGTTTGCAAAAAAATTGAAGACAGGCTCAAGTAAACACAAGGGAAAACTACCCTTTTAATGATTTAATTATGGAGAGATTGGACACTTTTGTAACAAGTTCCATCATAAGCATAAGGAAAAGGATGATGAAGAATATGATGAAGGTCATGATTATGATAAGAGGTCTTATAGGTCTGATAAGAGTAAGAAAATATTTAGAAGGTATGATGATAAGAATTTTTTCAAGAACAAAAGAAGTATCTACACCAATGAAGATTACAACTCATCTGATTAGAGTGAGAGAATTGACTCTGAGAGTTAACATAAAGGTGATGGTCATAATGTTAATGAATTTATATTAATTACTAAGGAAGCAAGCTATTCAAATCAAGAAGAGTCCATATGGATTGGAGGTGTTATTGCTGATTCAAATGAAGAAGGAGATGAGGTGGACTTTGAGGCTGAGTAAATGAATACTATATAATAAATTAAGATGGTGAAGAATAATAATAGAGTGATGAGGTCTCTTATTAAATACTATGAGGAGAAAATTAACTTGTTTGAATTTAGACTAATAAATAACTCTAAGGAATAAGAGCAAATAGTCAAACAATTGGAGACTCAAATTGAGATTATAACCACAAGGCTAAAAGATAAAAAAGAAGAATGTGTAAGGTATGTATCTAAAGTTGATTATTTGAGATATGAATTGAATTAGGCATCAAGTGAATTTAAGTCCTTTTTGAGGTTTGAAAAGAGTAGCAATTATCTAGACAACATTCTGAGTAGTCAAAAGTCTGTTAATGATAAAACAAGTCTTGGTTTCAATGGAGACCAAAAGAAGAACACTAATATGATAAATAAGGTCAATGATCAATCAAATAATGAGGGTGCTGATAGAATGAAGGCTAATATTATCAGAAAACCTAAAATTATAATGTATTCTAACCCTTTCAATGGATATTGTTATTCATGTAACCAATTTGGACATAGAGCAAGGCATTGTAGAAGGCCCTCCAAGAATGAATATGCATGGAACTATGAGGAGAGTCATCAATCAAGAGGTATGGGTCATGATGTGTTTCTATCAAAAGGAATAGTGTGTTTCAATTGTCAAAAAGCTGATCATATTGTAAAATACTACAAGCATGGTTTCTCAATACAAAACAAGAAAGTTGAGGCTCCTAGAGTATACAAAAGAAGATAAGACAATGAATGAAAACCCAAGGTAGTTAAGTTTGATGACCAGTCTACAAGTCCAAGTGGAATATTTTATATGGTACTGCATAATCAAGATGTAAAGGATTACCAAGAATTATCTCTATCAAATCAAATTGTTGATGAAGGAGTCAATACCAATAGACCAAACCAAAATGTTGTTCAAACAAAGATTGAAGAGGTCAAGACAAAAGGACTATTCAAACCTAATAGGTCATGAAGGAAGTTTAGTCTAGTAAGGGCATGGAGATCTAGGAATCTCTTGAGCTTATGTTGTTATAGTTCCCTAAAGTAGAGGTTAGTCCATTAGGATTCATGGAAGCACTCAGCTAGTAAAAAAGAAATGTGAAGGATGTTTGGTCTTAGGGGGAGTTTGTTTTCTTTGTTAACATTTAGATTTAAGGTTCAATAAAGAGTATGCTATAGGTGTAATCACAAGAGATAGGTCACAGAGAGATTGTATGATGACTTGATCAAACCAAGTCATAGTCTTGATAATGTATAAATTTATCATGGAGACAAGGGAAGCCAATCATGCTCCAAGAGTAGGTATGTGATCTTGATTTATGTTAAGTTTGAATGAAGAGAAAAGGTGTGTTATTATAGGTCCAAGGATTATACAGATGACAAGAATATGACCCTTTGTCATTACTTTCAAAGGGGGAGAAAGTTCTAGTTAAGGAGAAAAGTTAGTTTGAAGAAGATCCAGCTTGGGGAGTTGTGAATGATCAGTCTTGTGTAAATTTTTTCCATAAAAAACAAAGGGGGACATTGTTGAGATATGTTCCTATTTTTGGTATTGATGCATTATTGTTGTCATTGATGTCAAAGTCAAGATAGCTATCATTAATGTCAAGGTTAGAGTTGAGTCCACGCATGGTGAGATGTGATGTGATAAAGAAGTATTATGATAGAATAATTTGAAGGCAACATAGTAATTTTTATAATGTTGATGGCAATGTAAAAATCAAAATCATGATACACTATAAGCTACTATTGCATACTAGGTGTCTTGAGAAGCCTAATTAATCCCTGAGAGAAGGTGTATGTATAAAGCATAGTGATGCTTGGTGATTTATGTCAGTATAGGAATGAAAGAGTATATAAATATTTTTAAACATAATAAAGAGGAAAATAATCCTTTAGATTAGTTTCATGGTCAAGTTTTGAGGATTAGTCCTTGCATGAAGAGGCTTAATGAGTAGGCACATGCTTGGTAGCATGTTAAGGTGAGCAGTCTAAGACTTGTATGAAGAAAGGTGGTAGTATGTGAGCATGGTATGAGATCATTTGAAATGTGGATGAGGTATTAAGATTAGTTCAATAAGTTTCAAGGTGAGTTCAAGGTCTAAGTATGACTGATAATTCAAAGCTTAGTGTGCAAAGAGACCTAGTGTGGCCTAATGAGGGGTCAAGTTAATTTACCAAGGTACCTGAGCTATTAAGAGAATTTAAAAATATGTGAGATGTTGTGTTATGTGTGTTGACTAAGTTTGAGGTCATATAATAAAGGAGAAAACATGAAAAATGGTGTTGAGGTCTTTTGGGTGCATAAAATGGGGTGTTACAAACCTGAGAAAGATTTTATTATGCTCACTAGATTGTTCAATATTTGCATGAGATCATAAGTATTCCATGGATTTTTGGGAAGGTTCTTAAATTTAATTTCTTAGAATTGGTTTTGGAGTTAAGGGATAATCCTCTATGAACAATTGCTAAGAATGAAAGGTAGTCAAAACCCTCATAAAACCCCCATAATGACTTAATAGGAAATATATTGTTGATTATGGATAAGAATGTTTTTTTTGAAATTTTTTTATTATTGGAACATGTAAAGGACTATTCCATGTTTATCAAAGGGTTTTAGTTTGTCATAAGAGTGAGTGGAAGCTATAGGAAACCCCTTGTTTCTAGGAATTTTGATGTAACAGGCAGGGTTGAATAGGTCAAAGCATGAAAATGAATGGAGGATGATGTGTAATACTTATAGTTTGTGCCAATATATTTTTATTTTAGGTTTTATATCTTAAATATTCTAAACTAATCAAGAAAGTTGACCTATCACTAAAAAGACCTAATGATCAAGATAATGAGAAAACTAGGCAGTAGTGAGAAAGAGATTAGGGATTAGTTGCAAAGGATTAGGGATGGATAAAAATAAATGCGGTCATTTTTAAAGAGATATAAATAATATCCCCTTTAATTATAAGTTTTTATTATTCTCATACACAATTATAAAGTTGTTCTTAAAGTGACCTATCTAAGACAATGTAGTCTGTGTAAGGTGAAGACATAAGATTGGTTTATAAGATATTGATATTGAACCTTATAAAATATAAATTCCTATATGTTATAAGGATTTTTAAGGATCATAACAAATAATTTTAAGTTCATAAATTTTTTCACATAGGTGTTCTAAATCTTGATCTTCATGACTGTGTTTTTGGAGCTACAAGCAATTTTCTGTGTGTGAGTGAGAATATTGTTCCTAAAATGTTTTTCATAGATTTGAAGAATCTAATGTTGTTTAAGTTGTTATAAAAGTATCATAGTTTAATTTTAGCCTATTTTTATTCATGATAAACTCCTATGAAGGTATGAAATGTCAAAGCATTTTGACTGGGTGTTTAAGGCCTGTGTGCAGTTCAGAGTGAGCATATGTAATTGATTAGTTTAAGGTTTTTTTTCCATGTTTGGTGATTTATAATGAAAATTATGTTGAAATTGATGTCATGGATATTATATCCATGTTATTTTTTTATTATGTGTAAAAATTGATTATATGCATCATATTTGCAAGACAAACTTTTTGGCAGTGAGAAGGTCTAATTGTGAGTAGACCTAACTGGGTTGTTCAAGGAGTGAAATGAGATAAATGGTGTTGGGGAAATAAAGGTGAGATTATTAGGGGTATAATTGAACCATTTTTGAAGTGTTTCATCCATTTTTTTAGGCTCGTAGTGTTCCAATGTGGTCAAGATGAAATGTGTGCTTTGAGAAGGCCTAATTGCATTAGGTCTCTACTAGGCCTAATGGTGGTTTTGGACCTTAAGGGTAATAACTGAACTATGTAGTGGTTGTTTAATTTTTGAAACATGGTTTTTGATAAATTAAAAAGGTGATCCAATTTTTTATATGTTCTTGGCTTACTAAGATAGGCGAGAGCAAGAGTTAAGTATAAAAATAAGGTCTAATAGGCCTAATTTGACAAGTTAGAATATCAAGGATATGAGCGAATGATATAGAGTTTTGGAAAATAGTTAGAGGGATTGAAGAAAATAAAATATGTGTTATAAATATGTCATGAATATATAAATATTTTCATATAGGTGATGAACAAGTTCATTTGACCTAATTCTACCAAGAAAAGGGCTAGTTGAGCAAGAAGGCCTAATAGGTTGTCTGAGAGAGATAGAAGAGTGAGAAGAGAAAAAGAAAGTGGTCATATCCAGTTGAGTGAGAATTTTTTTAAAAAAAGGTGATCAAATATTCAAGGTAGATGATTTTTTGTTAAGTTACCTAGGGGGTTAGAGCCTCCTTGTAAGTTGAAGCTTGTTGAAGGACTAGTTGAGTTGGTGCTTGACTACTAAGGGGTTGGTGCTCCTTGTGGGGTTGGTGCCTCACTAAAATTTTGATCCATTGATTATAGGACTGTATTAAAAGTGGTGTTTAGTGGGTTTTATTACCAAATAGGTTTTCCCACATATATCCTATGTTCTTATGTTATTTGCTTTCATAGATGCCTGTTTATGCATTGGTTAGTATGTGTATATGAATGAATGCTTTATGAATGATAAGTGGAATTGAATGATTTTTTCAAGGTAGTTTATTCAAACCCTCTTATTATTTATAATTCCAACATGAATATTTATTCAATAAAAACCATAGCCATATCTTCATTATCAGGCATGGTGGCTGAATAATTTCCATTCCCCTTTGGCAAGGTCAAACCTCTTAATGATAACTAAAATAAAACCTTAATTAAATTCTTGTTATATTTTTAAATTTTCAAATAGATCATAATAATGAAAGTGTCACATTCCAAATAAAACCCAAATTTTATTTATTTACCTAAGTATGCAAAATAACTCATAATGTATAAAGCTTCCAAGTTATACTTAATTCAACTTGATTTAAGGGGGTTATTTTCAATCTATATGACATTTATGCCTTGTCACAAAATGATAATTCTATCAAGAACCATGGTAATTACTGAATAATACAAGTAACACTTCAAATCACTAATAACCAAAAATATCATCAAGGTTATATGAATATGGTCAGATGAGATAATGAAACACCCTAACCTAATTTGGGTTATATCATAAAAGCATAATGTAACTAGTCAATTGAGATACATAAGAAAATCAACTAGATCAAAGCACTCAAACTTATACCAGATATAATTTAGTGAAAAACATCATAACACAACATAGGATTAGCATACATATGCAAGTTAGGACTCAAATTGAAATAAAAAAAACAAGATTTAGAAAAACTAATGCCAATATAATTTATCTCATTCAAAAAACTAAATGTGGTATGTGCATGGGTTTGACAGAGCTATCTCTACTCCCATTGTCATTATTTTCACCCCCATCTCTGATGATACTCTCCTTCTGAATTGCCTATGAGGGTGGAACAGTCCTACATCTACCTCATCAAATAATTGGTAGTTATCTTGTATCACAATAATCATAATTAAACTTTTGAAGGCAATAAATATGCAAATGAAATCAGTCCACCTAATCATAAAGCATAATAAAACATATGCCACAACTATAAATAAAGATATTCATAATGAAGCAAGTAATATAACTACCAAATCATATACAATATATAAATCCAACTCATAGATAAATATCAGATCTACTAATCATTAACCAGATAAGCCAATAATTAATGATTTAAATAGTCCTTAAGGGAAACTGGATGTGACATCTCCTCCTAAAATAGATCATCATCCCATTGACATTTATTTCAAACAATAGTTCATAAAAAAAAACTATGTTCAACAAGAATATAAATAATGTTTATTAGAAATATCAATACACAAATGAAAAAATAGTCTAAAAAACTCCTCATACTCCACCCATGTAGTACTATCCTTAGAATATTGGTCCTACTGGACCTTGAATTGTGATACTTTTACCTTGAATTGTGATACTTTTATATTACACAAGATAATCTTATGAGTATGAATTATTCTGATTAGTTCTACTATGACCAACCCTAGATCTTGAACCTATAATGCATTCCAATCCAAAACATGTGTAGCATCAACAATATACTTCTTAAGATATGAAATGTGAAAAACATTATGAATTTGTGCTAGAGTTGGTGGTAATGCAAGCCTATAAACTATAGGATTAATTAATTATTTAACCTCAAAGGGTTCCACATATCTAGGTGATAAATTTCTTGATTTTACAAACTTTATTGCACTCTTTTGGGGTTTGAACCACATAAAAACTTGTCTTTAACTGAGAACTTCCTTGTTCTTTTCAGAACAACATAATGTTTCTGTCTATTAATAGCTTCAACCAATCTCTGCCTTATTACTTTCATTTGCTCTTCCATTTTAACATGCATATCAAGTCCAAAGACCACTCTATCTTCTAATTTATCCTAATTGATTGGTGTTTTGCACCTTTTACTATATAATGCCTCAAAAGGAGCCATTTTAATATTTGATTGGTATGATTTTTTGTAATTAAACACAACTAATGGTAGGTATTCTTACCATTTAAATTGATGGTCCATATAATACATCCTTAAGATATTCTCTATGATTTGATTTATTCTCTTTGCTTGTCCATACTTCTTAGGGTGGTAAGCTATACTAAAATTTAGCTAAGTTTTCAAAGTTGAAATTAAAGTCTACCAAAACCTATAAGTCATCTTAAGGTTCATATTAAGAATAATATTATTAGGAAACCCATGAAACCTATAAATTTGTTTCACAAACCTCCTAGAAAGCATAGGTACATCATCAGTTATATTACTAGGAATAAAATGAGTTACCTTGGTCACTTTATCCACAACTACCAAGATCATGTCATGATAGTTCTTGGACATAGGCAAACCTTGGATAAAATCCATAGTAATAACTTAGCATTTCCATTCAGGTATGAAATGTGGGTATAAATACCTAGTAGGATGCACATGTTTAGCCTTGACTCACTGACACTCCAAGAATCTAGACATAAAATTAGATACATATTTATTAATTCCTTTTTAGAAATACAATGGTTTTAACTCTGATACTAGCTTAGTCACTCTAGAATGCCTTAAATATAGATCATTATGTAATTCCATTAGCACAATATTCATAAAATTTACCTTATCTAGCACATATATCCTACCATTGTACCTAAAAATTCCATCATTCTCAAATTATAAAACCTTGGTATCTATGATCTTGAGATTTTTTAGCCAAAGATTTCTTAACCTATTTGTAAAATTCATCTCCATGTGAAAATTTTACTACCTATTCTCAGAAAGTACTCCTTATTGTATCCAATATTGTTATGTATAATCTATGGCTAAGGGCATCTAAAAATCTATTTTCTTTTCCCTTAATGTATTTGAAATCAAAATCATAAAATGATAAAAAATCTAACCACCATCTCTGATGAGCATTGAGGTTAGGTTGGGTGAATGTATACTTAAGACCCAAGTTATCAATCTTAAGCTCAAAGGGCTTACCCAATAAATAATTTATCTAAACTTGCAAGGCATGAACTATGGAAACAAGTTATAAATCATGAGGGGTATAATTTTCGTCATAAGGTTTCAGTTTCTTAGATTCATAGGCCACGACCAAACCATCTTGAATGAAAAATCCTTCCAAAACATCTTTTGAAGAATCTGTTATCACTAAGGAAAGACCATTCAAACTTGGACTATACAATACTAGTGCAAAATTAATCCTCTATTTCATAACCTAAAAGGATTATTCACACTTATTTGACCACACAAAACACAATTTTTTCCACTAAAGAGAGGTAATTGGGTTATCAATCTTGGAAAAATCTAGTACAAACTTATTATAGTACCCTAATAAACCCATGAAACTATTCACCTCATGCACATTTTTGGGTGCTATCTAATCCATAATGGCCCTACTTTTAGCTCGATATAATGAAATTCCCTCTATGGAGATGATGTGTCCCAAGTATTGTACTCTCATTTGAAAGAAACATACTTGGATAACTTCCCATAAATTTTATGCTTCTATAATTGTTGCAAAACTAGTTATAAGTTCCCATTATGATCTTCTTCACTCTTGGAAAAGATAAGAATGTAATCTAAAAATACTAGCACAAAATGATCAAGATAATACCCAAAGACACTATTCATGACATGCATGAATACTACTAGTGCATTCATTAACCTAAAAGGTAGTATTTTGAAATCATAATGCTCATAATGAGTTCTAAATGCCATCTTTTGAATATCTTCCTCTTGAATCCTCAATTGATGATATCCTATATAGATGAATTTTTAAAAATATTGTAACACCATGAATTTGATTGAAAATATCATCAATACAAGTCAATGAATACCTATTCTTGATCATCACCTTTTTGAGCATGCGATAGTTGATGCAAAGGTGAAGTGTTCCATCCTTCTTCTTGACAAAGACTATAAGCACATCCTATGGAGAAAAACTTGACTAAATCAAACATTTGTCTAACATGTCCTAAAGTTGTGCAATCAACTCAACTAACTTAGTTGCAATCATTCTGTAGGGTGCCTTAGATTGTGATTTTGACCTTAGAATGCTGTTGATGGTGAAAGAACCTTTTTGGAGGCAACCCTAGTAGTTATTTTGGAAAAACATCCTAAAATTATTATATAAAAGGATAGTCTTCCAAGGTGGGTTCCTTAGTTTCACCAGTTTCATTCATTTTAACTAGGAATGATTGATATCCTCTATGTTGAGCCTTCTTCAACTATACATCTAAAATTTGTTTGAGATTTAACTCCCTCAAATTCCTTGGATTTGGGTTTGATTACACAAATAATCTAGACATTCAACCTTTATAAAGAAATAATCAACTTTAGATTTGTGCATAAAGATCCAATTCACTCTTAGGATCACATCAAATGACCCTAGTGGTGTTTCATAAAGATCAACAACCGTGGTAAACTCTACCAATATAATTTTAGCCTCTACAAGACATATATCAACCTTGACCCTAGACTCATTGTCATACTATACTGACCATGCATTTTACATAAAAATAACATTTCTAAATAGTTTAATCACCATTCTAAGAGAAATAAAACATTCAATATCTCTTGTATAAATTAAAATAGTAATTCGATGACCAAATAGAGTACCTAATACTTAGATGGGAGAGGTTTGGAATTCATTTTTTGATTATCCACTACTATGTGATTATGTTATTGAAAGATTCCTACTAAGATGTCAAGGTGGATGTATTCCTATTCTTCCATATGTCTTTCACCAAGGACAATATTTAGCATAATGATCTCCTCCACAATTAAAAAATTCACTAGGTGGTCCCTTCCTCTTAGCATGATTTGCACCCTTAATCCCTTACTTGAATTTACCTCCTATTTTCTTATTCACAAAAACATTACCTTTTTTTGTATTTTGATCATTGAGCCATTTCTTAGAGTTACCATTTCATTTCTAATTCTTCTTATTGAATGGTGTCTTGGAACTACCAAACTTTTTTCTATACTTCTCTTTGACCTTTGTTAGTGATTTTAGTTTTTGTTCCTTTTTAAAGACCTGATCCATGGTAGATGTTCTTTGCACATCCACTTCACACCCTATTTGGGGTTTTAGGCCCAAAATAAATTTCTTGATTTGGAAACTCTCATCTTTTTGGTACTGCAGAACATACTTTAAGATATTTGTAAATTGCTCCCAATATTCATTCACCAAAAAATCCCCTTGGGTCAAGTTCTAGAAATCTATCAAATTTTGGTCAAAATATAGATGAGGTAACTGCCATGATTTTTAAAGAGTCACAAATTAATCCCATGTGGTTGTATTAGAATCAAGATTCATCTTAAACTTCTTGTTGGCCTACCAAGTTGTTGCTTCATTAGCTAGTTGGTAAGGTCCCCATATAACCTTAGTTACCTCAGAGTAATTCTAAATATCAATGTAATTTTTCATCTCTATGAGCAAAGATTCATCTCCATCACCCAAAACCATACCATCAAACTTGGGTAGATTAACTTTCTTCATGTCACATGCAAGCTTTGCAACTATTTGAGCTATAGCCACTTGAAAATGTTCCTCATTCCCTTGTTCCTGAGGAACTTATTCTCTTAATGTTTTTCCTCTAGATATTACTATTCCTTTTCCTCTTTAGGTCCATGGAATTCTCACTCAAGATCCACTATTCTATCTATTGTCTATTCATAACAATGGAAATTTGATTTTCATAGCTTGTTATACTACTAACTAATTAGGATTAACTGAAGGGTTTGGATTAGTAGGTCCCTCTCCACTTGATTTACCACACACCGTTATCCTCAATATATTTAGGATAATATAATTATGTTAGTGGACTTATTAGGTTAGAGAGATAAACCTTAAGCCCTAATACCACAATGTTAGAACCCATTGGGCTTAACCAATTTTTTATCACATGAACTTAATTATAAAATCATTTGCATTTATATATTATTTCTTGAAAAATAAATGAATCTTAATTAATAAATTCTATAATGAAATTAACTCACTAGATAAAATCTAATCCATTTAATGCTCAATAATAAATTAGACTACAAGCTAAATAAATATAATACGATTACAATAGAATGAAGCAAGTAAAAAAAATACTGATATAATCCATAAATCATTCATGAATATGCTTACAACCACTGCTATTTATAATTTCATAATAATATACAAATTACACAGCCACTACTATGTTACATATCCATCAAATAATAAAGTACAATATAGTACAATGTTAAATATACAATATAATGAGTACGATAGTAAAAATGAGATAATCAAACAACTCTATGATTCATAACATATCCTAAGTATAATCCCAAAAGTTGAATCAGCTGATAAAGGATGAGCATCATCCAATCGATTTACCTTCAACCATAGACCAATGCTATCCTACACACCTCCCCACTGGGAGTGACCCTACCCTTCATGGAGGGGAAGATAATAATGATGCAAATATTGATAAATCAACCAAAACTTATGTGTGTAATACCACTATTATATGGAAAAAGCAAATATACCATGGAATCCATTCCTCTATCTAAATGATATTGACAAGCACATGTAAACTAGAAGTACAATGAAATGATAATGTCTCAAATATAACATTACTTTTGCCAATTTTTTTCATTATAGTATTTGTATTTATAAATCTGAGTCATTTCACTCACACAAAATTCTATGCTACTCAATCATGACTTAAATACAATATCAATGTATAAGTATATGATTTACCCATTGTCATACTCATATACATATCCCCTGTTATCCAAATATAATATACATATAAATATTTAAAAGTAGAATGGTACAACTTCAATAGGCAATAAATACCATGTAACAATCAATGATGTAAGAAAACATCAATCAAGAATCCAAATGGTTCTAATTACTTAAACATATATATTTATCAATCCATATATTCCATAGCAAATATGTTCATTTGACTAGAACAAGAATCAAGTTTTTTAAGTCTTTATTTCTAACATATCCTTCAAACATCATTCTTGCATATACATATATAATAAATATCAATCTGTAGTTAATAAAATATTCCAAGAATCTCAAGTAACCTTCATTAGGATATAACACTATAAGCTACCCTTTTAAAATTTTGTATTTTTTTATATCATTATGTACTAAGATAGAATAAACATTATATTAGAACTAGGTGATATTCTAGTCATATTATTCATACAAGGTCTACCTTTTTTACTCTTTTATTCAAACCATTAAAATTTCATAAACTATGGGAAAAGGGTATTCAAAAATATATCTATGTATGCTATCATCCAAGCAAACCAAAAGAATTGAATTTGATTTAATATAAATAGATTTACACATATAAATTCAATTTCTACTCAGAATACTAGTCATAATCTATAGTTGTACATGAACTTTTTATGTCACAAAATGAATTAATATAGAAAATCAATGTTTGGTACTCCATAGAATGGCATAATAAATTCCTTTTTACGTCTTGATATGTTCATTCTTTCTTATATGCACAATGACATCATGAATTTTGAAGGTCTAAATTATAAATTATGTATATCCTCATCATGAACAACTAACATTATACAAATCTATGGGATCTTCAATCTATTTATAGGTATTACCATACATTCCATCTGGTATTTTCAATTCCATATACACTTCTATATTAATGTACATGAAACCTCATTTTTTGTTTATAAATTGTATTACCACTTACAAATTCTTAGTTCTATCTATGGCTAGGTTAACAATTAAAGAGGCCTTTGTCTATTGACTTTTATCTTATTTTATTTTAATCAAAATGCAATATCAGAAGTTCATTTTCAAGCCTGTAATCACTTAAACAAATACATTTAAGGATATTACACACACACACACACACACACACAAATAAAACCATATTCATGCATATATATCTATATAGTTTATAAAATTTTATCTCTATCACCATTTAAAAAAATTTCCCATGCTATACCAATAAATCAACTAAAAGTCAATTTGAAACCCATTTACAACACTCAGGGTTCTTAGCATGACCTATGATTGTATTATTTTTATAAACCTAGTCATTATCTCTACACAAAATCAAATACAAGTTTATATATATATAAACATGCACACACACTAACATACATACATACATACATATATACTATGGATATATGTTTATGTATGTGTGTATATATACACACACACACATACATAAATATATTATGTATGTATGTGTGTGTGTGCATGTGTATACGTGTGTGGTGTGTGTGTGTGTGTGTGTGTGTGTGTGTGTGTGTGTGTGTGTGTGTGTGTGTGTGTGTGTGTGTGTGTGTGTGTGTGTGTGTGTGTGTGTGTGTGTGTGTGTGTGTGTGTGTGTGTGTGTGTGTACTACATATTGGGATTATACACACCACACACACACACACACATACTATGTATATATGTACATGTATGTGTTTATATACACACACACATACATAAATGTATGTATGTATATGTGTGTGTGTATACATATTGGGATTATATATATAAGCCCATAACTAAGTATATATATATATATATGGAGAGAATGATATGAACTATAGTACTAGAACTAGTTGCACACACACTAACATACATACTTTTTATTTTACATACATACTATGGATATATGTATATGTATGTGTGTATATATACACACACACATACATAAATATATTATGTATGTATGTATGTGTGTGTGTGTGTATGCATATTGGGATTATACACACCCACACACACACACACACACATATATACACACACACACATACTATGTATATATGTACATGTATGTGTTTATATATACACACACACATACATAAATGTATGTATGTATATGTGTGTGTGTATACATATTGGGATTATATATATACAAGCCCATAACTAAGTAAAAAGATCCATGATACTTATGGAGAGAATGATATGAACTTAGTACTAGACCTAGTTGTATAAATAATGAGCTCATACTTTTTATTTTTCATATATATATATATATATATATATAAGCCCATAACTGAGTACAATGATCCATGATACTTATGGAGAGAATGATATGAACTCAATACTGAACCTAGTTATATAAACAACAAGCTCAGACTTTTGATTTTTCATTTATATATCTTATAAAAACCTTAATACATGATAGAATTGAAAACCTAATGTATAGGATCTACATATGCAATTAATTATCAAAGCATATAAATGAACATAGATCAATTGACATAGTCTTTTGGTATTTACCGTGGTAAAACCTCAAAGAGGTAAAAAACCTATCAATGATGATTATTCAAATTATTGAGAAACAAGACTCAATACAACATATTATTTATCTTCTCACTTCTATTAAATATCCTTCAAAATTTTTACAAGTTTAATATGATAAAATAATTTAATATTTGAATGATTTCACAATAGGGGTAAAACCCTATTTATAGGGAAATACCAAGGGAGGTAACTGTTGTAAAAATAGGTCCATCCATCTTGATAAAAAAATTTAAATTTGGTAACTGCTAAATAATTATAATTTTATTATTTATTTACATGAGATTTCTACCTCATGTTAGTAAATGATATATTATTACTATTTAATTAATTAACAAGGCTTAGGGTCAATTAAGCTCACTTAAAATTATATGCTTTAACTATACAAACAATTGACTCGAGATTACCAGGATTATAATATTTTGTAGTAAATCCATTAGTTGGTAATGGCTCAAGGGTTTTGAAGAGAGATGAAATAAATACGATCTAAGTCTAGGCTCAAACACAAACCAAATATTTGCTATGTACAACTCAACCTTAGCTCTATAGCTCTAAGGATGGAATTGAGTTTCAACCTGAGGTCTATAGACCTGTAATTATAAACAAGGTTTTCAACAAAATGATTCATTCCACATAACATTAAATATAGTAAAACCTATACCAGGAAAAATCCATTATTATATTTCCAAAACTCAGAACAATGAAAATAAAACCAACCTAGTTCTTTTCAAGTTGTTATTCAATATTGAGAATGAATGGCCTTGTCTTTCCCTACAACCGAGTTTCCTCTTTCTTCTTTTTTTCCTTCTTCTACCGTGGTGCCCCTTCATTTTTTCCTTCCTTCATTCTTATTCTTTTTTTTTTGGTTCATGCACATTTTACATGATCTCCAAATTCTCCTCCTATTATGCAAGTTGCCCATCATGTAACTCCCCTATTTAATGCACCACTCTAATCTTTATTTAGTTAAACCTATAGTCAAAACTCCATTACTAGGCATGGCAATAAAATATCCTCCATTCACCCTTGACAAGGTTAACCCTCTTAATTATAAAAAAACAAAACCCTAATTCCATTCTCATTTTCTTTGGACATTTGAAAATACATCATAATAATGAAAGTATCACGAAGCTTCCAAACAAAACCCAAATTTTATCTATTTACCTAAGTATTCAAAATAACTCATATGTATAAAACTTCCAATTTATACTTAAGTCAACTTGCTTTAAGGGGGTTATTTTTCTATCTGACCTTTATGCCTTGTCACCAAAATGATAATGCTATCAAGAACCAAGGTAATATAGAAATAGTACAAGTAACACTTCAAACCACTAATAACTACAAATACCATCAAGGTTATATGAATATAGTTAGATGAGATAATCAAACACCTTAACCTAATCTAGGTTATATCATAGAAGCATAATGTAACTAGTCATATAAGATACACAAGCAAACCAACTAGATCAAAGTTCTCAAGCTTCTACCAGATATAATGCAGTGAAAGAAATCATAAAACAATAGAGGAATAACATAAATATGCAAGTAATAAATCAAAATGCAATCAAATAAAACTAGAATTAGAATAACCAGTGTAATTATAATTTATTTCATTTAAAAAACTAAATGTGGTGTGTGTATAGGTTCGATAGAGCTCTCTCTACCCCCATTATCGATATTTTCACCTCCCTCTTCAATGATACTCTCCCTCTAAACTGCCTATGAGGGTAGAAAAATACTACATCCACCTCATCAAATAAACTAATAGTTATAATGTATTATAATAATCATCAACATATAATCATAATTAAACTACTGAATGCAATAAATTTGTAAATGAAATTAGTCCACTTGATCATAAAACATAATAAAACATTTTCAACAACTATCAATAAAGATACTGATCATGGATCAAGTAATGCAATTACTAAATCATACAGCATATAAAAATTCAAATCATAAATAAATATTGGATCAGCTAATCGTTAAATAATAAGCCACTAATTAATGATTTAAATAGTCTATAGAGGAAATTGGATGTGACACACAAATCATAGAGGGTTATTATTAAAAAAAGTGTGAAATGTCATTGTGTTATTAATTCCATTATTTGTATTGATTTTCCCTCTTGAATCCATTTGAAACATAATTTTAAATGTGATAACTTATCCACACATCATTCTTCTTGCTGAATTAATTTTAATTAATTATTGATGATTTAACATTAATAGTTAAATGTTTAAAAGCACTAGTCAACTGATGGGATTTGTTAATGTAACATGCCATATTTTCCCTCATTGAATTTATTTTATTTTACTTCCCATGATTCTAATAATGGATCCACTTTGGTAAAAATGCATTATGTTAAGTGTGTCAATTTTGAATTAATGTTGGTTGTCCTTCCTTCATACTTTGTTTTTCTATGCCTCATTCCTAGACTTAATTGATGACCCCCATGTTGACTTTGCATGATGTCATTCCTTTCTTGATAGGTTACTTTACTTATCACACTCTACAAATTTGAATTTTTCAACTTGGTTCTAATGTCCTATAATATGTATATTGCACTATATAGCTACACTAAAAACCTAAAACCAAAATAAGAAAACTATACATTAAAGAAAATCATAATCTATATGGTGCCACTCAGTGCCCTCTTTGATTTTCCTACATGATATCTAATAGATATTATTGATGGTAAGGCTTAAGCCTATAATAATTCACATGTCATAGGATAATGGAAACCTAAAGGTCCTTTAAAATAATTGTTCCTTATTATGAGACATTATGAATAATGTAAGGTATTTTCCATTAGATGCATAACTTACCTAGAAATGCTTGAAAACTGATATCCTGTAATAATAATTCTTATTCTGGAAAAAAATATTTGGATCCTAGATTGTGATAATGCTACACTTTTTGACATTGCTTCCAAAATTCTTATTTCCATTTTCATCTTTTCCTATTTTCTTCCATCCTAGTTAAATCCATCAGTTGTTCCTGAAAAGAGTCTTGATCTCCTAGTCACATGATCATGGTAATTCAAAGACTGGGGAATATATATTTCATTAGCATGAATTCTTATAGCCCATAAACTAGATGAAATGGAGTTAAACATGTCACACACTTTAATTTTTATTATATAACCATATGATCATCTGAATTTTATCCTCTCAATCATCTCTTTGAATATTGTATATTTTTGTGAGCATATTTCTAATGACTTTGTTTGATGCCAATGCTTGCCCATTGGCTTGGGGATGATATGTAATGATTTTTTGGTGTGATATCATAAAAGAGTCTTGATGGTGTTATTGAGGAAATGTGTTCCTCTATTAATAACCAACTTCATAGGACATCCAAATATGGTAATAATGTTCTCATACAAAAATTTGCTTACATCCTTAACACTATAGCTTGGTGTTGTATCATCTTCTACTCATTTAGTTAAATTAATCCATCATAGTAATTATGTACCTTACATGACTATGTTTACTGGGTAGATTGATTGCACCTACAAAGTCAATTCCCCACTATTCAAATGGATGCTTAACTAACATAGGATTTAACGACATTTCATCTCTATGATTAGGCCTTCCCATCCTTTCAAAAATGTCATAGTGTTTTTTTAATTGGGGTGCATTTTAAAATAGAGTAAGAAATCATAGGATACTTTATAAAATCTTCCTTATAGTGGATTCTCCTTGGAATGTTCACCTATGATTCCATGATGTGCCTTTTAAATAAGTTTTGGTTGTTCATGATCCAACACTACTCTATGGAATACATCATCTTTGCATATTATGTTGAGAAATCCATTAATGATGCTAATGGAATGGCTCTTATGATCAACTAATTTTTATCCCTTCCACCTATCATGATAGAAAAATTACTTATTTTAGGAAATTGGCTATCTTCCATGTTTTTTAGAATCATAGAGACATGAAACAAATGGGCATCAAATGATTCATCTTGAAGTTCTTAGGTTCATCTCCATTGCATATTTGTCTCAAGTGGTCTGGTCCCACATTTTAACTACTCGACTTCACATTGATTTTGAACTAAAATTATTGAAGCATCATTAACCATTAAGATATCTTCCCTATAACATGGGTGTATTTAATATATATCATAAATCTTGGTGATCAATAAAAAATTCAAATGACATTACTATAAGGTAGTGTCTGAACTTATGGAGTGTGAGCACCATTGCTAAAGCTTCCCATTTTATAGTTGTGTATTTTTTCTCTCCAAATAAGATTTTTTTAATTGTGAAAGGAATGGGATGGTCCAATCTTCCATCTCTTGGATGTGCTAGAATAAATCCTACTATAGTTTCTAAGGCATCTACTTGAACATGAAATAGTTTGTTCTAGTCAGGAAAGACCAAAATGGGAGCTATTACTAGCCTCTAATTTAGGTCCACACATGTTGTTTGGAACTATTTAGTCCATTAGAACTTATTATCTTCTCTATGAGAGATTATATAGTTGTTTATCCTTTGATTAATTTTTTTAATATCATGTATGACCCAAGAATGAATACAATTCTATAGATATTGTAAGATGTCACATACTAGCAATACATGCAATTTTGGATTGATCAACTATAATCCCATCTCTATATACTATATGACCCAATTGGACACTAAAAGGTGTAAAGAACAAAAAATTATTTAGGTTAAATTTGATTTTAGAGATAGAAAAAATTCCAACATCAAATGCATCATAGATAGGTGCTACTTGAATAAGTTAAAAATAGCTCAATTGTCTCAAAAGATTTCCAAGAAATAATGGATGAAGTATTTAAATGTAATGACCATAACCCTAGAGAATACAACAGGTGAATTTTTTAATTTAAAAGGCATTAAATTATATATAAAAGATACACATTATGTTGCAAATGTGGTTTTAGTTTGATCTTTTGTTGTGATCAATATCTAATGATAGCCATTGAAACATTTATAAAATAATACACTGCATGTCCTATGCATGACTCAAAGACTTCATTTATGAAATGAATTAGGAATGGATAATTAATATAAGCATCATGGAGTGATTTATAGTTCCCACATACTTTTATTTATCCATAGTTATTGGGCTACACCACCATTAGGCTAACCCAATCTAATTTTTCCACCCGATAGATAATACTTACTTCTTGCATTTGATCTAGTTCAATATTTACCTTTAATTTCATGTTAAGGTTTAGATTGTATGGATATTTTTTCATAAGATGTGTGAAATCATTTATTTTTATGTGCATCTCCCCTAGTGAAGGGTCTATTCTACAATATTTGTTGGAAATACATCCTGATAGTCAACTAATAGTTGTAGTCTCTCTGAATTCTCATTCTGCATCTAGTAGTTACCTAAAGTCATAATTTTTGGCATAGATTCTATCCCAATACTCCCTACCAAATTATTTATGGATTATAATATATTTTATTATAATCCCTTCAAATTTAATCTTGTAATGTTATTTATCTTTTTGTCTCCTGAATGTTAAGATTTCACAGTTGTTGATCTTCAATTTGGTCTATGATATTGGATATATGCTCCTCCACTTTTTGATCTAGTTTAAAAAACCCCTTAAAATATAAGTTTTCATCACTATAATTGGAATCATCATGTTCCTCCTTATAATTTTTTTTATTGCAAGGTTTTACCAAAAGCTTCTATTTTTATTTACTCTCATAGTTTTACAAATCTACATTCAAGTTCTTTACTACTTCTTCCTATAAAGTGCAGTCTAGTGTGAAAATGAGATCCTCCACTCAGACATGGCATCATAATATCTTCAAATTTTGAAGATATTTATAAACCATGGGGTTTTAATATTCAAATATAAATGTTTTAATAATGTATTTTTGGGCCTATGACCAATTCTTAGTTTCCATTTTGTGCTGTTGATGTATGTACCATGTAGTGGGAATGATGTCAAAGTATGCTTGAATACATGTACCTACTATTTGAGTTCTATAAATTTCATAGACCATACATCTACATACATATGAATAGGAATTTATAGACATTACCCTTCTTGGAAAAATGACCTTTGTTCCCTACTAGAAGGTGGTACTTGGAATCAAACTTGTAATAGTTTGCAAGCATCATCCCTTTGCAATTAATTTGTCATGTAGAGTGCCCAAAAAGTTACATCAGGTATTTTTAGTTCATAGTTTAGTTCAGTACCCTTTGGTATTTATTAGTCACATAATGTTTTATTTTGAAGATTAATTGATCCAAATTATCAGTTTCAAAATATTAAAGTAATTGGCATTTTGTGGCAAAAACCATTCACATCAAATACACTTCATGATCTCCTCTTACCCATTTCATCTTGTGGGTATTTGAATCCACACTGATTGAAGATGTAATTTCCAAAGGTAAAAGACCTTATTTTATTGGCTTGGGATAGTCCATGTCCATCACACCTACTTTGTACAAGAATCCACTTGATACCTTACCAGAGATCACACAAATAATGACTTACATTCTCCTATTTACAATTATAGAACTTGTGCCTTTGTATCATAGGTACAGAATAATTTTTTTCAATTTTTTGTAGCTTCTATTGAAGTTTCATTTTTGGATGAAAATAGTGGTACTCTGTAGCTCACTGTGTATTATTTTTAGATTATGTGCTCACCTTGAACCATTATTATCTCTATAGGAAAAGAGTGAATCTAATTCTCTGGGTATTATGTATAGCTTTCACTTGAATTTATTCAAGGATATAATGATAATTTTATCCCCTTGGTGTGCCTCTAATTGATTTCACACTATATTAATGGTCATATAACCATCATAAGCTCACATATCACCAATCAATGTAGGATAGTGTGTTTCATCAGTATTCATGTCAATTACTTTAAAATATCCTCACAAGCTTTGGATAGTGAATTTTATTTGCACATCCTCAATCAACCAATAGGTTCTACCCTCCCATACCTTTTGAGACTTAGTGTTAATTGAATATAATTGATATTTGGTCATCCAATAACTTCCTATGTGGACCAAGGAATCATATTGATAATGCTTCCAAAACAAAATACATTGTTTGGTAATTCATATCCTAATAATTCAAATCCATTCAAGATTCAACATCCAAAGGTTTCTTAGTCTTCACATAATATACTACCTTATCAATGCATTTTTGACCTCTGTGTGTGCATCCAATAAGTTATATAGAAGAATTGTAATATTCTCTGGTATGTAAATTTCTTAGAGTGGTTAGAAGTTTAAAGAGATCAGTCAAGGCACTAACTACTCCTTCCTATCTCATTATGCACATAATTTTTATATACATTTTCATATCAATGGTTGTGGCATCACCGTATATCATAGTTTACTATTAAATTTATATATAAATTGAGCTACTTGATACATAAAACCCTTTTCCATTATATTTTTAGAATATTTAGCTCGCTATACCTTTATGATTATTTTTTCTTGTGACATTTATAAGGGAGGCAATCCCTACTCTACATGTTGATGCCATGTAACCACTTGTATGAATGTAGGATCCTTAGGGTGAGAATTTATCAGGTTCATGTTGACCAAATTTGATCTTAAGTCAAATTAGGTCAACCCAATGTATATTAAAACTTTATATAAGGTATTTTTAGGTCATAAAATGTTCACATGGTCATGTTTAAGGTCACTTAATATGTTTCACCTTAGTCTTTTGTGTCATTTGTTTTAATTTTCCCTTATATCATCTTTTTGGTCATTCTAGGGGAAGTTGTATGTATTTTTCATAAAATGAAAAATTTAAAAGTGTCCTCTAACATACCATGTATCATTTATATGTTAGGAGTTAGTTTTAAACTAAATAAATGCAAGTTTAATGTGGATTCAAGAAGATAACAATAGTTTTAGGTAGTTAAAGGTAGTTGTATAGTCTAAAAGGTATACTTGGCATGTGGGAAGGATCAAGAGTGTCAATTTCAGATCCCCATAGTATTTTACATGATTAATATGTTATAGAGGTTTAAATTTGGAAAAAATTGGGCTATCTCCTTCATATCTATCCTAGACAAGGTCATACAAGTTAACCGGTTTACTCTCAGTACGAACATGACGATGAGAGTTAGTATGAGTACACTTGAGGGTTGAATTTAGTCTTTTTGGTATCTCATTCCATGGTCATGGTTTACATTTTTATGGTATTTCATTTATGAACCATCCTTAATAATGCTAGTGACTTAACATTACTTGCACATATCCAATGGCTTCAAGTTTATCATCTATCTATATTAGTCCTAGTCAACCAAGTAGTGAACATGATCTTTTAGAGCATTTATTTTCTCTCCATGTTGTTTCTAACCTATTTTTTAATTTTATCTTGAAAATATAGGTAATATCATCCTTGATTTTGGAATGAAAACCATCAATGGTCTGCAAAATAGGGTTTTGTCAATTACAATGTTATGTCCTCCTGAGTGTGATTCTAAGTCAATGTTAATATGTTGTTTTCACTTCATACATATCATGAATGGTAAATATTTCCCATTTAAGTACATATAATTTTAATGAGATGAGTTTTTAATGCACTAAGTAAAGATTTATCAAAGTTCCAATATGCAGAGTCACCTACAACCACCTGTACGCATGTATGGACAACTATAAGGCTACTCAAAACCCAAAAAATAGGTTATGCATATTCCAATGAATTTAATGGAAGTTATCTAGTTATATATAGATAATAATGTTAACGTTTAAGTTAATTTAGACCTGTAGTCAGCTAAATTTGGGAAAAGTGTAAATGAGCAAACTTACCTTAACATCTCTAAATGAGTTTTTTGCTCATACAATGAATCATCTTTGGGTGAGTGTTTATGTGGTTTATTAAAGTCTAATCACTTAATTATTTTATCTTGAATGGAGATGTCACTTATCAACATGAAAGGAATATTTATAGGTCAAAAGAGGATAATGGTTAGATGATTTCAATTCAATCAAGTTTTCACTATAGACACTCAGTGAAAGCTATAATACTTTCAAGCAAAATGAACCCCAAACTTGTAAACTCTTAGTGAATTAATGGAATAAATATGGAAGAATTAACTATAGATATGAGTGAGTTCATCAAAGTGTGGAATGGTCCTTAGTGACCTCAATAGATGATGGAGGTCTGAAAACATAATGTTTAAGCATAAATGTCCACCTACAAGATTCTTGATTATCCAAATGAGTGAAAATATAAATGAAAGCTCTTGGGTGACTATAGGATGTTGTTTATAGTTTAAATGAAGAGGGAAAAAGTGTTATAAATCCTTTAATCCATTAGATCATAAACATGTGGGTTATACACATAGTTAGACATGGTTAGGCCTTTTAGGCCTATAACTAGGCCTAAACCCTCAGGGTGCCTAACTTGATTTACAAGACTACATGAACATTAAAAACCATATGAAGACCTTTATGGGAGAGTGGAAGAATGTTTTAAAGAATTTTTTAGCAAATAACATCACATAGGTGGTCAATTTGACCTAATTTCCACCTCAAACCTACTCAAAATTCAAGAAAGAGCTTGAGAGCCCATGTTCATTTGCTCAAACCTATATAGATGAGCTGAATGATGCCTCAAAAAGTTAAGGATAGTTTAAGGGGGTCTATGAATTTCTCTTAGTGTAATTTTTTTAGAGGTTGGATGTCAAGATTTTATAAACAATCATTAATAGTCTAGGAGACCAAAAACCCTCCTAAAACCCTTGCTTGGACCCAATGGAGAAGAAACAAATGGAGATGCATCTAGGAGGGGTAAAATTGCCATGAAAGTGATTGGGACACATCTTTAACTCCCTTAGGATACTTGACATCCACTTTTGCCATATTATCACTTGTACAAGTAGGGTTAATACTGAGTTTATTATAGGTTTTGATGTGTTTGATTGGTATAGAGGAGAATGGATAAGTGAATATCATTATGGGAGGTGTTTAGAGACTTATTTAAACTTATCAAACTCAATTATCACCATTATTGTGAGTGAAAATATCTCTGCTACACTTTTCATGACTTACAATCTAAATGAGAGAGTGAGAAAGCTAAGTGACTACTTAGTGAGATAGTGATCAAAGTGACTTGGAAAATTTTAAGGTCTACCTAATGGAGTATAAGGAAAGGAGGTTATAAAAAATTACCCTACATCATTTGAAATTAATATCCATGAGTAATTTTAAGCCACTTAGGTGACAAGTGTGAGGATAGACTTAGAGGGCCAATGATGAATGAATGCAGTAAGTGAATGACAAGTGAAAAGGATGAGTCCATTAGTTGAAGATGAGTACATGAATTACATATACAACTTATACACCTTCTCATGTTAGATCATATGTGTCAAATATTCCTATTGTAGTTTTTGACAATCAAGTGAACCCCTCACCATCATGAAAGTGGTTTCAAAGGAAGACAATGAAGATTTCTATGCCAACTTGAGGAAGGTTGTCTACTTCATACTGATACATGTTCATGAAATTTTCTTGACCTATTTTACAACTGATTTCTTTCAATTGTAACTAGTTTCTAGAGTTTGAAACTTGGCCTTGTGACCTTTGAGCTTCAGTTCTTCTCTCTCTTTTCATATGTTTTATATATTCAAGCCTTTTTAGCTTTGTAAGGGATTCATAATTGGTATGGTAAAGGCCTTTTGGTTTTGACACCTAATTTTCCTTCTGAGTAAATTTTTATTAAGTTTATTCTTTCTCTTCAATCCCTTTCCTAAATGTGTTAAGTGGTTTGTGTGGTTGATAAGTGATGAACATGCTCTCCTTGTTTCCATTTATGATCTTGCATGTTTGTGTGGGTGATATATATTATAATAGGTTTCATAAAGTGTATTTTTTGTTAAGTGTGTCTTGAAGTGTGAGAGTGATTATTAGCATCTTATATCAGACCTTATTTTAACCCAC
This sequence comes from Torreya grandis, assembly GCA_037957365.1. Classification (NCBI taxonomy): domain Eukaryota; kingdom Viridiplantae; phylum Streptophyta; class Pinopsida; order Cupressales; family Taxaceae; genus Torreya; species Torreya grandis. Next base: position 2,776,525 of record JARHVA010001583.1, read on the forward strand.
CTCTAGATAGGCATAACAATCTACCTCTATGATAAATACTTATGCTAGAAGGACATAGAGTTGAAGTCAGTTTGAGTAATCTTATTTTTTAAGTATAGATGCAAGTGTGTTGTGTGGAGTTATCTTTGTGTATCACCTCATTATCATATGTTTATTTTATGTCTCCTTATTCCCTTTTCACCCCCAATAGTGATTAATCTAGTGTAGTGTGATCCTAGAAGATAAATCAAGGGAGTTAGCCCTTTTAAACCTAGAGATCTATCTCTTGTAGTAATTTGTTTATTAAGGGAGATCATTCCATTTTTTCATAAAATTGAGAAGGTCTACTTGAATTATATAAGGTTAAATTTTAGGCCTCAACAATTTTATCACACTCGGTGGGACATGAAGTCCATGAAAGTTGTTTAAGGTAGATGTTGGCTTTGACAATAAGGAACTCTAACAGTCCACTTTTTAAAGTATTTGGTGATTCTAAAGTTTCAATCTTGGTTTAATATTAGTGCACTCTTTCATGCCTAAGGTAAACACAAGGTCTCTCACCAAAGGCATACCTTTTGAATTTCAAGATCTTCCTCTTTATTCCTAAAAAATAAGTAGATTTGAAAATATCCATCCCTATCTAAAGAGGTCATATCTTGCTCATAAGCCCACAAGAAAGAGATTGATTCCCCCATTCTTGTAAATTATTTAGGCCTCCATGGCAAGGAAACATAATTTCATTGCCTTCAATAGATATAGCCCTATAAGACTTACTCAATATGACGATATCCCTATATCTTTCCTAAAAAATGTTTCATCATAAACTGATGAGTCTTTCATCACACCCATTAAGCATATAAGAAATATTGCTATCTTCTAAAATTTCATCACATCATAGAGGATAACATTGAAATTAGGTTGTTAGATATATCCTTTAAAGGAAAAGATCTTGACTGGCATGGAACATAGGCACTTAATCAATCAAAACTTAAGATGAGTTGGGAGATACATTGAAAAGAAGATTTGAGGACAAGAGTGACAACTTATCACTAATGGATTAGTTGACCACCATTAGGAGAGCACATCAAAAATTAATTCAAGACTTCAAAATAAGGTTTTAGAAGGCATGGGATAGAATCCCAATCATGGTAAGACCAATATCTCACCATGCTTTCCTTTATTACCTTAAAACATTGGATAGTGATATTGTGATGATGATTCAATCTGGCTAATGCCCATGAAGTGGCCATTAGTGTAGAGAATTATTTGATTCAATATGGGAATATTTCCCAAAGACCTCCTATCTCCTATTTCCTGATTTGAAAACACCTACACCTATTGTTGCTCCTATTCCTACACCTAAAAACAAGTTTATTATCCCTAGTCAACCAAACAAGTCTAATAAGGCAAATTAGGTGAGAGATTTGAATCAATAGGTCCTAGGTCTGAAGATTATTATCTAATAACATAAAATCAAGCCTTTCCAAAGTCACTATTAACCTAATCAGTCCTACCCCAACTATCAAGGTAATAAAACTCCCTTCCAAGGTCATCTTCAAGGTCAAGGACAACGAGTTCAATCACAACCATGTGGTGGATATAACCCAAATGCTTTTTCTACCTCAATGACACTAGTGCCTACTCAAAATATCCTTTCCCAAGTACACAATAGTCAACCTTTATTAGATAAACCTTATGATCCATCTACCTATGTTAATGATTCCTTCAACCAAGCCTTCATAGGAAATTTGGGAACTATGCTAGCTATGACTCAAGATGAAGTAACAAATAAAGGGATGTTTTATGGGAAGGGTGATCAAGTGGGGTCTATATTGGGAAATTGGAATCAACATGAATCATGTGTAGTCAATAATCAAGGGTAACCAAGCATAGATGTGAATTCTATAGCTGTAAACATAAGGAGAAAAAGGAAGGTAATTGAGGAAGTTCAAGGGGATGTTAATAATTATCCAATAAATGTTCAAAGTAAAATATATTGTATGTCTAATGTCATTCTAAGTGCATAAGTAAGTCAATATATCATAATACTAGGAGTGTTTTCATATCTCAAAATTCTCATGATGTAGGCAAAACCATTCCTCCTAATGGACAAGAAATAGTTAGTGGTCCTTTCACTAATATTATGGAGAAAATGAAGAGGTCTCATGTGAATGTATCCATATGGGATACATTGGAAATACTTGGAAAAGAAGACATACTTAAATAAGATCTTTCCAAGCTCAATTTGACAACCAAACAACCTATCCAAAGAGAGGCAGCCTTGACAAACAACATGAAGCCAAGTGAATGATAGTTAAACAATGTTTAAAATGTAGACAAACATCTTCCTTTATATCTATCCATCATTATTGGAGATGTCTTGGTACATAATTGTCTCATTGATAGTGGATCTAGCACTTGTGTCATGCCCAAGAAAGTAGCTAACAAATTAAATTTGAAGTATGAACCCCATTGTAAAGGAGTACTATAATTGGATGGGTTATCTACCAAGACCATTGGAATAATTAGAGTTTTAAAAATTATTCTCCATGATTGTCATACTGTCACCATTTATCAAGATGTTATAGTGGTAGATGTACCTCTTCATTTTGCACTTTATTTGTCAAGAAAATTCACTATTAAAATTGGAGGTTATCTAAATTTAGACTGGTCCTACATGGGTTTTAAGACCAGGTATGGTGAAAAAGTGACAATCAAGTCTGAACCTCTTTTTAGTTTTCATGTTGAACCTTATGTTACTTACACTTATAACATGAATTGAAATGTGATTGAAGAATATGATCAAACTAGTGATCAATAACCTCTAAATCTATTTGATGGCATATCTAATTTGTATATTGATGAGTGGGGAAGTAAGCAAAGTGGTTTTGAAAAAACTAATCTTGGAACTTAGATACTTTATGAGGATTTTGATGGAGTCTTTGAGGCAAATCATGATAACATTCTAAATCAAGTTGCATTGGGAAACTATCTTACACACATGAGTGATCATGTGAGTCTCCCAAACATGTCAAAGCATGATAGTCCTAGTGAGTAGTCCATTTTTCTTGTAAAAGAAGAGGACACTCATGAGGATGAACATCATAAATATGTAGATGACATGTGGAAGTAATTTAGTGCCATTAGTTAGTAATTTGAAGAGGTTAGAAAACCTTTAGTCCTTCAAAGTGAGTGTAGACCTGATGAGGTCAATCATGTTTAAAATGAGCATAAGGAGAAGCTTGAGATCTCTATCAATCATGAATCAACCTTGGTAAACCAAGAAGTGTTTGATGAGCACAAGGAGGAGCTTGAGATCTCTATCAAGCAAGAAGCAACCTTGGTAGTCCAAGATGTGTTTGATGAGCATGAAGAAAAGTTTGAGACCTCCGATGATCAAGAAATAACTATAGTGAAACAAGAAGTGCTTGGTAGATCTAAATACTATTTTGATGCCTTATAACAAGAAACATATCATATTTCAAAGACACCTAAAGCTGAGCATGTTATGGTGATATCTAATGATTAGATTTAAGACTGTTAAGTGAACATGATAAACTATAAACAAGCTTCCACCTCAACAAAGTTTCCTAGAGCTATGGATGGAGTTTTCTTAAGTACTACAAATGATCAACTTGTAATCAATAGAAGATTCAACCATGGTAAGTCTTTTGATTATCTCCACAAGCAAGTTTTTATTGACAAGCATGCACCATATGAGGATATATTTTATTGGAGAAGTAGTGATGCAAGAGGCATTATCTTTGGCCTTGGTTGAATCAATGGATAAGGTTATTCACCTCAAGTTCCTTGAATTATTGTACATATTAGGATATGTGTGTTTTGTCTCAGTTGGTTTGTGTTTCCTAAGTGTTCATGAGAACACAAGTGTGAGTTTGTTTCTTGTCTTGTTTCTTGTTTTATTTGTTGTGTGTGGGGTGTTTGGTTTCATTTCAAAGAATTTTTAACATTAATAAAATTGTATATATGAATCCATTTCCAAAAGATAGGATAAGGCAATTGGTCCTTAGCATAATAAGCTTGCCAACATTAGGAAATCACTAAAATGTTGAACAAATTTGATCCTAGGTCAAATTAGGTCAACCAAATATATATTAAAACTTACTATAGGGTATTTATAGGTCATAAAAATTTCACATGGTCATGTTTAAGGTCACTTAATATGTTTCACCTTAGTCTTTTATGTCATTTATCTTAATTTTCCCTTATATCATCTTTTTGTTCATTCTAGGGGAAGTTTTATCTAGTTTTCATAAAAGGAAAAATGAAAAAGTGTACTATAACATACCATGTGTTATTTATATGTCAATATTTAGTTTTAAATTTAATAAATGTAGGTTAAACATGGATTCAAGAAGATAACAATAGTTTCAAGTGGTTAAAGGTAGTTGTATGGTCTAAAAGGTACACTTGGCACATGAGAAGGGTCAAGAGTGTCATTTTAGATCCCCAAAATCCATTTCCATGTTTAATAAGTTATGATAAGTTCAAATTTTTCAAAAAATTATTTATATCCTTCATCTCTATCCTAGACAAGGTCATACAAGTCAAACGGTTTAGTCTCAATATGGATAGGAGAATGAAAATTGGTCTGAGTGCACTTGAGGGTTGAAGGTAGTATTTGTGAGATATAATTACATGGTCATGGTTTGAATTTTTATGTTCTATGATTCATGAACCATCCTTAATAATGTTAATGACTCAAAATTTATTTCACATTCCCAATGGCTTTAGGTTTCTCATCTATATGTATTAGTCCTAGTCAACCAAGTAGTGAACATGATATTGTAGAGAATTTAGTTCCTCTCCATATTTTTTATAACCTATTTTTCATGTGTGATCTTGAAAAGATAGGCAGGATCATCCTTGAGTTTTGAGTGAGCACCATTAATGGTCTACAAGATAGGGTTTTGTCAATTATAATGTTGTGTCCTCCTGAGTGTGATTCCAAGTCAATATTAATATGTTGTTTTCACTTCATACATATCATGAATGCTCCATATTTACCATTAAATTACATATAAGTTGATTTAGATGAGTTTATAATGCACTAAGTGAATATTTATTATATTTTTAATAAGCACAGTCACCTACAACCACTTATAGGGATGTACGAACAACTGTAAGGCTACTCAAATCCCAAGAAATAGATTTTGCATATTCCCATAACTTGAATGGAAGTTATCAAGTCATATATGGCTCATAATGTTAATATTGTATTCAATTTATACCTTGAATTTAACCAAAGTTTGGAAAAGTGTAAATGAGCTAACTTACCTCAACATCTTTGAATGAGTTTTTTGCTCATAAAATGAACAATCTTTTGGTGAGTGTTTATTTGGTTTGTGCAAGTCTAATCACTTCATTCTTATAGATTGAATGGATATGCAACTTATCAATATGAAATGAATATTATTAGGTCAATATAGGATAATGTTTGGATGATTTAAATTCAATCAACTTTTCATTGTAGACACTCAGTGAAAGCTAAAATGCTTTCAAGCAAAATGAACCCCAAACTTGCAAACTCCTAGTGCATTGATGGAATAGAGATGGAGGCATGACATAAAGAAATGAGTGAGTTAATAAAAGTTTGTAATGGTCCTAAGTGACCTCAATAGAATATATATGTATTAAAACATAATTTTCAAGCATATATGTCTACCTACAAGATTCTTGATTCTCCAAATGAGTAATTACAAGTGACAAAATCAACAAAGTAGTTAGGCTAATGAAAGGGCATTCTTGGTTGGTAGAAAAAATATATAAAATATAATTATAAATATAAAATGGATAAACTTGACCTTCCATATGGTCCTCAAATAACCATAAACACCTATAAGAACCTTGTGAATTTTGAATGCGCACCTACAGTTGGAGGCAGTCTGTAGACTAGTCTAAGCATATGAAAATGCAAGCTAGTTTGGTATGCAGTGATACAAGGTGGATTATCCCATTAAATAAATTACCAAAGTAATCATATAATGTTAATTTATATTTTAATAATCAAAGATAATGATGAATAAATAGGTTTCTAACATCAGTTTGTTGTCCACCAAGAACACTGTACACAATCATCACACCTAGTGAGCTAGTTTTGAGGAATTTGAGGTTTGGGGGTTCTAGAGTCATGATTAGGTTTTAAATTTTTTGTTAAAACCATTTAAATGACTCAAAAAATCCCTCCATACTTTTAATTTTTCTAGGAAAATAGGGGATATTCCCTCTATTTTGTCTCAGATAGATGGCACTCGCAGTCAAGACATAATCTACATACATGGTTCATGGGAGAATGAAAAGATGGATAAAATATATTGGATGATTTTAAGATGTTTTTTAAAATTTAAGTTAATATTTACAAAGTGTTATAAATTCTTACATCCATTGGATCACCCACAGGTGGGTTATATACATAATTAGACACAATTAGGTCTATTAGGCCTATAACTAGGCCTAAACCCTTAGGGTGCCTAACTTGATTCAAAAGACTACATGAAAATTAAAAACCATATGAGGAAATTCAAGGGAGATTTTAAGAATATTTTGAAGCATTGGTTAGAAAATAACATCACATAGGTGGTTAGTTTGGCCTGATTCCCTCTCTAACCTACTCAAAATGCAAGAAAGAGATCGAGAGGCCATGTTCATTTAGTCACACATATATAGATGAGTTAAATGAGGCATCAAGGATTTAGGGATATTTTAATGGAGTCTCTATATTTCTTTTAGTGGAATATTTATGGAGGTTGGATGTCAAGATTTTATGAATAATCATTAATAGTCTAGGAGACCAAAAACCCTTACTTAGATCTAATGGAAAAGAAATAAATGAAGATGCATCTAGAGGGGTAAAATGACCATGAAAGTTAATTGGACATGTATGGAAGTCACTCAAGATCCTTGACATCCATTTTTGTCATAATGCCACTTGTATAGATAGGGTTAATACTGAGTTTATTACTAGTTTTGATGTGTTAAATAGGTACAGAGGAGAATGGGCAAGTGAATATCATTTTGGGAGGTATTTAGAGAATTTTTAAAACTTATAAAACTTAATTATTACCATGGTTTTTAATGAAAATATCTCTACCACACTTTTCATGGCAGGCAGGCTAAATGAGATAGTGAGAAGGAAAAGTGAATACTTAGTGAGATAGTGATCAAGGTGACTTGGAAAATTTTGAGGTATACGTAATGGAGTGGAAGTCAAGGAGATTATAAAAAATTGTCCTACATCCTTTTTAATTCATCTCCATGATCAAATTCAATCCACTTAGGTGATAAATGTGAGGAAAAACGTAAAGGGTTAGTGATGAATGAATGCAAGTAATAAATGATAAGGGACAAGGACAAGTCCATTAGTTGGAGATGAATAGATGAAATACACATACCCCTTCTCCACCTTCTCATGTTAGATAATATGTGTCTAATTTTCATATGGAATTTTTTGACAATCAAGTGAACCCCTCACCATCATGAAGGCAGTTTCAAAGTAAGACAATGAAGAGTTCTATGCCAACTTGAGGAAGGTGCTCTACTTTAGATTGACACATGTTCATGAGAATTTATTAACCTATTTTAAAAATAATTTCCTTTAATTTTAACTATTTTATAGAGTTTTAAACTTGGCCTTGTGACCTTTGATCTTCACTTCTTCTCTCTCTTCTCGTATGTTCTATATTTTTAGGCCTTTTTGGATTTGTAAGAGATCCACAATTGGTATGGCAAAGACTTTCTAGTTTTGAAACCTCATTTGCCTTTAAATAATGTTTTTTGAAGTTTATTCATTCTCTACAATCTCTTTCCTAAGTGTGTTAAGTGGTTTGTGTGGTTGACAAGTAATGAATATGCTCTCCTTGCTTTTGTTTATACTCTTGCATGTTTGTGTGGGTGATATCTCTTCTAATAGGTTTCATAAAGTGAATTATTTGTTAAGTGTGTATTGAAGTGAGAGAGGGAATATTAGGGTCTTTTATTAGACCTTATTTTCACCCACTTTTATATAGGCATAATAATCTACCTCTATGATAAATATTTATGCTAGAAGGACATCGAGTTGAAGTTAGTTTGGGTAGTTTTATTTCTTAAGTGCAAATGCAAGTGTGTTGTGTAGATTTATCTTGGTGTATCACCTCATTAGCATAGGTTTATTTTATGTCTCCTTCTTCCCTTTTCACACCCAATATAAATTAGTCTAGTGTAGGGTGATCCTAGAAGATAAATCAAGGGATCTAGACCTTTCAAACCTAGATATCTATCTCTTGTAGTAGCTTGTTTATGAAGGGATATAGTTCCATGTTGTCCTAAAATTTTGAAGGTCTTTTTGACTTATCTAGGGTGAAATTTAGGATACAATAGTTCAAATTTCACACAAGATTCTCTTTTCTCTATTTTCATAACGCTGGATAATATTCAATGTGGTTTTTTATTAAAATTATAAAATAAACACAATACATATGCCTCTAAGGATTAGTTAGACATTTTCATGTGAAGTGGTTGTATTCTCCACACAAGTAGTAGATAATTAGTTGATGACCTTGTGATTCATATTTTCTATGATTACCTTATTGGTATACACATTAGTATCCTTCTTTATATCCCCCTTGTCTCTAGTTAAAACACTAACTTAATTGCTACTAACACTCATATCCTCCTTACATTTGAGGGTAACCCCACCCTTATTGTTATTTTCCATAATATCCCCCATACATTCCTTGGGGAGAAGATTGATCTCATCTTGATTTTTATTACTGGGATGACATAACATTCTATGACTATTGATACCGAGGAGATGGGTAAGTACATCATGCGTGGTACTAGGGATACTATGATGTCCAAAATGATAGGGGTTGGGGTTGAAACTGAACCAAAGTTTAAAATCATATAATAATAACTTACATTGTAGTTTTCATGTCTACATATTGGCTTGGAATTCCTAGATTTACATAGGGAATCTATTGTGATGCTAATGTGAAGATGTTGTTGGTGATGTATTCCTTCAATTCTTGGAGTGATTGCTAATTTTTATCATCATGATTACATGACTTGTAGAAGTTATAGTACATATTTTGATGTTGAGTGTATTTCTATAATAAATTACATTTCATAGTCGTATGTCCTACTACATGGAAAATTTAATAGAATTCCACAAAATTTTATGGGTATTCATTCTTGTGGTTCCCATATTTTCTACACAACATACACTATAGGCATAGCCTGAGAATATTACTTTTATGTAGCTCTTCCATCTTGCACAAAACAACATCTATATTTGCATTAGTTTTTTGGTAGGTTGTGGGTTATCCTCATAATCTTCTATTTGCTCTACATAAAGCTAGTTGCCTAAGCATTCACCTTGTTATTTAACTATGTTTAAATAATTCCAAACCTAATTAAATGTTGAAAGACTTATAAAAACCATGTGGCCTTATATGTATCCTAAAATATAAAGTGTATTGTATTCAATACATCAAAAAATTTGCAATCATAATCCCATACCAAATCATGTGATTTTTATTGAATCTATTTCAGATGTTAGATTGTCTAAGTCACACTTTTATTCACTTTTAATTCTCCTATAAACTAGTATTTTACATCCTAAAATTTTAGTTTGGCATCATATATTTTGTATATGAACTCTAGCGATCTTCTTGTTAAGTCACCTATGAGTTTGCATTTATTCACATCATTTGTAGTTACATTTTTAACCTACCATTTCGTTTTTTAGGTTAACATATATTACTCAGGGTCAGTATACCCATCATACAATGTTAAAGTGAGAAAAACTCCTACATTGAGAGCCATGCTTCCTATGTTCACACTTGAAACTAGTGGTAGTTGTGAACTATATTTTTCTAATGTCATAATATTTATTGCTACTTGAAATCTAGCCTCAATTAGTTTCCTAATATATTTCTTGTTGTCTAAAATATATTTCCAAATTTTATATGCAAAAGAGTCAAACCATGTACCATATCTACTAACTTATGCAATTTTCCTTATTTTTGTTGTTAAATTAGGCAAATGGCATGTGTACCCTTGAAAATAATTATCCATGTTTATGACTTTTGCTTCATTTAAACTTGAACCTACTTTAATTCTATGAATTAACATAACTTATTGAAAAGACTATTCATTTCCTTCTCCAAAAAACATCCTCCCTTGCAACTATGATCTAAAACTACCTTCTAACCAATCTACGTGCTCCTCTTATCTCATTCCACTTTCTTCCATCACTTCAGCATCACTTTTCCAATCTATGTTTATATCTATTCTCTTATCTACACCTTATCTTATTTCAATCCCTATCATTTTCTCATCCTCATCTTTTCTAAATTAATTTTTTCTCCCTTGAGCTCTCATTCCTTATTTATCTTCTAATATTATACTCCATTCCTACTCATAGCTACATTAGGATTATTATATTTATTCCATCTTTGTTGTCATAGGTCTCTCTCTAGTCTCAAAATTTGATTTTTGCTCTAATTTTCTATATCCTCCATCTTTTGGGTTCAAATTCTAGTTTTCATTCTTAGATATTCATCATTCACTTCATTGTCTCACACATCCTCCTAAAACTTGAAGTGACTAATCCATGTTGGTGGGAGTAGGCACCATGCTCTTTTATACAACCAATAATTTAATTAGATTAGGTAGTTGCTTTATAAACTTACATCTAATTTCCCTCACAAATATATCATGCATAGCCTCGATTGTGATGTATCCCTATATAGTAAATTTAGTGATGTATCTATCAATGATAGTTTTTATCCAATGATCTATTGCATGAGTCCAACCAGTAACTAAATTTCACATGTCTTCTAGTCTCTCTTTTATGAAAACTAAAAATTATGTTTCTCTCACATGAAAACAATAGTACTCAAGTCTTGATAGCCACACAACTAGTAGTCTAGGAAATTCACACCAAAAAAATTCATATATTTAATTATATATATGCTAAAAAAACTTATTTCATAAAGCTTCCTATCCTCTTTGCCTTTACCTCTACAAAATTTTAAATTCTTTCATCAAGTTTTCATTCAAAGTATCTCTATCCAAGTAACCATCTCAATATGTTTTAAAAATCCATGCTCACTAAACCATTGTTATTAGAGGTTCTTAGAAAAACCTATCAAAACATGTTAATACATGGTTAGGTGTGAAGTAGGATATAAACATAGAATGTAGACATAGTTACAAAATAGGTAGTCTTTATTCTATTCAAAATTACTTATTTATTTAGAGAAATGTAGACTAAAGTTTACATAACATTCATTATTATTAAATTATTACATTTTTTGGAACAAAATAGAGCATACACTATACATAGAACAAGTAAAAAATACATTTGAGAGAATCATTTTTAGATATTTATATTAATCTCTATCTTTTAGTAACTTCTTTCCATTATAGCTAATCACTATTTATATAACTTTTTAATGCATTATCACTTCACATTCCATACTTTTGGTTCAATATCAAATGAGTCTTTCCACATTTCACATACTTTTGGACTTATATGCAAGTTGAATACATACATAATGAAATATGTTATAAAGATTGATATCCATCACACACTTGTAAAACATCTATATTATAAGATTTTACAATTCTATTCTTCTATCAACATAAATAATCACTTCATCAGAGTTTCCTAGAAAAATAGCATTGATGGTTCTATTGGAGTCATAAGTGTTTGAAACCCCATTATTTGTAGCATTTTTAAAAATATTTCAAAAGCATTTGAGTTTCAATCTTGGGTTGGGAAGGCTTGATTTGTCTTGTGAGGAAATATTGACATTTATCTTGATTGAGGCTTTTTTTGATGATTTTGGAGAGAGAGTCTTGATGTTATATCATAAATTTAGATTTATAACATTGGTAAATAGGTGGAATAGGTTGTATTTTGAATGTTATGGTTAAATTTTTTAGTTAAAGCTTTCCAACACTTGATGAAGGCTTGGGCACTCTCATTGTCCACTTGCTTGTAGTTGATAAAGTGGGATATATATTGTTTAGGTAAGACATTGGATTTAAACTCTTGAACCTATGTCTTAACTAATTTTTATAGAACTAGAGATAGATTCAAACTTGAGTTGATTGTACCAATCTAAAACATCACTTGAAAAAGTTTTGGATAATAACTTGGTGGCAATAAAGGTATTGAGATTTATTTAGTCTTTATTAATTTTTTCACAGGCCTCTAAGTGAAAATTTGGGCTAGTAGATCCATTGTAGGTGATTTTAGGAGTGATTTCACATATTTCAATTTTTTTGATTTGAAGAACCGATGATTAATTTTGGAAACACTTGATGGCTTTACTACAAAATTATAGTTATGAAATGAGATTACCGTGAATGTCTTTATGGGGTTGTTGGGTCATTTATAAATGATACACCCTAATGAATTTATTGAGGGTGATGTTTCATTTTCAAAATTTAGTTTTGTATTTTCAATATCTAGGTGTTATTATTGGCTTGAAAGTCAGCCATTTGGTTCATTACTTTTAAGATGATTTGATTGAGATACTGAGTGTTTTAGTTAGAGATGGAGGCTTGAGTATCCTATTGGGATGTGTTAGATGTAGCATTGAATTGGTGTTAACATGGGAATTTTATTAGGCCCACTAAAGGAAAGGTATTTCATGTTTGTAACAATACTAGGCATGGTAGATGGGGAAGGGAATGAGGAAGTCAAATATTAACTTTCCTCATGTGATGTATACAATTTACAAATAAGAGAAGGAGGATATTCTATTTGAGTTTCCATCATGAGATGGTAGACAACAATATGGTCCTTTCCCACATGTTCAAGTTGTTCATGGAGATAAATTACAATTTTGTATGTATACTCAAGATCAAATTCTTCTTGAACATTAGGTTATTGAAATAAGTGACCTAACCTAGTGGTCTTAAGATTGTTATATGGCTCATTTTTTTTAGATCTAGTGGAAGCCACATTTTCAAATTGCTTAGATTTTAATTTTGAGTTATAGAAAATTTATAAGGCATGTGGGTTTTTAGGACTTTATGGGGATTGGATAGTTTTATATCATGAGGATTACTAAAAAATACTTGAAATTCATGGTGGTTTTTATCTTTAGATTGGTAAAAAGATGTATTCCATAGGGGAAGATAAAAATACTAACTATATCAAGCTTGTTAGTATAGTTAATTTCACATAAATGCTAAAAATAAACTATATTATCCTTTTAATACAACTAAGAACTAAAACTAAGAAAAATATAACTGTATTGGGTTGACTGGTACAATATGATCACAACAAAAAAATATACTAGGTTGGATGATACAATTTTCAAAATGATGATAACACTATGCTTTATCGAGTTGACTAATGTACTCAAAGATAAACATAATACTATATCAGGTTGGTTGATGTAGTTGAGAAAACATATAGAAATATATCAGGCTAGTTGATGTAGTTGATCCATAACATTGAATAATATTGGACTGGATGGTATTCTATAATACAAGTAAGCAAAAATTTAACTAATTTTCAACAAAATAAAAGTAGGGAGCTAAACTAGTCAAAGGGTGTGTTTGACTTGTAGTATCTTAGATATACTGATCCTAATCATAAATAGTGAATATGAACACAAATGCATTAACCATGCATAATTCCACCATTCTCATGGCCACACTATCTTGTCTGTGATGTACATTAAGAGTAAATTACTAGGGCTAGTTTCTTACCGGTGCACTCTAAATTCAAATGACTTGAAGACTTAAAAAATGATAAAAACAAAAATCCTAGGCATTTTTGATATACTATGAGGTATATAGAAATTAAATTTCATATATAGTTTTATCTAATGTATTGATTATTAGTGTATTATCCCTCACACCATGGTACAGGTAAAAATGACAATTGTTTGGCCTATAACGACAACTCTTATAAATTTTAAATTATTAGAACATAATTTAAAGGAAAATCAAACAAAATAAAAATAAATATAAAAAATTTTAGATGTCAAAAGCTAAATTGTTAGCATGAAATGAATGAAACAAGTAGATAAAATAGTATTAGGTTGACCAGTAAAGTCAAAAAAGAGAAATTGGTCAAACAAAATTGTATCAGGTTGGTCAATATAGTTACAAACACATAGATAACTCTATTGAGTTAGCTAATATATTTTGGGAAATAATAAAATGATATTACTCTAGATGATGCATTTGGAAAATAGACAAAAAAAGATATTAGGTTGGTTATTATAGTTGGACTCAGAAAATTATGATGGTTTGGAATATTTTCCTAAGAATATAGAAGAAAAAACATGAACTTGATCCAACCAAAGGAAGAAAAAAATTCACATCAAGCTCATCATAATGTATGTAAAGGCTAGGATGACCTAAAACTATCATCTTTCTCTCAAGAGACTATGTTTAAAATATAGTCTTATTCTCACATAATTGTTGTGTGTGAGTCATTGTTTAAGTGGGTGAGTTATATTAGTGTGAGAGATAATATAATATATACGTGTGTGGGGATACATTATATGTGGGTTGCTGTGTAATAAGTTGTGAGACAACTCATCTTAGATAGAGTGTAGGAGATATTTTATGGATTAAATTTGTTGTTAAAGTGATAAGGTTGAATCCTATTATGTGGGATAACAAAGGCATATAATGTAAATGATTTCATGTTGAATTATTAACAAAGTTTTATTTGTGTAAAATTTGACCAAATCTTAGATTTGGTATTAGAGTAGGCAAGTTTAGCTTGAAGAAAGGATCATCCTTAATAGAATTTTGTGTGAGTTTTTTATGATTGATCATGGGTAGCTCCACCATTTTTAATTTACATAATCCATGGTACAAATTATTTGAGTATTACTTGTTTAATTGTAGTATTTATTGATTTTTTTACTTGGTTTAGTAGAGGTTTGAGGAGCACAAATATTTTTTTTCAACAAGTTACCTAAAAATATAGAACCATCATTATAGAGGGTGCAACATTCTAACAAGATTGATTATCACACCATATTTGGAGGTAAATAATTGTGATTAAATATTTGTGAGGAGTGTTTGGAAGCAAAAGTGTGACAATCAAATTGAGAAAAATACAAGAGAAGATTTGGAAACACCAGGCAATTTTGGTGAAACATCAAACATAATTTAATGTAATGGATTAGAGATCTAATTGAAGTATCATCAAAAATTATTTAGACTATGACATTTATCTCAACTGACATCTATTTTATGACACACATATACTACTTAAGAGTCAAATATATGTGCTCTTGGCCTCTTATCCACTTATTTTATAAACATGATTGGTGTATAATCCTACTCGGTTATAATGTCAACATGCCAGTAGGGTTATGCACAAAAGGAAAGTAACACACTAAGGTTTATGTACTAGAATTATTAAGGTCTAGCTGAGACACTCGATGAAGGGATGATGGGATGGATTTTATAGTGATTGGGTTTGATAAGATGATGTGGTTGAAGAATTTAAATAAGAAAGGATGGATTAATGGGATATTTGGGCTAAGGTATAGGAATGGGGTTTTGGATGATGGGTGGTAAGGGATGTTTATGGTGATACCAAAATATCTCACTCATTTTTTAATAATTTTTTAGAGTGATGAATTATGTAGAAATATAATCCCAAGAACCCTCAATATGAATGGGGATGAGATATTGAAGCTCTTGTTTAATCATTGCTTCAAGAAATTAGGAGTAGTTGGGATGAATAACCCTTAAAAATTAGTTGGATCTATTAGGATAACTATTTATGGTCAATGCCATCCTCTAAACAAATGAAGTATGATGAGACTAGTCTTGAGGAGATAAAAATGGAAATGGGAAGGTTCAAACCTAGAGGTCATTAAAATGGTAGGTAGGAATATGTACATGTTTAATTGTTGGGGGTTATTATACATGGGCTTGCTCATCAATAGATTCATTTTGGATAATTATAAGGTTTTTAATATGGGTGGAATAAAAAAATTAAAGTCTAAGCTCAAAATTAATGTCACTTTAGATGTTACTAGCTAGAACATGAACTATAACCCTAAGAAAGAGTCTTCTCTATGGAGATATGGTCACTTTAGAAGCATCATTAAAAGGGAGAAGGAAATGTTGGTTTGAATGTTTAAAGCATATATATTGTTATTATTATGATATATATATATAGACACACACACACACACACACACACACACACACACACACACACACACACACACACACACACACACACACACACACACACACACACACACACACACACACACACACACACACACACACACACACACACACACACACACACACACACACACACACACATTGAATGGTTGAAATGAAAGTTTAAACTTGTACATGTTTTGACAAGTTTTTTCTTGAGATTATTTTTTAGCATTTATATTAATATTATGTAAAGAGAATTAAATTATACCACTTGATGAAAATAGAGTGTCTAAAATTAATAAATGAATAACTAAAAATGAACTATTTTTCTTCTTCTTTTTTTAATATTCTTAGGGCATGCAATGTTAAAAAATAATTCTAGATAGATAATGCAAGTGCTGATTTTGGCACCAGTAAGTCACTAGTCCCAAAAAGTTACTCTTTGTTCCCTTTGGGCCTATTATGTATTTATGAATAAAAATTAATATATTAAAGACCCTATAAATCACACACCTCAGCCTAGTATTTACCAAAAAAAATTGGTTAATGCTTTGAAAATGGCTAGTTAATGCAACTACTCACTAATTTATCAATTTAAGATTATTATGAAGACTTTCTCAATTTATTATAATTCAACATGAGAATTGGCTTAAATGATTAAAATTTGTATTTAAAAATTGAAATTAAAAACAAGTACTAAAGAATAGAGATAATCCACAAATCGAGTTGATAACGGAGTTCTCCAAAAAAATTAGGCTACGTCTCCAAATTCACTCAAAGGCTAGACTGACTGAGTAAAATGATGAAAAAATACCATATATTACATCAAAATATCCCAATAAGGGGATATTGATCTATAAACAAGTGTCTGATGTCCTATAGGAATTTTAACTCTGGCTCTAGCTCTTCTAGACTATCTCTTGCTTGTCTCTCCCAAATGAGGGGATATATAAGTTCTATGTAATGTCTCTCAGTGGTATGTGCCATAGATATTGGCGTATAATTTCTAATCCAAGAAGATAGACATATAAAATTTCTTTGTATCTAAATAAGGGGCTAAAATTTGCTTATAATTTATTTATGAGGTATGTGAAATGAGATCTTGGCCTTCAATGTGTTACTCTTGTAATAACAAACACAAAAAAATTAATTTTTACTTCCTTTACAAGGGTTTAAAGCTTAAAAGTTTTCTTAATTTTTTTAATTTACGATATTGAGCCTTTTATAGTGTTTCTAAGGCTTTTGATTATGGGTGAAACCTTATCAATTTTTCATAGGGTTAGGGATTTAAATTCCCTTGGAAAATGACTCATATGCTTTATTTTTAGTAATAAATACCAAAATTAAGGAATACATACAAAGTCTTGTATTTGGTTTACCAAATATGGCATAGCTTGTTGTTGGGCCTTAAAAATAGGACAAGTGAGGTGAGGGGGTTGATCCCCAATCCAACTCCCATGTATTAGCTCATGAAGAGGTCTTTTTGGTGCTTTGGAAAATGTTTTATCCCACTTTGTGGGTATAACAATCAAAATTTATTTAAGAGATAAACTTCATTCCTTGTAGCTTAGTCACGAGATCATGTATTACATGGAACTTGCCTTGGAACTCATAATACTTGGCGAAGACTTGTGAATTCCACATTGAAGCCTATGATTGGTCCACATGTTAGGCCATATAGGTCTAATCAGCGAATGATGTCAGCACTGTGTTATTTGTTTTTGTATTTGTTTCCACCTTCAATAGACCATAACTTTCACATACGATGTTCATTTGACCCCATTCAATTTGTGTTGGAAATATATTGATGAGAACTTATATGTGCAAATAGTTTTGGGAAATTTTAAGACCATATGATTTATTCACTAATGGATATCCTCTTAGATCACTCCTCCCCACTAAAAAGATTTTAGACCAACAAAAATTTCATTCATTCATAATTCCTCTATTTTCTATCTAGAACAACCTATTACTTGAACTCATCAAGTAATTCATGAGTAAAATCAATAGAAGTAACTATCATAACCCTGATTCATGATCATAAGAGGCTAACTTTATTTATCTCTTGGACATTGATTATCCAAACTAATACGTGCATACCTAAGTTACAAAGAGAGTTCTTGACTCCCTCCCATATCTACCAAATGCCCTTCTGCGCTCTTGGTATTTTAGTATTCTTCTTGGTGGATTATCCTAACCACTTCAATGTATTTATTTTAGGATAAGGTGAATCTCTCCCATTAAGATATTAGTTTTACATTCTCTTTGTTACTCAACATTCTCAACAAGGGTAAATATTTACATTGCATAATAAGTGGTGTCATAGAAGGCCACTAATTATACAATTTGCCCTTCTTTGGGGTCTTACAAATACAACATACATGGATTGTAAATACAATTCCATTACAAACATTACCCACTTGGGTCTTTACAAATATGTTCATACAACAATTACACATACATTGAAAGAACATATTTCAATTAAAATAGATGTTAACACACATCTCAAAAATATAAATTCTCTTATTGATTTTTACTTTTGTACACATAATAGTTTCAAACTTTTATCAATTATTGATTCTTTTTCTCTTAAAAGAATTTGTCGAGTCTGAATCTCTTTGAGTGCACCCCTTAAAGGGTGCACTGATAAATGGGTGGGTAGACCATTGGTGCTTTGTAGGATTGTTGTCCCCTATACCACCACCTGCTATCAATCTAACCTTCTCCTATAGACTTACCTAAATCTTTCCCCCTCTCTTTCACCTCCTCCAACCATTTACCACATTACTTAAGCCCTTTCCTAAGCCTAAAACTCTTTTCGATAGTTTGTGTTACACTGTTATCCCCATCAAACCTATATTTAAATTGGTAAAATAGATTAAGGGTATAGGTCAGCCCCTGGCCAACCTAAACCAAGACCTAAATTTATTTTACCAATAACAATATAGAGTCGATTGGGCCAACCCTATTGGTGAAACTTTCATAAAGTTTTAAGGTTATATTCAACTATATATACACATTCACTTCACCATTTATTAGAGAAGAGAAGAAGAAGAATAATATATTGTGCATTTGATTATCTACCATTATACTTAAGGAACATAACTTAAGGTTTCAATACTTTTTTGGAGATACAAATCTTGTCTTATGGAGAAGTATTTTGAATACATAGAGATGTGGTGTATCCTAGAGATGACTTGTCCTTGTTATCTTTAAATACCACAACAATATTTTGTGAATCACCTTGGCCAAGGGAGAGATTGAGGATTGACATGTTCACCTTCAAAGGTAAGTATTCCTAACTTTGTTCTTCCTTTATAAGAGTAGATTGATTTACATTTGTACTGCTCTCCCATGTATTAAGATTTCCTATAGATTAACTTGAGTATAGATATTTTATGCATGTTTTAAGTTTATCACCCCAAATTTGTGCCACAAGATTTGGTGAACACTAGATTAGATTTTAATTTCCTTTGAATTTAATTTATGAATATGAAAACATAGGACCTATCTAGGGTTATTGCATAGTGTTGTTTACTAGAGGCTTTAGAACCCTCTCTAATGACATTGTTGTGGTAAGAGATCACATTGGTTAGGTCTAGTAGATCCATCTTGGTCATGAACCCAAATATCTAATGTACAAAAAATTAGAAGTGTAAGTAGCATTTATCTTCTTTGATGTAGGATTGATTAATAGATTAATTATATTTACCTTTGTATACATTGTGGTGAACCTGATCTGAATCAAAACCTTGTAGGTTTTATTTCATGCTTTCATTTTATCATTATATTATATATTTATATTTTTACAATATTATATCAAACCTATCATTATAGTCCTAATAGTCTATACATAGGTTTAACAAATAGTCACTCCAAAATGACCATGTTTATTTGTGTAGGTCTTCTCCAATTATAGGTGATTGGATCAATTAGTTAGATACAATCTTCTTTTTCAATTCTAGATTTGCATACATAGTCAAACAAGTCAACTCTATTCACAATTATTTTATAACAACATATAGGTCTACAAACATAGTCAAGTTAGTTGACTCAATTTGTAACTTCTTTTCTAGCACATAGGTTTTGCAAACTTTGTATAACTAGTCTACTCTGTTAACAATATTTTTGAATAAGTATTTGAACATCATAGCATAAAATTTTACAATCTAAACATCTTCAAGCCCACCAAGGTTTATTTTTACTCTTTCTATAATTTTAGTTATTTTCTTTTAGTACTATTTTTCAAAAGTTTTCAATCTATAAAACTGTAGCCCTACATCTAATTGTGTCAACCAAATCAACACAGTTCTATAGTCTATCTTCTATCTTGAAGACATAGTCAACCTATCTGACTATGTCCTTATAGATCTTAATTCTACAAAATAGTAGTAACCCAGATGATTCTATTTTAAACTATTTGCATATAGTGTCACCTAAATTGACTCTATACTATTCACAATCAAGGAATTAACCTATTTTTTCTAGTAATTAATTAACCTTTCCTTTTAGTTGCTTGTATGCTTAGAGTAACAAACATATATTAATTAGGCATTTTTTCAAATTACCGATTTAGTCACATTATTTTTCTATTTTGCACACACTTCCAAATCACTTTACATACAAAAAGAATTTCAAAATTTATCTTACCAAGATCTACCTACTTGGATTTCATCACCAAGGGGGAAGTTAACTTGATTTTTTGGCCAAGTATAAAAATGTGGTTGATGGTACATATTGAAAAAAAATAGACACCCTTATCATTACAAGATTATGAAGTGAGGGGATATACCCCAATACAAAGCCAATACGATCACCAATATAGATCCCTTTCAACCTAAATGTCCTAAAACCATCTTTAGACTACTTTCTAGTTCTTTTCTACAACCAAATTCCCATCACATTAAAATTCAACTTCATTATAAATTAATAACACTTAGGATGACCAATTAGTTAGAATTTACTTTAAATGTTTTTACTTACTCTTTGATCATTGAACGTTGTATTTAAAAACTTGCATTAGCCAGTGCTAGTTCAAGGTTTATGTTGTGTGTTCAAATTATATCAACCACATTGATCCAATTTATTGTGTACTTAAATTCATTTACTTAGATTCTATCTTGAAAAACCTTTCTCTATTTTAGAACATTGTCATTTTTGTCAACATGAACTCTTACAGATTGTTTAGCCTATTTTCCTATAGTACACATTTTTCATATCTGACTATGTCTCCTTAACTTCTTATTTATCCCCTTCTCGAAGAAGTAAAAATTCAACCTATCTAATTGTGTCTTCTTATTTCTTAGCCTATTCCCTATTTAGCAATACATAGTCAACCTGTATGACTGTGTTCTCTTTTTTTCTATTCTATTACCTGATTTATAGAACATAGTCGACTAGTTTGATTTTGTATCTTATTTTCTAAATTTTATTTTCATCACCTATTTAACCTCCTTTTCACATTATGAATTTATTATTTGAGGATAATATAGAGTTGAATCTAAAAACATGATGAGTCTTACCCATCCTAATAGGTTTTCCCACAAACAACTTGTGGCATCCACTTTAGATGAAAGCAATGTGTATGTTACCAATCACACTACCAATTATGGGACTCCTTTTAATTCATCATCAGTTCATAATCCTCTATTCTATTTATAATATGAGACTGAATTCACACCTAAAATTCTCTTCATTATTAACAAATTTCCTTAACATATACGAAAGGACCCTTCAACTATCTATAATCTAATGATAGGTGGTCAATTAGAAGAACCTCTTTCACCCTCCCTTACATTATTTTATAGATTTGGGGGTGAAACCTTATTTTATTATCAACCTCTCCCTTCTATTTTGGACCCTTCCCATAGCATGACCTCTTCTTCTATGATCTCTTCAACCTCCATGCCAAGAATCTAAACTAACATGGTAGGTTCAACATCTAGTGGGCCTTTTCCGAAGCCCCTCCTCCTTAATCAAGCCACTAGTGCATCCTTTGACATAATGCCAATCATGTTACTAATGCTTCCTTTTCTTCCAATTCTAACCATTTCACTAGTGCATCTTTTGTTACACATGATAATCATGCTACTAGTACATCCTTTTTTACCAATGCTTCTCACACCACAAATGTTACACATGCCA
Source organism: Torreya grandis (assembly GCA_037957365.1). Taxonomy (NCBI): domain Eukaryota; kingdom Viridiplantae; phylum Streptophyta; class Pinopsida; order Cupressales; family Taxaceae; genus Torreya; species Torreya grandis. The sequence continues at coordinate 2,798,824 of JARHVA010001583.1, forward strand.
CTACTTATAGTTTAACACAAGCCACTAATACCAATATTAATGCTTTTTATGTTGCAAAAACTAGTAAAAATATTGCCCAAAACCATCAACTCTTATTACAAACTCTCAATTAAATGAATACTTTTCAAACTAATAATGCCAATCAAATGATGCAGATGCAAAATCATTTCATTCACCTTAAAAATCAACCCCAACATGTTATATTGGGAGCATAAAATCTAAATTACCCCAACCACCCCTTAGGTATTCCCATGGTAACCTCATTCCCCAACCACCACTCATTAATAAAACAATTAAACATCTTCAAAATGAACCTCTTATACATCAAATTATTAATATCGACATAGGAGGTATCACACCTACCATCAGTTATAATGGTTCCACTAATCCCACCTTACATCTAAAAACACTTGGTAATCTCTATAAAGATTGGGTCAAACTTAATACCTTTACTGCTACCAAGATACTAGTTAAAACCCTCTCCAAAGACACTTTAGATTGGTACAATCAATTAAAATCCCATTCTATCACTAGCTTGGAAGATCTAGTTAAATCCCTAGTACAATAATTTCAAACTAGTGGTTTCCTTGAGAATACCTTGGCTCACTTCATAAATTGTAAGCAACTTGAAACCAAAACAACACAAGCCTTCATCAAATGATGGAAGAAATTGTCTAATAAATGTGAACATATTATGGTCGATGTTAATATATTTCATTTGTTCACTAATTCTCTCTACCCCAAGTTGTAATATTGGATTAGGAGTCTCTCTCAATGAACATTAGAAGAATCCATCGACCCATCTACATGCCAAGATTTTATCATGTGCCAATTTGAACCATACCAACCTCCTATGGGAACTCACATGCTTATTAAAAATAAAAATTATCATGCTATCAATGATGGGTGTCACTAATACTTATGAAACTATTCACAACATACAAGCCATTTCTTCCAACAACATTATGGATCATGCTCCCCCTCTAAATGACACTCCTAATCCTACATTTTCACAAACAATCAACATTAATGTCCAAAAACTGTTATACTTAGCTAAGTTTTAAAATCATCTTTCAAGGCCTCTACCAAAATATCTTTACCCCACTTGACCTATGAAATCATGGTATAATTTTAACAATTTTTTTTGGTTTGATGCAAGTTGGGACCACTTTCATGATACTTGTAGACAATTATGTAATCTAGCTATGGATTTTCTTCTTGGCCCAAAATTTGATCATCAATCACTCATTTGTAAGCTCCAAAAATCATATGACATAGCCTTTAAATCTCATGAAACACAAAACAAACATCAAGCTTTAAACCAAGCTAATGCTCATCTTTTCATATACAAATATCCTCTTCCTAATCATCGAGATATCAATGATAAGCCTATTCCATTTAGAAATATTGTTGAAAGTCTTATAGACCTAACCATTAAAGAAAATATGGTAAATATGACTAACATGTGAAGGGTAGTTACTTTTATTGATTCTAATCCAACACACATGCACCAAACCTCATAAACATTCTTCATCATTCAAGACTCTTCCCCATCTCATCTAACAGATTTGGTAAAATAAGACCATATATCTTTCTAAGAACTACTTCCAACATCTTAACTTGATAATACCTCTCACACTATATCTACCATCCCTCTAACATCTACACACATCAAAAACATTCCCAAAACTTCCAATAGTATTTATTAAAATCCATCACATGAAATACCTAAATTAACTATCCCACCATCTAAATAAAACCAACCTATTTGTCCAAAAACTAGACAAACTACATCTTAGCAACACAAGTTTGAATGAACTTCCAATCCTCCTTCCCAAGAGATCCTATAACATTAAATGCCTCTATATAGTATTTCCCCCATGGGTTATGATTAATGGGACCCCATATTAGAACTTTATCATCTCCCATATCAAATACCTTTTATTGAACTCATGCAGACTTCTCCTCATCATCACAACCATCTAATGCAATTATTATTTAAAATGAACATCCCTCATCCTCCCCTAGTAGGATGGGAAGATACCTTATCTGGTTCTAAAGATAGTATACTAAAATAATGTGAAGATATTTTCATACATGTTTTTGAAACAATGGACACCTCTCTTTCCCTTAAGTTTCCTATCACTTCCATGATTCCAGATGAAATTTTACTTTGCTTGGATGATCCTCCATTATTTATTAGCATCCAAATTGGTGATATCCAAGTTAAACATGTTTTTATTGATGAGGGTTTAGGTACTTGCATCGCTTCCCTCAATTTTATTAAAACCCTTGGATATTTTAAGTAGAATCTACAATCCACATGTAGTACATGCCAAGGTTATAATAGAAGGCAAATGCCTCTTTTAGATTGCTCGTGGCTTTTTATTACCATCCCTACTGTCACCATTCATGTGAAATTTATGATATTAACTTTCCCATTTATTATAACATCTTTATTGGTAGACTTTGGACTCATCACATGAGGGATGTCACCTCATCTACCTACCAATGCATCAAATTTCCCCATAATGATGTTATTTATATGATTTAAGGAGACACCAACCCTTGGAATTTTGAACAATCTAAGAATGTGGTGTCTTTAAAAATTAAAACCGTAAAACCCTTGCCTAGTATCCCATTTTGGGAATCTCAATGTTTTAATTATCCTATCAATTCTACCCGAGGTCACTCCCAAGAAGTTACTCTTTGTGCCCTTTGGGCCTATTCTATATTTATGAATAAAAATTGATATATCAGAGAGCCTACATATCAAACACACTTCAACCTAGTAATTACAAAAAAAATTGGTTAATGATCTGAAAATGGTTAGTTAATGCAACTACTCACTAATTCATCTATTTTAGATTATTATGAATGCTTTCTCAATTTATTATAATTTAACATGATAATTGGATTAAATGATTAAAATGTAGTATTTGAAAACTAAAATTAAAAACAAGTACCAAAGAACATAGACAATCCAAAAACCAAGTTGATAATGAAGTTCACCCAAAATTAGGCTATGTCTTCAAATTCACTCAAAGGCTGGACTAATCAATAAAAATGATGTAAAAATCCATATATTGCATAAAATTATCTAAGTAAAGGGATCTTGATATGTAAATAATTGTTTGATGTCCTATAGGACTTCTAACTCTATCTCTAGCTCTTTTAGACTATCTCTTGCTTGTCTCTCCCAAATGAGGGGTTACATAAGTTTAGTGTAATGTCTCTCAGTGGCCTGTGCAATAGATCTTGGCCTATAATTTCTACTTAGATAAGATAGAAATACAAAATTTCTTTGTATCCTAATAAGGGGATAAAATTTGCCTATAATTTATTTATGAGGTATGTGAAATGAGATCTTGGCCTTCAATGTGTTACTCTTGTAATATCAAACTTAGAAAATTTGCTTTTTCCTTCCTTTATAAGGGCTTAAAGCATAAAATTTTTATTCTTTTGTTTTTAATTATGATATTGAGCCTTTTATAGTGTTTCTAAGTATTTTGATTTATGGTTTAAACCTTATCCATTTTTCATAGGGTTATGGATTTAAATCCCCTTATAAAATGCCTCACATCCTTTATTTTTAGTAATAAATTACAAAATTAAGGGATAAATACAAAGTATTACATTTAGCTTGAAAAATATGGAATTGCTTATTGTTTATCCTTAAAAATAGGCCAGGTGGGGTGAGGGGGTCGATCCCCAATCCAAATCCCATGTATTATCTCATGAAGAGGCCTTTTTGGTGCTTTAGATAATGTTTTATCGCACTTCTGTGGGGATGACAATCATAAGTTATTTAAGAGATAAACTTCATCCCTTGGAGCTTGGTCATGAGATCATGTATTACATGAAACTTGCCTTAAAACTCATAGCACTTGGTGTATCTTTGTGAATGCCACATTGAAGTCTATGTTTGGTCCACATGTTAGGCCAAACATGTCTAATCAGCTAATGATGTTAGCACTGTGTTATTTTTTTCCCTATTTGTTTCTAACTTCAATAGGCCATAACTTTTGCATATAATTTTCTTTTGATACCATTTAAATTATGTTGGAAATATCTTGATAAGATATTATGTGTGAGTAGTTTTGTGAAATTTTGAGACCATATGATTTAGTCACTAATGGATAACCTCTTAGGTCACTCTTCCCAACTAAAAATCTTTTGGTCTAACAAAATTTTTTTTCATTCATAATTCCTCTCTTTTCTATCAAGAACAACCTCTTCCTGTAACTCAACAAGTAATTAAAGAGTAAAATCAATAGAAGGAACTATTCTAACCTTGATCATAGATTGTGATCATGCTACACTTTTTGACTTTGCTTCCAAAATTCTTATGGCCATTTTGATCTTTTCTTATTTTCTTCCACCCTAGTTAATTCCATCAATTATTCCTAAACAAAGTCTCAATCTCCTAGTCACATGATCATGACAATTCATATACTAGGGACTATATATTTAATTATCATGAATGCTTTTGATATGTAAACTACATTAAATGAAGTGAAACATGTCACACATTTTTAGTTTTTATTATATGCCCATATAATCATAGGAATTTTATCCTCTCAATCATCTCTTTGATTATTGTATATTTTTGTGAGCATATTTCCAATGACTTTGTTTTATGCCTATGCATACCCATTGGCTTGGGAATGATATGTTATGATTTTATGGTATGATATCATAAACTCCTCCTTAGAGTGTTGATGGTGTTATTAAGGAAATGTGTACCTCTATTACTAACCAACTTCATAGGACATCCAAATCTAGTTATAATATTCTCATACAAACATTTGGCTACATCCTTAGCACTTTAGCTTGGTGTTATATCATTTTTTACTCATTTAGTGAATTAATCCATCATAGTAATTATATACCTTACATGAATATGTTTATTGGGTAGATTCATTGGTCCTACAAAGTCAATTCCCCACTATTCAAATGGATGTACAACTAATATAGGGTTGAATGACATTTCATATCTATGATTAGGCCTTCCCATCCTTTCATAAATGTCATAGTGTTTTGATACTTGGTGTGTATTCTTAAATAGAGTAGGCATTCATAGGACATTTTATAAAACATTCCTTATAGTGGATTCTCCTATGAAATGTTCACCTCTGATTCCATGATGTGCCTTTTAAAGAAGTTTTGGTTATTTAGATCCAAAGCTACTCTGCATAGTACATCGTATTTTCCCATTATGTAAAGAAAGCCATTAATGATGCTAAATGGAATGACTCTTGTGATCAACTAATTTCTATCCCTTTCCACCTATTATGTAGGAAAAATTACTTGTTTTAGGAAATTCCATGTCTTCCATGTTTTCTAGAATTATAGCGACATGAAACAAATGGGTATCTAGTGATTCATATTCAAGTTATTAGGTTCCTCTCCATTTCATATTCATCTCAAGTGGTCTTGTCCCACATTTTATCTCCTTGAATTCACATTAATTTTGAACTATATTATTAAAACAACATCAGCCATTGAGATATCTTACCTATAACATGGGCTTATTTACTAGATATCATAAATCTTATTGATCAACTAAAAATTCAAATGATGTTACTATAAGGTAGTGTCTAAAATTATGGAGTGTGAACACCATTTCTAAAGATTCCCATTTTATAGTTGTGTATTTTTTCTATATAACTAAGATTTTTTTGATTGTGAAATGAATGGGATGGTCTAATCCTCCATCTCTTAGTTGTGATATAATAAATCCTACTACAGTTCCTTAGGCATCTACATGAACACAAAATGGTTTATTATAGTTAGGAAAGGCCAAAATGGGAGCTATTACTAGCCTTTAATTTAGATCCATAAATCTTGTTTGAAACTCATTAGTCCATTAGAACTTATTGTCTTTGCATAGTAGCCTCTCCATGGGGGAAGATATAGTTGTTTAGACTTAGATTATTTTTTTTAATATCATATATGACCCAAGAATTAATGTACCTCTATAGAGCTTGGAAGATATGGCATACTAGCAATAAATTTGATTTTGGCTTGATCAACCAAACTCTCATCTTTGCATACTATATGACCCAATTAGACACTAAAAGGTGTAAAAAACAAAAATTTATTCAGGTTAAATGTGATTTTAGAGCTTGAAAACATTACAAAATCAAATGCATCATAGATAGGTGTTACTTTAATAAGGAAAAAATAACTCAATTGTCTCAATATAATTCTAATAAATAATGGATGAAGTCTTTAAATATAGTAACCATAACCCTAGAGAACACAACAGGTGAATTTTTCAAGTCAAAAGGAATTAGCTTATATATAAAAGATCCCCATTGTGTTGAAAATGTGGTTTTAACTTGATCTTTTATTGTGATTGGTATCTAATGATAGCCACTTAACCCATCCATAAAATAAAACACTTCATGTCCTATGAATGAATCCAAGACTTCATTTGTGAAAATAATTAGGAATGGATAATTAATATAAGCATCATGGAGTGTTTGGTAGTTCCCACATACTTTGATTTATCCTTAGTTTTTAGACTATACCACCATTAGGCTAACCCAATCTAATTTTTTCCACCCGATAGATAATGCATGCTTCTTGCATCTAATCTAGTTTAATTTTTACCTTTAATTTTATGTTGGGGTTTAGATTTTATGGATATTTTTCATAGGTTGTATGTACTCCTTTATTCTTATGTGAATCTCCCCTAATCAAGGGTTTATTCTCCAATTTTTTTTGTAAATACATCCTCATAGTCTCACAATAGTTGTAGTCTCTCTGAAATCTCATTTTGCATCCAGTAGTCACCTAAAGTAATAATTTTTGGCATAGATTCTCTCCCAATATTGCCTACCAAATTATTTAATGGATTCTAATATATTTTATTGGAATCCCTTCAAATTTTATCTTGTAATGTTCTTTGTCCTTATTTCTCCTGAATGTTAAGATTTCACAGTTGTTAATCTTCAATTTGGTCTATGATCTTGGATATATGCTCCTTCGCTTCTTGCTCTAGTTAAAAAAACCCTTCAAATCTAAATATTCATCATTATAATTAGACTCATCATGTTACTCCTTATAATTTTTTTATTTCAAGGTTTTATCAAAAGCTTCTCTTTCTATCTACTCTCCTTATAGTTTTACAAATCTACATTCAAGTTCTTCATTGCTTCCTCTTATGAAGTGCAGTCTTTTGTAAAAATGAGATCCTCCACTTAGACATGGCATCATAATATCTTCAAAATTTGAAGATATTTCTATACCATGGGGTTTTAATATTTAAATATAAATGTTTGAATAAAGTCTCATTGCACCTATGACCAATTATTAGTTTCCATTTTGTGCTTTTGATGTATGTACCATGTAGTGGGAGTTTTACCAAGGTATAATTGAATATGTGTACCCAATATTTGGGTTCTATATATTACATAGGCCATACATCTACACACCTATGAATATGCATTTAAGACATTTTCATTCTTGTAAAAATGACCATTTTACCTATCAAAAGGTGGTACTTAGAATCAAACTTGTAATAGTTTTCAAGGTTCATCCCATTGCAATTAGTTTTTCATGTGGAGTTCCCACCAAACTAAATTAGATATTTTTAGAGCATAGTTTAGTACACTCACCCTTTGGTCTATATTAGGCACATGATGTTTTATTTTGAATATGAATTAATCTAAGTTTTAAGTTTCAAAATATTGAAGTAATTGGCATTTGCATCTCATGATATCCTCTTACCCATTTCATATTGTGGGTATCTGAATCCACATTGATTGAAGATGCAATTTCCAAAGGCAAATTACCTTATTTTATTGGCTTAGTATAGTTCATGTCCATCACACCTACTTTGTACAATAATCCACTTCATACCTTGCTAGAGATTACATAGACAATGACTTACATTTTCCTATTTAAAATTATGGAACTTGTGCCTTTGTTATCTTAGGTATAGAATAAATTTGTTTATTTTATTGTAGATGCTATTTAGGTTTAATTTTTGGATGAAAATTATGGTACTTTATAGCTCACTATGTATTATTTTTAGATTATGTGCTCACCTTGAACCAATATTATCTCTATAGGAAAAGGGTGAATTTCACTCTTTGGGTATTATGTATAACTTTAAATTGAATTTATTCAAGGTTATAATGATAATTTTATCCCCTTGGTATGCCTATAGTTGATTGCACATTGTATTAATGGTCATATAACCATCATAAACTCACATCTTACCAATCAATGTAGGATAGTGTGTTTCATTATTATTCTTTTCAATTACTTAAAAATATCCTCACAAGATTTGGATAGTCACTTTTATTTCCACATACTCAATCAACCAATAGGTTCTACCCTCCCATAATCTATGAGACTTAGTGTTACTGGAATATAATTGAGAGTTAGTCATCTAATAAATTCCTATGTGGACCAAGGAATCATATTGACAATGCTTACAAAATAAAATACATTGTTTGGTAATTCATATCCCGAGAATGAAATTTCCATGCAGGATTCAACATACAAAGATTTTTTAGTCTTCACATACCATACTACCTTATCAATGCTTTTTTGACCTCAATGTGTGCATCCAACAAGTTATGTAGAAGATTTGTAATATTCTCTGGTATGTTAATATATTAGAGTGATTAAAAGTTTCAAGAGATCAGTCAAGGAACTAACTACTCCCTCCTATCTCATTATGCACATAATTTTTCTATACATTTGCATATCAATGGTTGTGGCATCACCATATGTCATATTTTTCTATTGCATTTACATAGAAATTGAGATACTTGATGCATAAAACCCTTTTCCATTATAGGTTTAGAATATTTATCTTGCTAAACATTTATAATTATTTGATCTTCTGACATTTCTAAGGGATGCAATCCCTACTTTACATGTTGATGCCATGTAACTACTTGAATGAATGTAGGATCCTTGGGGTGAGAATTTATCAGATTCACATTTCACAAAAGATTCTCTTTTATCTATTTTTAAAATGCTGGATAATCTCTAATGTGGTGTTGTCTTAAAATTATATAATAAACATAATACATATGCATGTAAGGATTAATTAGACAATTTCATGTGAAGTGTTTTTATTCTCCACACAAGTAGCAGATAATTGATTGATTCCCTTGTCATTCATCTTGTATATGATTACCTAATTGGTATCCACCTCATTATCCTCCTCTATATCCCCCTTATCTCTATTTAAAACTCTAACCTGATTGTTACTAAATCTCATATCCTCCTTACCTTTGAGGGGAACCCCACCCTTGTTTTTATTCACCATAATATCCCCCATACATTCCTTGGGGAGAAAATTGATCCTAGCTTGATTTTTGTTGATGGGATGACATAATATTATATGACTATTAATACTGAGGGTATGGGGAAGTCTATCATGCATGGTATTAGGGAACTATGATGTCCAACCTAATAGGGGTTGGGGTTGATACTGAGGCAAAGTTGGCACTCATATAAGAATAACTTACGTATTAGTTTTCATGTATACTTCTTGGCTTGGAATCCATGGATTTACATAGGGAATCTATTATGATGTTGATGTGAAGATGTTCTTAGTGATGTATTCCTTCGATTATTGGAGTGTTTGGTAATTTTTGTCATGATGATTACATGACTTGTTGAAGTTATAGTACATAATTTGAGGTTGTTGAGTGTATTATTGTAATAAATTACATTTCATAGTCACATGTCCTACTACATGGAAAATTTCATAGAATTCCATATTAATATTTGGGTTGTCATTATTGTGGTTCCCCTATTTTATACATTCCATACACTACAGGCATAACCTAGGCCTATTAATTTTATGTAGATCCTCCATTTTTCACAAAACAACATCTATCTTTGCATTATTTTTTATGATAGGTTGTGGGTTATCCCCATAATCCTCTATCTGCTCCACATAGATCTAGTTGCCTAAGAATTTACCTTATTAGTGAGCTATTTTTATATAATTACAAACCTAATCCAATGTTGAAAGACTTATAAAAACCATGTGGCCTTATATGTATCCTAAAATATAGTGTATTGTATTAATTACATACAAATTTTTTTAATCATAATCCCATACTGACTCGTGTTATTTTTGTTGAATCTATTTCAAATCTTAGATTGTCCAAATCACACTTTTATTCACTTTGAATTATCTTATCATCTGGTATTTTACATCCCAAAATTTTAGTTTGGCATCATATATTTTGTTTATGAACTCTATATCTCTTCTTGTTAAGGCACCTACAAGTTCTCACTTCTTCACATCATCTGTAGTTATATTTTTAACCTACCATTTCATTTTTTAGGTTAACATATATTTATTAGGGTTAGTATACCCATCATATGATGTCAAAGTGATAACAAAATCTTTAATTAAGAATCATGCTTCCTATGTTCACACTTGAAACTAGTGGCAGTTGTGGACTAGATTTTTCCAATGTCTTAATATTTTTTATGAATTAAAATCTAGCCTCAATTAGTTTCTTAATATATAACACTTCCTTATTGTCTACACTATATATCCAAAATTTATATGTAAAAGAGTCAAACCACATACTATATCTATTAGCTTATGCACTTTTCCTTATTTTTGTTGATAAATTAGGCAAATGAGATGTGAACCCTTGAAATGAATAATCCATGTTTATGAATTCTACTTCATTTGAACTTGAACTTGCTTTAATTCTATGAATTAACATAACTTATTCAAAAGAATATTCCTTATATTCTCCAAACAACATCCTCCCTTGTAACTATGATCTAAAAATACCTCATAACCAGTCTACATGCTCCTCTTATCTCATTCCATTTTCTTCTATCTCTTTAGTGTCACTTTTCAAATCTATGTTTATATATGTTCTCTCATCTGCACCTTCTCTTCTTTTGGGACCTCTCATTTACTCATCCTTGTATTATCCAAATTATTTTTTTCTCCCTTGAGATCTCATTCCTTATTTATCTTCTAATAATATACTCCACTCCTAATCATAGCTACATTAGGACTATTTTATTTATTCCAACTTTGTTGTCATAGGTCTCTCTCTAGTCCCAAAATTTGATTTTCACTCTAATTTTCTATATCCTCCATATTTTAGGTTCAGGTTCTAGTTTCCATTCTTATATATTCATCAATCACTTCATTATCTCACACCTCATCCTAAAACTTGAAGTGACTACTCCATGTTGGTAGGAGTAGGCACCATGCCCTTTTCTACAACTAACATTTTAATGAGAGTAGGTAGTCACTTTATAGAATTGCATCTAATTCCCCTCAAAAATAGATCATGCATATCCTCAATTGTGATGTATCCATATATAGTAAATTTAGTGATGTATCCATAAATGGTAGTTTTTATCCAATGATCTATTGCATGAGTGAAACCCGTATCTAAATTTCACATGTTATCTAGTCTATCTTATATGAAAACTAAAAATTATGTTTCTCTTGACTGAAAATAATAGTATTCAAGTCTTAATAGACACAAAAATAATAGTATAGGAAACTTGCACCAAATAATTTCATATATTTCATCATATATAATATTAAAAAACTTATTTTGTAGAGTTTCCTATCATCTTTGCCTTTTCCTCTACAACATTTTTAATTCTTTCATCAAGCCTTCATTCAAAGTCTCTCTATCCAAGTAACCATCTTAGCATGTTTTAAAAATCCATGCTCACTACACCATTGTTATCAGAAGTTCCAAGAAAAAACCATCAAAACATGTTAATACATGGTTAGGTGTGAAGTAGGCTACAAACTCATAATGTAAACATAGTTAAAGAATAGGTCTAGTTTTTATTCTATTCAGAATTACTTATTTATCTAGAGAAATGTGGACTAAATTCTACATAACATTCATTATTATTTAATTATTAAACATTTATTCCAAATAGAGCATACACTATGCATAGAATAAGTGAAAAATATGTTCAAGAAAACCATTTTCAGATATTTATATTAATCTCTATCTTTTAAGAACTTCTTTCCATTATAACTGATCATTATTTATATAACTTTAAAATGCATTATCACTTCACATTCCTTCCTTTTGGTTCAATCTCAAATGAATATTTTTACATTTCACATAATTTTGGACTCATACGCAAGTTGAATGCATACATAATGAAATATTTTATACATACTGATATTCATTGTATACTTATCAAACATCTATACTATAAGATTTTACAATTTTATTCTTCTATCAACATAAATAATCACTTCATTATAGATTCCTAGAAAAATAGCATTGATGGTTCTATTGGAGTCATAAGTGTTTGAAACCCCATTATTTACAGCATTTAAAAAAATACTTCATAAGCATTTGAGTTCCAATCTTGGGTTGGGAAGGCTTACTTTGTCTTGTGAGGAAATATTGACATTTATCTTCATTGAAGGATTCTTCTAATGATTTTGGAGAGAGAGTCTTGATGTTATATCATAAATTTAGATTTAAAACATTGGTAAATAGGTGGAATAGGTTATATTATGACATTTTATGCTTAGATTTTTTGGCTAAAACTTTCTAACACTTGATGAAGGTTTGGGCACTCTCATTGTACACTTTCTTTTATTAGATAAAGTGGGATAAATAATTTTTAGGTAAGACATTGGATTGAAACTCTTGAACCTATGTCTTAACTAAGTTTTCTAGACTAGAGATGGATTCAAACTTGAGTTGATTATACTAATCTAAAACATCACTTGAGAAAGTTTTGGATAATAACTTGCTAGTAGTAAAGGTATTGAGCTTTATCTAGTCTTTCTAAATGTTTCCAAAGGCCTCTAAGTGAAAATTTGGACTGGTAGATACATTATAGGTGATTTAAGGAGTGATTTGACCTATTTCAATTTTTTTGATTTTAAAAACCAATGGTTCATTTTGGAAACACTTGATGGCTTTATTGTAAAATTATAGTTATGAAATGAGATTACCATGAATGTATCTAGGGAAATTGTTGGGTCATTTTTAAATGACACTCCCTAATGAATTTATTGAGGGTGATGTTTCATTTTCAAAAGTTAGTTTTGTATTTTTAATATCTAGGTGTTATTTTCATCTTGGAAGTGAACCATTTGGTTCATTATTTTTAGTATGATTTTATTGGGATACTGAGTGTTCTAGTTAGAGATGGAGGCTTGATTATCCTATTGGTATGTGTTATATGTAGCATTAAATTGGTGTTAACATGGGAAATATTAGTAGGCCCACTAAAGGAAAGGTGTGCCATGTTAGTAATAATAATAGGCATGGTTAATGGGGAGGGAATGAGGAAGTCACATATTGACTTTCCCCATGTGATGCATACACTTTACAAATAATAGAAGAAGGACATTCTATTTGAGTTTCCATCATGAGATAGTAGACAACCATATGGTCCTTGCCCACATGTTAAAGTTATTCATGGATATAAATTATAATTTTGTATATGTGCTCAAGATCAAATTCTTCTTCAACGTTAGGTTCTTAAAACAAGTTACCTAATCTAGTGGTCTTAAGATTGTTATATGGCTCATATTTTTCATATCTAGTGGAAGCCACATTTTCAAATTGCTTATATTTAATTTTGATTTATAGCAAATTTATAAGGCATGTGGGTTTTTAGGACTTTATGAGGATTGGATAGTTTTATAACATGAGGATTACTAAAAAATACTTTAAATTCATCATGACTTTTATCTTCATATTGGTAAAAAAATGTATTCCATAGGGTAAGATAAAAATACTAACTTTACCAAGATGGATAGTGTAGTTAATTACACGTGAATGCTAAAAATAAACTATATTGGCCTTTTGATACAACAAAAAACTAAAACTAGGAAAAATAAAACTATATTGGGCTGACTGGTACAATATGATCATAATGAAAAATTATATCAGGTTGGATGATATAATTTTCAAATGATGGTAACACTATACTTTATCAAGTTATATAATATAGTCAGAGACAAACATAATACTATATCAGATTGGTTGATGTAGTTGAGAAAACATATAAAAATGTATCAGGCTAGTTAACATGGTTGCCACATAGAATTGAATATTATTGGGTTGGATAATAGTCTATAATATAAGTAAGCTAAAATTTAACTAATTATCAACAAAATAAAACTAGTGATGTAAACTAGTCAAAGGGTGTGCTTGACTTGTAAGCTCTTAGATATATTGATCCTAATCATAAATAGTGAATATGACCACAAAGTCATTAACCATGCATAATTCCATCACTCTCATGTCAACACTATATTATATTTGAGGTACATTAAAAGTAAATTACTAAGGCTAATTGCTTACCAGTGCAATATAAATTCAAATGACTTGAAGACTTACAAAAGGCTAAAAACAAAAATCCCAGGCATTTTTGATATACTGTGAGGTACATGGTAACTTAAATCTCATATACAATTTTTTTCTAATGGATTGATTATTGGGGCATTATCCCTCACACCATGGTACAAGTAAAAATGACAATTTTTTGGCCTATAATGACAAATCCTATGAGTTTTAAAACTATTATAATATCATTTATCAGAAAATCAAACAAAATAAAAATAAATATAAAAAATTATAGATGTCAAAATCTACATTATTAGCATGAAATGAATGAAACAAGTAGATAAAGTAATATCAGGTTGACCAATAAAGTCAAAAATAGAAATTAATCAAATAAAATTGTATCAAGTTGGTCAATATAGTTGGAGACACATAGCAAACTCTTTCAAGTTAGCTGATACATTTTGGGAAATACTAGAATGATATCATTCCAGCCGATACCTTTGGAAAATAGACAAGAAATGATATTAGGTTGGTTGTTACAGTTGGACTCAAAAAATTATGATGGTTTGGATTATTTTCCTAAGAAGGCAGAAGAAAAAACATTAAATTGATCTAACCAAAGGAAGAAAAAATTTCATGACAAGCTCATCATAATGTATGTAAGGGCTAGGATTATGTAAAACTATCTTCTTTCTCTCAATAGACTATGTTTAAAATATAGTTTTAGCACTCACATAATTGTTCTATGTGAGTCATTATTTAGGTGGGTGAGTTATATTAGTGTGAGAGATAATATAATATATTAGTGTGTGGGGGTACATTATACATGGGTTGTTGTGTAATAAGTTGTGAGACAACTCATCTTAGATTTTAGAAGATATTTTAGGAATTGAATTTGTTGTTAAAGTGATAGGGTTAAATATTATTATGTGTGATAACAAATGCATATAATATAAATGATTTCATGCTAAATTATTAACAAAGTTTTATTTGTGTAAAATTTGACCAAGTCTTACATTTGGTATTAGAGCAGGGAAGTTTAGCTTGAAGAAAGGATCATCCTTTATATAATTTTGTGTGAGGTTTTTATGAGTGATCATGGGTAGCTCCACCATTGTTAAATTCTATAACCCCTGGTTCAAATTATTTGAGTATTACTTGTCCAATTATATATTTATTAATTTGTTTACTTGGTTTAGTAGAGGTTTGATGATCACAAATATTTTTTTCAACAAGTTACCTAAAAATAAATTACCATTATTCTAGAGAGTGCAACATTCTAAAAAAATTTATTATCACATCATATTTAGAGGTAAATAATTGTGTTTGAATATTTTTGAGGGTTTGGAAACAAAAGTGTGAATTGAGAAAGAGACAAGAGAATATTTGGACACACCAAGAAATTTTGGTGAAACATCAAATGCAATTTAATGTAATGGATTACAGGTCTAATTCAAGTTTCATCACTAATTATGTAGACTATAGTGTTGATCTTGTATACAATGAGAAATGTAATAGATCTACAAATCAATCTCAGCTTAGAGAAGATAAATCCTACTTATAATTTTGATTGGGGATACATTATATAATCAACGTCATGAAGAATATGGATCCTCTATACTTAGCCAAGGGATCTCTTACCACAAATAATATCACTAGCGAGGGTTTTAAAGCCTCCAGTCAAGCAAAACTATACAATAACCCTAACTAGGTTCTATGTTTTCATATTTACTAAATTAATAAAAAGTAAAGAAAAATATATTCTAGTGCTCACCAAATTTTGTGGCAGAACATGGGGTTAGTAAATAATAACAATAAACATGCATAAGAGAATCATATTTAAGTTATGTATAGGTAAAACCCTAATTCATGGAGAGAGCAATATATTCAAAAGCCATTACTTATTATACTTATATATACTCAAGACAGGAGACAAGTTAGAGATACTTACATTGAAGATAAACCCATCAAGACTCATCCTCTCCCTTGGCTAAAGGTGCTTCACAAGAGGTTGTTGTAGTTTGTAATGATCACTAAGAAAGGCTAAAGTATCTAAGATTTCTCTACAAGACAATATTCTTCTCCAAGTAGAAACCTAAAACTTAGATTCCTTAAGTAGAATGGTGGAAGAGTATATTGTAAAGAATCATAAATGAATAATTAACTATTTTTGTCTCTTAGAAATGGCAAGATGAATGTGTTTATATAGGTGGATCTAACCCTAAACCATTCCAAAAGTTTAGGTTAATATGTTCAACATAGTATTATAATTGGCAAAAACTAACTAGGTTAGCCATGGGCCTACCTAGTCCCTAATAATCTTTGTCAATAATAATACAAGGTCGATGTGGCTGACTATGTCATGTAAACTATCAAAAAGGGGTTTAGTTTAGGGAAAGGGATAATGAAGGTGAAAAATGAATAGAATAGGGTGAAAAATAGGAGGCACAACTTAGGTGAATGGTTTTAGGAGACAAGTCTATAGATAATAAGTGGTAAGGGACAACAATACTATGAAGCACCAATGGTCTACCCACCCCTTTCCTGGTGTACCCCTTAAGCCATGCACTCAGAGAGATTGAGATTCAATGGGTTCCTATGAGATATAAAGCATCTGTGATTGATAAAATTTTAAAATATTATGTGTATACAAATGCCTCACTCGAATTTCATTACGTGTTACTCAAGTTCAACATGGGATGGTGATTAGAGAAAGAACATAATAACACACAATGTTGAAGCTAAAAAAAGTTGCATTGTTTTAAAGCATAAAATAACTAAAAGTAAATGATTAAAATGGAAATAACTAAAAATTAAATGTAATGTGTACCTTGACTTACCTTTATTTTTGGATGGTTGTATATTATTTTTGTAGTTTTGATCATGGAGGGTGTAGAGATTGATTTCAACAAAATCAAGGATACAAAACTAAATAGCAAAACAAAAACAAACACAAGAAATCCAAGATAACTGATGATTATGTAGACAAAATGTACTTGGAAATTTGGCAAGATGGGGTGATAAGTGATATGTCAGACCAAATCACCAAGTCAAAATTTTTAATAAATTGGGTAACCAAAAATCCAAGGCTACTAAAGACCAAAAAACCAAAAAAGTAAACCTTAAGTAAGAAAGGAAAAAGCACCAAGTCAAACCAAGGATACATGTTAAAAAGGATGGTAGTCAAACATCAATGTAAAATTAGTAAAAAACCTTATTTAGATAAATATGGGCAAGCAAAAATGGTCAAATAACATTGATAAATGAGCAGTAACAATCTTTAATCATCAATGGGAAAAATGCATGAAAGGGAAAACAACATTGGTGAGTGAGAAGTAACAAGCCAACTTCACTTAATAATGGAAAAAGAACATGAAAATAAAAATAGACTTAGGTGTCTATAAAAAGGGTAGTACAACAATTACAAATGGTAAGACAAAAAAAAGCAAGTTTATAAATGTAAATACATGGTGTAAAGAAAGTAATCCATAGTCACTCAAACATGTTGTTTTGTTCTTAAAGATAGATAAAACTAAAACAAAGTAGTGCTAGCATGTTTTTAAGAGGTAAATAAGGAAATATAGAAGAGATTAAAATATATTTAGAATCACACTTGGCCTATCAAGGGGGGGGAATGAAATGGGTGGAGGGGAGAATGAATGAAAAACTAAGGCAAAAGAACTCTTTATCAAAGTCAAGACAATAAAATTAGGTTTGTCAAAACAAAAAGAATTTTGACCTTAAGGACTCTGAAGAACTTCTCCTAGCCACACCACTTTGAGATCAATAAATTAAGTATGTAGATCATCTCATGAAGGTTGTATGCATGAAAATTAAAATGGACTTGCCTTCTCACAACGTGTTCCCCATTATTCAAGACCCCTTATAGAGCCATCGATATAATATGAATATTGGGTACTTGCATGAGAAATTAGGTAGCACCATAGAGTTTGTTTAATTCTCTTGTTCCAATCTACTAGCCTACCACACCCCAATGGACCTCAGCTCTAGTGTGAGGCCAATTTTGGAGTTTGAGCTTCGATTGGAGATAAGAGATGTGTTTATAATCATGTCTTTTGGTGTGATTTTGACTTTTGATATTTTGTATGTTGCATTTTATTTCAAATGATTTGGATTTTAACTTTATTGATGGCTTTTTCTATTCCTCCTCCATACATAATTGGAAAACCAAACATAGGTATTAAAGATGACTTTCATTTCAATACTTGGGACTTGGTTGCTAAGAGCTGGATATTAAAGAACATGGTGTCTAAGAGTCTTCTAAATTTAGGTGAAATACAAGTTCTATCTTGAATTTGACCTTTTTTATCCAATGTGGAGTGAAAGGAAAGGAAATAAAGAAGAATGAAACATGAAACAAATTGAATTACTTCAAATCACAAAAACAAATGTGACAAAGGGAGAAAAAGGGATATAATGATAGTAAAGTGTGATTACTTACCATAAAAATGAGGGAAATTGAGAAAAACATGATAACATATATTTTTGGGTAAATTTCATCGATCAAGCAAAGCAAAAATCTAAAGCTAAGAACAAAGATCCAAAAGTCATAATCATTGCAAAACATAGTCTAGACAAGGAATGAAAATATGGTGATTTTATGAGGAAGCCCAGGTCCTATCCATGGTATTACATGGAAATCATAAAAGAAAAACCATTAGGGTTCCAAAAATTATTATAAATGTAAATAAAGAATAAAAATATGGTAAAATAAAATCATGAAGAGGACCGGGTCCTATCCATGGTTTTACAATGCAATTCATGAAAAAAGGGAAACCAAAAGACCAAAAGGAAGGACTAAGGTTTGTGAAAAGAGATAACTTTTGTAGAGGGTAATACCTATGTAGGTATCCTACAAAAAGTGTTAGATAGATAACATATATAAATCATGAAATAAGGGAAGGATTAGGAAAAATTCTTCTTGAAGAATTACGCATTGGTGGGTTCTTTAAAAATATAACCTTCATTAGTTTGAAGGTGATATGTACTTGAACCAAGAATGTCTTTGAATAAATAAGGGCCTCACCATTTTTGGGTGTATTTATCTTATTTTTCATGAGTGTAGCCTAATTTAAGGACAAGATCACCAACATTAAATATGAGAAATTTAACTCATTTGTTATGTTGTTTGGCAATATGGGCCTTGTATTGGTGATTATGTTATAAAGAAAAAAGATGATGCTCATCAAGGAGATCAAGAGAATGAAGGTGAGATTCACATATATATTCATTAGGTATGATACCATGAAGAGATATATGAAGAGAGGGAATCTCAACTTCTAATGGGAGGACTAATTCAGAACTGTAGACTAGAGAGAATGGCATTGCCCTAGTAGCAATATGTATCCTAGTGTGATAAACCCAAAGAATAAGATAGAGATGAAGATGCCAATCCATGCAGGTTTAAAAAATTATCATTTGAGGGATTTTATTAAGATTTTTTTTGTTACCTCAGCTTGGTAATTTCATTATAGATGATAGGGTGTGGAGAATTTGTGATTGATTTTAAATGTAGCACAAAGTTGTTTGACACATTTAAGGGATATGGCTTAGTTGAGACCTTCAATATAGAGAATATTATCATCGGTAAGACTATATTGAAGGTGGTTAGTAGCTAGCATAGGAGCTATGATAAGTTGATCAATGATTATTTTTCCTTTGACAAATTTTTGAGTAATAATTGAGAGATCAAATTCCATGAGAAGGACCATCCACTTTCTAATTCTATCTCTAGTATTATCTTGTTGATCAAGCATTACCCCAACTAAATGGGTGTGGAAGAGGTATATATTATCAAAGAGTGATCATTTTAGGGGGGAAAAAGATTAGGTAGGTGAAGCAATGGTTCTTTTATATTATCAAATGCTTTTTGATAGGGATCCATCCATTATAAGGCATTACCTTTCTTAAAAAGAGAATTGATGAAATAGATATGATAATCCATTTTTGAAAATAAATAATCTAATTGCTCTAAGTTTATCAAGGTAATTATGAATGTACAAAATGGATTGAGGGATTGGCATGTTGATAATGGCATGAATCTTGGTAGGGTCAACATTGATGCTATAAGGGAAACTAAGAATCCTAACAGTTTGCCAGATGTGACACTAAAAACACATTTATAAGGATTTAATATAACTTTGTATTTAAGAATGTGGTTGAATATGATGGTGATATTAGAAAGATAAGTCTGGAAACATTTGGATTTATTAATGAGGTCATCCACATAGGTTTCTAATTTTTTTGAATAAGATCATGAAAGATATGAATCATTTCCCATTGATAGGTAGCTATAGCATTTTTGAGGCCAAAGGGAATTTTAACATGGAAATAGGTTCCCCATCCCATCATGGAAGTTGTATTATGTTGGTCTTTTGGGGTAATTTGAATTTGTTTATAGCCTAAGAAACCATCCATAAGAGACAATATTTCATAACCAATGGTGGAATCAACAATGGCATCTATTGAAGGTAGAGGGAAATTATCTTTGGGACAAACAAGATTAAAATTATAGAAATCAATGTAAATGAGAATGACCATGGTGACCTCATTTTTAATAAGGAATATGTTATAAACCCATCAAAATAGTCCACTAGTTTGATAAACTTAGCATCAAGAAGTTTGACAATTTCTTTATGGCATAATGTGGAAACTTTGGCTGAAATTTTCCATTATTTTTGACATACAAGTTTGGCCTTGGGGTAAGTGATGATATTGTGAACCACAATGCTAGGTTTAATACTAATAATGTCCTCATATAAATAGGTAAATATCTCATGATATTTATCAAAAATCAAGCTAAAGTTGTCATTCTCAATAGGTGTGAGTTTGTGAGAAATTGTGATTGGTTGATGGCATGATGGATTACCATATTTGATGCAAGTAGTTTCTTTGATGAGCATATCATTTCCATCTTGGAAATGATATGGTACATTAGGTAAAAAGGAAATTGGATTTTCTTTAGGGTTGATTATAATGATGATGTTGTTAAAACAAGGGGATTTATTTTTGAAAATCTTGAGTTTGTGATGTTGCTGGGGAAGTTGAGGTTCTCAAGAATGAAGAAATTCAAGAATGGATTCATCACTAGTCAATGTGGGAAGAGGACCATAATAATCGACATATACTTCAGGATTGATAATTTGATTACCATGGTGATCATATTTAAAATGTATCTAATAGAAATATATGGCCTTGGCATCTAATGTAATCTTAGGAATAGTAGGTTGATTGGATGATATTGATGTATCATTAGTTTTATTGATGGGGGAATAATTAGATTCAATGATGGGATCTATAGGTGGTAGAAAAGATAAGAATTTTTGGGTGTTTGAAAGGTATGATCTGTTCTACCACCCAAGGAGTATTAAAAAGTGAAGAATTAATGGGATCTACATGACCTTTAGGATATAATTCAAAATATGTGGAAATGGTGTGAACATCCTAGTTAAAGACATGTATTTGGGCTAAAGCTTTTTGATAATGTTAAACATCCAAGTCATAGGATTGAGCTTGGCACATGATATAGTTATCATCATATGTTAAATAACTGGTACATGCTTAAGATTCAAGAGGAGTTTTAGAAGGGGAAATTTTGAGATCACTTAATTTACATGGTGACAGGATAAAAGGATCTTATAGTAATTTGTTTAATCCATAGTCATTGCATGTGAAGGTGTCTTCTGGGTAATAAAAGTCTTGAGCATTGTAGGGATGGGGAAATAAGTGATCTCATTAATGAAAGGAATAATATGATTATGAGGTAATAAATAAGGATGAATCCACTTTGAGATATAAGGAGGTATATTAGTAGTATTTCAAGTATGATTCAATTCATTAGGTTCATCATCATCAAAATCAGCAAGAGCGACTTGTAAGTCTGGATTGATGTTGATGAATTCAGGTAAGGGAACACTATTGATGGTAGGAATGGTAATAATGTGATATAGAGATTTAGGATTAGGAAGTTGAATACTCCAAGGGTTTGGATCAGCCTCATGTTTATACTATTTTACATTATGTAGACATTTGATCCATTGGCTACCAGAAGAGGTGATGGCCCTCATTCTATCAGTCCAAGGGTGGGCTAGGAGTATGTTATAAGATAAGGGAAAATCAAGGATCATAAGTTTAGTTCAAATGGTTTTAGGTCTGAATGTGAGGGGAAGCCAAATATAACCAAGTGGCTTTTGATTATTTTTATTGAATCCATGACAAGTTAGGTGGGTTTGTTTGAGATTATCCTTATTATATCCAATTTATTAAATGAACCACAAAGATGTCACATTAATACCAAACCCTTCATTAACTAAAACTTTATGAATAAGGGTTGTATTAAAGGATATTTTAATTAATAGGGGTGAATCATCAACATGGAAAATAATCTCATCATTAATCATGTCTTCTTCAATAAATTCAATAGACGACTTAGAATAAGGACAAATGGATTCAATGGTATGTATGTTGGTAGGTTGAGACTCAATAGAGGGTAGTTATTCATTTATAGTAGATAGATATTCAATTTATTGTAATTATTGTATGAGTAACTTGTAATGATAAGGGGAGGTATGAACTAAATCCATAAGGGGAATCTTGAAAATAATGGAGTTAAGTTCTTTGAGAAAGTTCTATTGGGATTTAAAAGAAGAACCAGTGCAAGGTTTAAAAGGTAAGGTATATTTTTGAAGGAATGGAAATAGTTAGGGGTTTAGAAGAAGGATGGGGTTTATCATTAACTTCTAAAGATAAATGAGTGGTTGTAGTATATTTTAGAAGTTGTTCTTCCAAAGATGGTTTCTTAGGTTTTGTGATAGGATCTTTGTGAGTTGGTTTGTGATGATAGTTGACATTATCTACATTAACATATTGAGAATTTTTTTAATATTGGTCATAGTCAGCATCAATATCACAAACATCCTTGGTATTTTTATGATTAGTAGATGTGGGAAAAGATTTTTATTTTTTACAAGAGTAAGCTTTAGGATATTGTCATTTTTTAGAAGCAATATTTTACTCTTGATGATGAAGTTAGATCATGGATTCATGATTGAAGAAATCACACAACATGTAAGAGACATCAAATTTTGTAATCCCTTGACAAGTTTCATGAGAATGACTAATGTCAGTGTGGAACTAGTAAAATTGATTAGGGTCATACTATTTAAGAGGATTATTAGGATAAGTGAAGGGTTTAGAGGCACTAAGAATTGTTTCATTTGTTGCATAGTTAGTGGTGTGTGAGAAGATGGGGGATTGTTAGCTTTATCAACTCTTGGTTTGGTTTGAGGAGTATTGATTATGATATAATTAGTAAAAGTTTGAAAATATCCCTTAAGGAATTTGGTATTAGGTTTGAATTGCTTCATGAGCAAGTCTTGATGTTTGGCTTGGTCAAGAGCTTTGTTAAGAATTTGAGGAGAAAATTTTTGAACCTTATATTAAAGCAAAGGAGTTAAAGAAGTTATAAAGAGTTTAAACAAATTATCACCAGTCATGTTATGATTAGATTTATGGGCCAAATATTTCCATTATTTGATAAAAGCATGAGTTGATTCGGTGGGAGATTGCTTAACATTAATAAAATGTCTAAGGTAATTTTTAGGAAGCTCATTGTGTTGAAACTCTTTAACTAGAGGATTGACTAGATCTTCAATTTTCCAAATGAAATCATGGGGAAGTTGGTTTTACCATTTTAAAACATCACTAGTGAAAGTTTTAACTAGAATTTTAGTTGTGGTGAAAGTATTAATTTAGATCCATTCTTTATAAAGATTTTCAAATGCTTTAAGAAAGGTTTTAGGGTTTTTAGTCCCATCATACCTGATAGTTGGAGATATATTACCAATATCAATGAACACATTGAAAGGATCTAAAGGATCATTTTGTATATTTTGAATCATTTTATTATCCATGATAGGTTGAGGAATAACATTTCCTAAGGCATCTCTAAGAGGTGGAGGAATACAATTTTGATCAGCTTGAGGATTTAAAACTGTAGGTTGACTAGACATATTGATCAAATGATGTTGTAATTGCATAATTTGAGAGGTGTTAGAAGTTTTCATTATGTTCATTTTTTGTATGAATTGTGCAAGAAGTTGAGTCATATCAATTTTTGGGTTGGTTTTTGTAGGAGAACTCCCTGAATTGGTATTAGGGGGAGGGTTATTAGAAGGTGGATTACCAATGGGATTGTTAGATAGACTTGTATTAATTACTCCTACATTATGTTGAAAATATTGAAGATGATAATTATCTTGATAGGTACAAAAAGGATCAGATCCACCTACTTCATCTTGAGTTATGATTTGAACCATGTTACAATCCATAGATGGAGGGGAATAAGTAATCTAAGAGTGAGGGTTCTCTTGGGAGGTAAAAAGAGGGAGAAAAGAATAGCCCATATAGTGTCTAAATGGATTTAATTTATCCAAGAAGATTCTAATTGGGGATTTCATGATTTTTTGAAGAAATGAAACAATCTTAAGTAAGAAGAGAGAGAAATTAGGGAAAAATAACTAAGTTAGATAGAAAATCAAGGTCAAGAAACAAATACAAGGTTGATCGGGTTAACTATGCATTGCTAAAAAGGGGGCTGAGAAGAGTATAAAGTCTACTAGGTCGACTATGTAATATCAGACAAAAGGTAGATAAAGATATAGGTTCAAATTGATTAACTTAGTACTATAATACAAGAGCCAGATAAGGTTACAAAGTCAACCTGATTGACTTAGTACTACAGATAGGGAAAAACATAGTTTATAGGAAACTATACAAGACAAAATGACAATGTGCTAAAATGGGGAAAGATTTACAATATGATTAAAGTAAGAAATAGAAGCACACACAAAAAATTGGATCAATGTGAGTGATCCAATTGGAGCACACAACACAAAACCTTACACCAATGCAAGTTTTTATAATACAATGCACAATGATAAGAGAGAAAGTAGTCAATTGAAAAGTAAATTCTAACTAAGTGGAAATACTAAGTGTTATGAGTATTATGTGATTTGATAGTGTGTGAAGAAAGAGAAATATAGTGTAACTAAATGGTAATTTGAAAAAACACCTAATTAAACTATGTGAGCTACTCTAAACATGCAAATAGATGAAAATGAAAGTGTTAATTAATTACTAGTAAATAGTATTTAATTCCCAAATTTAGAATAGTATAGAGTCAGTTCAGATGACACTATATGAATATAATAAATAATAAATTTGACTGGGTCACTACTATTTTGAGGAAGTAAAAGTCTTTAAGAATAGATTCAACCAAGTTAACTCAATATTTTAGATGGTAGATAGGCTACAAAACTAAGTTGACGGGTTCAACTTAGTTTGTTGTAGGGTTTTAGTTTTAAAGACTACAAAATTACACAAAATATAATTATGATGAAGTAATAAATTGATAAAGAGAGAACGAGAGGAACCTTAGTGGGTTGGAAGATGATTAGGATTGAAAATTTTATACTGAAGTGCCTTGAATGCTACTTTCAAATTTTGCAAACTAAGTCAACTGGTTCAACCCAGTTCTATAAAACCCTATACGTTGAAGCAAGATAAGATGAATAAGTTGACCTATTTGACTTAGTTTGTTGATCTAGATGCTAACTGAGATATTAAGTTAACCTATTCGACCTATTTTGTTGATCTAGATGTTGAATAAAAGACTAAATAGATCTATTTGACATATTTTATTATCTAAGATTGAAGAAGAGTACTGTGTCGACCTATTGATCTAGTAACTTATATCTGATGAAGACCTACATAGAAAGAACATAGTCATTTGAATACAACTATGTGTTAAACTTGTGCACAAAAGTTAGAACTATACTGATTGGTTCAACATAGTACTATAAATATAGAAAAATAATAAAATGATAAAAATGAAAGTGTAAAATAAAAAATATAATGCTTAGATTCAAATTGGGTTCACCAGAATGTATGCAATAAGAAATGCAATAGATCTACAAATCAATTTTAGTTCAAAGAAGATAAATCCTACTTACACTTCCAATTGGGGATACATTAGATAATAGAGGTCATAACCAATATGAATCCACAATACCTAGTAAAATAATCTCTTACCATAAATGATATCATTAGGGAGGGTTATAAAGCCTCTAGTCAAGAAAAACTATGTAGTAACCCTAACTAGGTCCTATGTTTTCATATTCACTAAACTAATAACAATTAAAGAAAAATATAATCTAGTGTTCACCAAATCTTGTGGCACAACATGGGGTTAATAAATAATAATAGTAAGCATGCATAATACAATCCTATTTAAGTTATATATATGTAAAAGCCTAATGCGTGGAGAGAGCAATATATTCAAAAGCCATTACTTATACTACTTCTATCTACTAAAGAGAGGAGCAAATTTAGAGATACTTACCTTGAAGATGAATCCATTGAGATTCAATCTCTGCCTTGGCCAAAGGTAATTCATAAAAGGTTTTTATGGTTTGTAATGATCACTAAAAAAGGCCAAAGCATCCAAGACTTTTCCATAAGATAAGATTCTTTTCCAAGTAAAAAACCTAAGCTAAGACTCCTCAAGTAGAAATGTAGAAGAGAAAATTATAGAGAAGCACAAATGAATAATTAACTCTTGATATATCTTAGAAATGGAAAAATTAATATGTTTATATAGGTGGATCTAACCCTAAACCCTTTTGAAATTTTAGGCTAACAAGGTCGACCCAGTTGCTCTACTATTGTAATTGGAAAAAACTAACTAATTATGAACTAGGTTAGCCTTGGGTTAACCTAGTCCCTAATAAGCTTTGTCAATGAAAATACAAGGTTGATGTGGATCACTGTGTCATGTAAACTATCAAAAAGGGGTTTAGGTTAGGGAAAGGGATAATGAACATCATAAATGACTAGAGGAGGGTGCAAAATAGGAGGCAAAGCTTAGGGGAATGGTTTTAGGAGACAAGTGTGTAGATAACAAGTGGCAAGAAGGGATAATAATCTTGTGAAGCACCAATGGTCTATCCACTCCTTTCTTGGTACATCCCTTAAGGTGTGCACTTAGAGAGATTGAGACTCGATGGGTTCTTGCAAGATAGAAATCATCAGTGATTGATAACATTTGAAAATATTGTGTATACAGATCTCACCTAACATTTATTTTGTGACACACATATACTAACTTAATAGTCAAATTATATGCTCTTGGACCCTTATCCACTTATTTTATATACATGATTGGTGTATAATCCTACTTGATTCTACCATCGACATGTTAGTAGGGTTATATACAAAAGGAAATTAACATAATAAAGTTTCTGTGTCTCAGCTAGACCTCAAGAAAGGATGGATTAATGGGTTAGTTAGGTTGAGGTATAGGAATGGGGTTTTGAATGATAGGTGGCAAGGGATGTTCATGGTGATACCAAAATATCTCACCCATGTTTTACTAATTTTTTAGAGTGGTGAATTAGGTAGAAATAAAATCCCAAAAACCCTTGATATGAATGAGGATGAGATATCAAAGCTCTTGGTTGATGATTGCTTCAAGAAATTGGGTGTAGTTGGGCTGAATAACCCTAGGAAATTGGTTGGATCTATTAATATAACCATTTATGGTTAATTTCATCCTCTAAACAAATGAAGTATGATGAGGCTAGTCTTGAGGAGATAAAAAAGGAAAGGGTAAGATTCAAACCTAGAGGTCGTTAAAATGGTAGGTAGGAACATGTACAAGTCTAATTATTGGGGGGTATTATACATGGGATTTATCATCAATAGATTCCTTTTGGATAATGACAAGTTTTAGAAGAGGGGTGAAATGGAAAAATTGAAATCTAAGCTCAGAATTCATGTTACTCTAGATGTTACTAGCTAGAATAGGGGCTATAACCCTAAGAAAGAGTATACTATATGGAGATATGGTCAATCTAGAAGCATCATTCAAGGGAAGAGTAAATGTTGGTTTGAATTTTTAAATAATATATATTGTTATTATTATGACTTTGATTTTTTTTTTGAATGGTTGAAATGAAAGTTTAAACTTGTACACATTTTGACAAGTTTTTTCTTGAGATTATTTTTTAGTGTTTTTTGTAATGTAATGTAAAGAGAAGTAAAATATACCACTTGATGAAAATAAAGTTTTTAAAATGAATAAATGAACAAATCAAAATGAAATTTTTTTCTTCTTATTTTAAAAAATATTCTTAGGGCTTGTAATGCTAAAAATAGAATTCTAGATGGATGATGCAAGTGCTAATTTTGGCACCAGTAAGTCACTAGTCCCAAGAAGTTACTTTCTATGCCCTTTGGGACTATTATATATTTATGAATAAAAATTAATATATTAGAGAACCTACATATCAAACACACTTTAGCCTAGTATTTACCAAAAAAAATTGGTTAATGATCTAAAATTGGTTAGTTAATACAACTACTCACTAATTCATTCATTTTAGATTCTTATGAAGACTTTTTCAATTTATCATAATTTAACATAAAAATTGGCTTAAATGATTAAAATTTAGTATTTAAAAACTAAAATTAAAAACAAGTAATAAAGAATAGAGATAATCCACAAATCAAGTTGATAACGAAGTTCACCTAAAATTAGGCTATGTCTCAAAATTCTCTCATAGGCTAGACTAAATGATTAAAATGATGCAAAAAAACCATCTATTTATCAAATTATGCCAATAAGGGGATCTTGATTCATAAAAAAGTGTCTAATGTCCTATAGGAATTTTAGCTCTGTCTCTAGATATTATAGATTATGTCTTGCTTATCTCTCCCAAATAAGGGGCTATATAATTTTGGTGTAATGTCTCTCAGTGGTTTGTGTAATATATCTTGGCCTGTAATTTCTACTCTTAAAATATAGACATAAATTTTTTTTTGTATCCCAATAAGGGGCTAAAGTTTGCCTATAATTTATTTATAAGGTATGTGAAATGATATCTTGGCCTTCAATGTGTTACTCTTGTAATATTAGACATAGAAACTTAACTTTTTCCTTCCTTTACAAGGGCTTAAAGCTTACAAGTATTCTTATTTTATTTTTAATTATGATATTGAGCCTTTTATAGTGTTTCCAAGGCTTTTATTTTACGGGTTAAACCTTATCCATTTTTCATAGGGTTAGGGATTCAAATTCCCTTGGAAAATGCCTCATATCCTTTATTTTTAGTAATAAATCACAAAATTAAGGGATAAATACAAAGTCTTGCATCTGGTTTACCAAATATGTAATAGCTTGTTATTGGGCATTAAAAATAGGACAAGTGGGGTGAGGGGGTTGATCCCCAATCTAAATCCCATGTATTATCTCATGAAGAGGCCTTTTTGGTACTTTGTATAATGTTTTATCCCCCTTTTGTGGGGATAACAATCAAAATCTATTTCAAAGATAAACTTCATCCCTTGTAGCTTGGTCATGAGATCATGTATTACATAAAACTTGCCTTGGAACTCATAGCACTTAGTGGAGATTTGTGAATGTCACATTGAACTCTATTATTGGTCCATATGTTAGTCCATATAGGACTAATTAGCTAATGATGTCAGCAATATGTTATTTGTTTTCATATTTGTTGCCACCTTCAACAGGCCATAACGTTTACATATGATGTTTGTTTGACCCCATTCAAGTTGTGTTGGAGATATATTGATAAGAACTTAGATGTGCAAATAGTTTTGGTAAATTTTTAAACCATATGATTTAGTCAATAATGGATATACTCTCATATCACTACTCCCCACTAAAAATCTTTTAGACCAACAAAAGTTTTTTTCATTCATAATTCCTCCCTTTTCTATTAAGAACAACCTCTTCCTTCAACTCATCAAGTAATTAAAGAGTAAAATAAATAGAAGGAACTATTATAACCTTGATTCATGATCATAGGAGGCTAAATTTATTTCTTTCTCTTGGATGCTTATTGTCCAAACTGATACTTATAGACCTAGGTTACAAAGAGAGTTCATGAATCCCTCCCATCTCTACCAAATGACCTTCTAAACTCTTGGTCTCTTAGTATTATTCTTGGTGGATTATCCTATACACTTCAGTGCACTTAGTGTAGTCTAAGGTGAAGCTCTCCCATTAATAGATTATTTTTTCATTCTCCTTAATGCTCAACATTCTCAACAAGGGTAAATAATTACATCGCATAATAAGTGGTTTCATAGTAGGTCACTAATTGTATAATTTTCCCTTCTTTAGGGTCTTAAAAATGCAAATTACATGGATTGTAAATACAATTACATTATAAACATTACCAGTTTGGGTCTTTATAAACATATGCATACAAAAATTACACATACATTGAAAGAAAATATTTCAATTAAAATATATGTTAACACACATCTCAAAAACATAAATGCTCTTATTGAGTGTTTCTTGTATACACATAATATTTACAAACTTTTATTAGTTATTGATGCTTTCTCTCTTGCAATAACCTATAGAGTCTTAATCTCTTTGAGTGTACCCCCTAAAGGGTGCACTGATAAAGGGGTGGGTAGATCATCGATGATTTGTAGGATTTTTATCCCCTATACCACCACCTATTATCAATTTGACCTTCTCCTATACACTTCCCTGAATCTTGCCACCTCTCTTTCACCCTCCTCCAACCATTTACCACCTTCATTAATCCCTTTCCTAAGCCTAAAACTATTTTTTATAGTTTGTGTTATATTTTTAGCCCCATTGACCATGTATTTAAATTTGTAAACCACATTAAGGGTATAGGTCAGCCCCTAACCAACCTAGACCAAGACTTGACTTGATTTTATCATTAAAAATATAGAGTCAATTGGGCTGACCCTATCAATGAATTTTTTTGAAAGGTTTAAGTTTAGATTCAACAATATGTACACATTCATTTCACCATTTATTAGAGAAGAGAAGAAGAAGAATAATATATTGCAGATTTTATTATCCACCATTATACTTGAGGAGCATAACTTATGGTTTCAATACTTTCTTTGGAGATATGAATCTTGTCTTGTGGAGAATTATTTTTGAATACACAGAGAAGTGGTGTATCCTAGAGATGACTTGTCCTTGTTATCCTTCAATACCATAAAAACCTATTTCAAATCACCTTGGCCAAGGGAGAGATTGAGACTTGATGGGTTCATCTTCAAAGGTAAGTATTCCTAAATTTGTTCCTCCTTTGTAAGAGTAGATAGATTTACATTTGTACTACTCTCCCATGTATTAGGATTTCTTATACATTGACTTGAGTATAGATATTATATGCATGTTTTATGTTTATTACCCCCATATTGTGCCAAAATCTTTGGTGAGAATTATATTAGGCTTTACTTTCCTTTGCATTTGCTTTGTGAATATGAAAACATAGGACCTAACTAGGGTTATTGCATAGTGTTGATTTATTGGAGGCTTTAGAAACCTCTCTAGTGACATTGTTATGGTAAGATATCCCTTGGTTAAGTCTAATAGATCTATCTTGGTCATGATATTTAATGTCTAATGTATCAAAAATTAGAAGAGTAAGTAGGATTTATCTTCTCTGATCTAGGATTGATTAATAGATTAGTTGCATTTACCTTTGTATACATTTTGGTGAATCTGACATGAATCAAACCCTTGTAGGTTTTCTTTCATGCTTTCATTTTACCATTATAATATATATTTATATTTTTTAGATACTGTATCAAGCTTACCAGTATAGTTATAATAGTCTGTGCATAGGTTTAACACATAGTCACTCTAAAATGAGCATGTTCTATTTGTGCAAGTGTTTTCCAAATTCATGTGACTGGATCAATAAATTTAGCAAAATCTTCTTTTTTAGTTCTATATTTTCATACATAGTCAAACAAGTCAAATCTATTCACAATTATTTTCTTTCAACATACAGGTTTGTAAACATAGTTAAGCTAGCTAACGCAGTTCATAACTTTTTTTCCAACACAGGTTTTGCAAAGTCCATCAAATTAGTTGACTCTGTTAGCAATATTTTTTAATCAAAATTTAGACATCATAGCATAAAAATTTTCAATCTAAACATATTCAATCCCACCAAGGTTCATTCTTACTTTCTCTATAATTTTAGTTTTTTTATTTCATCACTATTTTTCACAAGTCTGTAGTCTATAAAACTATAGCCCTACAACCAACTGGGTCGACCAAATCAACATAGATCTATAGTCTATCTTCTATATTAAGGGCATAGTTGACTTGATTGACTATGTTCTTCTATATCTTACTTTTATAGAACACTAGTGACCTAATCAACTCTATTATACACTATTTGTATACAGTGTCACCTAAATCGACTCTATACTCTTCACAATCAAGGAATTAACCTCTTTTTGCTAGTAATTAATTCACCTTTCCTTTCAGTTATTTTCATGCTTAAAGTAACAAAAATATATTAATTAGGTAGTTTTTCAAATTATCAATTTAGTCACATTATGTTTTCTCTTTTGAACACACTTCCAAATCACTTTACATATAAAAAACATTTCAATATTTATCTTCCCAAGATCTACCTACTTGGATTTCATCACGAAGAGGGAAGCCAAATTGGTTTTCTAGATAGGTATAAACATGTGGTCAATGGTATATATTTGAAAAACACCCAACACCCTTATCATTATAGGATTGTGAAGTGAGGGGGTAGGCCCCAATACCAAACCAATACCATCACCAATATAGATCCCTTTCAACTTAAACATCTTGAAACCATCCTTAGACTACTTTCTAGTTCATTCTTACAACTAAGCTCCCATTACATTAAAATTAAACTTCATTATAACTTAATAACACTTAAGATGACCAATTAGTTAGTATTTACTTTCAATTTATTGCTTACTCTTTGATCATTGTGTGTTGTATTGTAAAACTTGCATTAGCCAATGTTGGTGCAAGGTTTGTGTTGTGTGTTCAAATTGGATCAATCACATTGATACAATTGATTGTGTGATTAAATTTATTTGCTTATATTCTATCTTTCAAAACATTTATTTATTTTATAACATTGTCATTTTTGTTGACATAAACTCTTACAAACTATTTATCCTATTTGTTTATAGTATTTAATTGACCTGTCTGACTATGTCTCCTTATCTTCTTATTTATCCCCTTAACTAAGTAGTACACACTCAACCTATCTGACTACATATTCTTATTTCTTGGCATGTTCCATATTTAGCATTACATAGTTGACCTATATGACTATGTTTTCTTTTTCTCTATTATGTTACCTGGTTTATAGAACACAATCGACCAGTTTGATTTTGTATCCTATTTTTTAAATTTTCTTTTCACCACCTATATAGCCTCCTTTTCTCACCATGAATTTATTATTTTAAGATAATAAAGAGTTTAATCCAAAAAACATGATGAGTCTTACCCATCCTAATAGGTTTCCCCACAAACAACTTGTGGCTTCCACTTTAGATGAAAGCAATGTGCATGTTACCACTCACACTACCAATTATGAGACTCCTAATTCATCATCAATTTGTAATAATCTATTATATTTATAAGATGGGCCTAAATAATATCACACACCTGAAATTCTCTTCTTCATTAATGAATTTCCTCAACATAGTGGAAAGGACCCTTCAACTATCTATAAACTAATGATAAGTGGTCAAGTATAAGAACATCTTTCACCCTCCCTTACATTCTCTAATGGATTTGGGGGTGATAAATTATTTGCTTCTCAATCTCTCCCTTCTATTTTGATCCCTCCCCACACCATGAACCCTTATATGATCTCTTCAATCTCCATGCCAAGTATCTCCACTAACATGGTAGGTTCAACATCTAGTGGGCCTTTTCCAAAGCCCCTCCTCCTTAATTAATCCACTAGTGCATCCTTTCCCACAATGACAATCATGTTTCTAGTACTTAATTTTATTCCAATGCTAATAATTCTACTAGGATATATTTTGATACACAAGTTAATAGTGCTACTAATGCATCATTTTATACTAATGCTTCTTATGCCACTAGTATCGTGCATACCATTATTCATAATGCAACAAAAGAAACTAATAATAATAATAATTCTTTGCATATTTCATAAAATAGTCAAAATATTGACCAAACCCATAAAATCTTATTGTAAACTCTCAATCAAATGAACACTTTTCAAAATAATAATGCCAATCAAATGATATAAATGTAAAATCATCTCATTCACCTTAAAATTCAATCCCAATAGGTTCAATGGGGAGAAAAAAATCTAAATTCCCCCAACCACCCCTTGGGTATTCCTATGGTAACCTCCTTCCTCAATTACTACTCATCACTAAAATAATTAAACATATTAAAAATGAACCTCTTATACATCAAATTGCCAATATCGACATAGGAGATATCACACCTATAATCAATTATAATGGGTCTACTGATCCCACCTTACATATAAAAACATTTGGCAATATCTATAAATATTGGGTCAAACTTAATACCTTTACTACTACCAAGCTATTAGTTAAAACCCTCTCCATAGACTCTTTAGATTGGTACAATCAATTAAAATCCCATTCTATCACTAGCTTGGAAGATCTGGTTAAATCCCTAGTACAAGAATATCAAACTAGTGATTTCCTTAAGAATACATTTTCTCACTTCATAAATTATAAGCAACTTGAAACCAAAACAACACAAGCCTTCATCAAATGATGAAAAAACTTATCTAATAAATGTGAGCATATTATAGATGATGATAATATATTTCATCTATTCACTAATTCTCTCTACCCCAAGTTGTAATATTGGGTTAGGAATCTCTCTCTATGAACTTTAAAAGAAGCCCTCGACCAAGCTACACACCAATATTTTATCATGCACTAATTTGAACCATCCCAGCCTCCTATGGGAAATCACATGATTATTAAAAATAAAAATTGTCATGCTACTAATGATGGTGTCATTGATACTTATGACACTAATCACAACATTCAAGCCATTTGTCCAAACAATATTGTGGATCATGCTCTACCTCTAAATAACACTCTTAATCCTACATTTTTATAAATAAACAACATTAATATCCACAAAATTTTATACTTATATGAGCTTCAAAATCATCTTCTAAGGCCTCTACCACAAGATATTGACCCGACTCACCCTATGAAATCATGGTATGATTTGAACAAATTTTGTTGGTTTCATGTAAGTTGGGGCCACTCTCACAAGGCTTGCAGACACTTATGTAATCTAGCTATAGATTTTATTCTTGGCCTAAAATTTGATCATAAATCACTCATCTATAAGCACCGATAATCACATGGCATAGCCTTTAGAGCTCACAAAATAGAAAACAAAAATCAAGATTTAAACCAAGCTAATGCTTATCTTTCCATATATAAAGATCCTCTTCCTAATCATCAAGATAGTGATGACAAGCCTAGTCCTTCCACAAATATTATTGAAAGTTTTATAGAACTCACCACTAAAGAAAATATGGTAAATATGACTAACATGCGAAGGATAGATTATTTTATTGATTCTAATCCATTACACACACACACACCAAACCTCCTAAACATTTTGCATCATTCAAGACTCTTCCCCATCTCATCTAACATATATGGGGCAAGAGGAACTTATATCTTTCCAAGAACCACTTCCAACATCTCAACTAGATAATACCTCTCACACTATCTCTACCATCCCTCTAACATCTACACATGTTGAAAACATTCCCAAAACTTCCAATAGTATTTATTAAACTCTATCAAATGAAATACCTAAATCAACTATCCCACCATATTTATTTATCCAAAAAGTAAACCAACTACATCTTACCAACACAAGTTTGATTGCACTTCTAATCCTCATTTCTAGGATCTCCTACAACATTATGCACCTCTATCTAGAATTCCCCTCATGGGTTATGATGAATGGGACCCCATAGCACAACTTTATCATCTCCCATCTCAAATAACTTTTCTTTAACTCATGCTAACTTCTCCTCATCATTGTAACCATCTAATGCAATTATTATTTGAAATGAACATCCCTCATCCTCCCTAGTAGGATGGGAAGATACCTTATCTAGGTCTGAAGATAGTATACTACAATAATGTGAAGAGATGTCCATACACGTTGATGAAATAATGGACACCTTTCATTTCCCTTAAGTTTTCTATCACTTCCATGATCCTAGATGAGATTTTACTTTATATGGATGATCCTCTATTATTTATTAGCATCCAAATTGGTGATATCTAGGTTAAGCATGCTTTGATTGATGAGGGTTTAGGTACTTGTGTCACCTCCCTTGATTTTATTAAAACCCTTGGATATTCTGAGTGTAATCTCAAGTCCACATGTAGTACATG
Organism: Torreya grandis; assembly: GCA_037957365.1. Taxonomy (NCBI): domain Eukaryota; kingdom Viridiplantae; phylum Streptophyta; class Pinopsida; order Cupressales; family Taxaceae; genus Torreya; species Torreya grandis. The sequence continues at coordinate 2,835,465 of JARHVA010001583.1, forward strand.
TCATGGTTATAATATGAAAATGCCTCTTGTAGGTTGCATGTGGCTTCTTATTATTTTCCCTACTATCACCGTTCACATGAAAGTTGTGATATTTAACTTTCCCCTTTCTTATAACATCTTGTTTGATAGACCATGGACTCATCGCATGAGGGATGTCATCTCATATACCTTCTAATTCATAAAATTTCCCCATAATGATGCTATTTACAAGATTCAAGTAGACACCAACCCTTAAAATTTTGCAAAATTCCAAGAACGTGGTGTCTTTAAAATTATAGCCCTTGAACCCTTGCCTAGTATCCCATTTTGGGAATCTCAATGTTTCAATTATCCTTTCAATTCTACCTAAGGTTATCATGGCACCCTAAAATCATTGGGAACATAACTTGATTATAATGATGATGATCCAGATGAGATTAGCCTCAAGATAAAAAATTTAGATCTATCCCCTCATCTCATCACCTAGCTTCCACCATCCTTTAAGATACCCTCTTGTTATATCGATGACATACCCATGGTCTTAACTAAGACTTTACATTTTATTCAGCATGTAAATTTTGATGAAAATATCATACCTACCTATATTATTGACTTATATACACCTGATTATGATGATGGTTATACTTTAGATGATCCATTTTTAGGAGGACTTGTCCAGACTAGAGATGTTGATTTTCTTTGGTATCATACTTATTTCTTTCAATCTTTATGTTCATCTTATTGTGTTCCTTCTTTCACAATGCTTAATTATAGTATTCTTCCTATTTTTTGTAGGGTAGATATGGAGTGACCTCAGGGTACACCTCTAATTTAAGAAGAGCCTCTTATAAACATGCTCATGGATCATGATATGACCAATCCTTATCATTTTACTAGATATTAAGATCCTTCTAGTTTGCTTCCCCTAGAGATGTTATCTATTATTTTCAAGCCTTTTGTACATCTTGCTTCTCCCTTAGATGAGCCTAGTTTAGTTCCTATTATCATTCCACATTTAACTAAGCCTCATCCTATATATGATTCTAATTTACCTTTAGATGAGCCCAACCTAGTCTCTACATTATCCCTACCTCCTCTTGGCAATGGCCTTCATCTTTTGCCACAACTTGATCCCCTACCCACCTAATGGGCTGATCAACCTTACTATGATATTCACAAAATTATCGGTTATTAGACTAGAGACTTCCATTTATATCAACTTTCCCTAGCATCTACTTCTACCTCTTATGTTAGTAGACCCCCAAAGTCTACTAACAAATGTATTTATTGCTTTCATGATGTAGATAATAATTCTTCCATACATTTTTAAAACCTTTGGAAATATATTGACACATTGCATCCTACTCTTCCCTAGCCCGAATACAAGGCTATACCTCCTCCTAAGTTCTTACTTGAGTATATCCCAAAATACGGAGAGGTATATTATCTTTAGAACCAGTGTGGTACCCATCATATCGATCATTTCCACATTCTCTCACAGCATCTTCATGACCATCTTATGATGATTCTTTCACCTGCTATTACTCCTTCCATAGATCTCTCATATCAAAAGGATCCTCCTTATTCACCTATGGTTCCTTTTTCACCTATGACTTCTTCACCCATGAATTATTCCCCACCCATGGCTCCTTCTCTATCGGTGGTTCCACCTTCTTGTACCATATATAGCATTCTTATTTTGGCATCCATTCCCCGCCTTGGGTATTCTATGCATGAGATCCCTCATGAGCATAATCCTTTAGCTATGCCTACATTTTCTATCAAGGATATTCAGAGAGATGTATTTTCATAGCCTTCTATGAGGATAGATGAGACTCTCACTGTCATTAGGATCTAACTTCATAGAGATATTTTAGATGTCATGGATAATATTTATGGATAAATTTATCAATATTTGTGAACACAACATGGTGTTCTTTAACTTTCTTCTTCATTATGATTTTGGATTGGACTTATGACACACTTTTATATATCTTATATCATTTTACTATGCGTCAAATTTATATTCACTTATCTATTTCACATGGATCTTTATATTATGCATTATGTGTTGTATATGGTTTCATTTATTTTTCATCTTTTGTTATGGCATACTTTCATTCTTTCCATGATTGTACACTTATATTTATGAGTTCCTTTCCTTCATGGATGTCTTTGTCTTTCCTACTAATTATTTTTTTACCTTTTCTTAATAATATAGATAATTATTATTATGACTTGGTTATACAAACCTTGCTCCCCTTAGCAATATCTTTTTACCATGTGATCATTTAGTAAACATGATGTCTTATTGTAATCCTATCTTACTGATATACTTTGGATATTTTTTATTCCCTTATCTCCTTTCACATACTAGGTATACCTATGGTTGAAACTTGAGATAACATATTGTTTCATAGGTAAGCCTAAGTGTTTATTCAATCATATCTTTGGATACTTAGTTCCATTTAACCAAAGTCTAAAGCTCATTTGTGTGTATCACTTTTATCATTCATGTTGGTTATTCTAAATTTTTTTGGAGGAGGAATCATAAAATCCATAAAAATTAAAAGTCAAATCATTTAAACAAAAGGTAATGATACAAAATGCAACATACAAATCTCAAGAGTAAAATCAAATTAAAAGACATGATTCATAACACATCTCATTTTTCTAATTGAAGCTGAAATTCCATAGTTTACCTCATGATTGAGTTAAGATCTATTGGGGTGTGGTAGGCCATTATATTAGGAAATGAGAATATCTTTCTTAGTGCTACCTACTTTTTCACATAAGTACCCAATCTTCACAGTAGACTGCCAACATTATAAGAGATCTTGAGGAATGGGGAACATGTTGTGGGAAGATAGATACATTTTATTTTTCTTATTCATATAAATAACATGAGTCAATATTTATATCTCACCTATTTGCCTAAACACCTTTGTGTTTATTGTGAATGGGTATCCTTTGTATTTTGATGGTCACTAGACACTTAGTGTCTTTCTAGTGTACCTAGTATGCCTCTTGTTCACTAAGGTTTTATCATAGATGCATATGTCATGATTTTTACATTCCTTATTTAATTTTAAAACATTATTAATATTCAATATTAGGATAAATTAAAACCTAGATCCATCCTCAAATCACATACAAGAGAAACTATGAAACAAATTAATCAAACATTTAGAAAATAAACATAAACATGAACATAATAAGAGACACCCGATTTAATATGGTTCACCCAAGATGGGATACATCCACCAAACTTATCTAGTTTATTATTTCCAACTATACAAGGGAGAAACAAAATCTTGTAACAAACCCTATTACACCTCTCTACCTTTTTTGCTTCTTCTTTGTGTACAATATTTCATTTTTTTCAAAATCATACATCTCAGTCATATATCAATACATTTTAGGGTAAAAAATACCTAAACATAACCTCTACCATCAAATATGGAAATGTTTAATAAACAAGATAATTTTAATAAAAAAATTCTCCGGGGTGCATGACCCCCAGACCCCCCACTAGGGGGATTATCTCCCATGGACCCTGTAAGGGGGGTTCCCCCCCTTAAAACCCCCTACACCATTAGGGATTCAAATAATGGGTTCTAAACCTAACTGAAATAAAATTAAAATGTTAGCCTGTGATCCTAGAAGATAATTAGGCTCCACACCTAACAATATTTCACTTGGAGACTGATTGCATCAACTCCATTGCTATTGCATCCAATATACTATCTAGACTTAGACAAGTTCCTTAATTTAATTATCATCCATAAAGACCAATTGAAGCTGAATAAATATTCAACTTCTCTCTTTTAACTACCTTGGTCATCATATCTATAAGATTTTCACTAGTATATATATTCTCTAATTTTAGTTGCTCTTCCTCTATCACTGAATGAATGAAATGATACTGTAATTGAATGTGTTTTGTCCTAGAGTAAAAATCTAAGTTTTTTTGCTAGATAGATTTCACTCTGATTGTCACTATATAGTTTACATATTTCTTGACTATGTTTTAATTCTTTTATCAACCTCTATAACCAAATTATTTCCTTGCTTGCTTCTGTAGTAGCAACATACTCAACCTCTATGGTTGAAAGTGCCACAACCTTCTATAACCGTGATACCCAGATAAATTTTGTACCACCTACTATAAACACATACCTTTTAGTGCTTCTTATACCATCCAATTCACTTTTCATATCTGAGTCAACATATCCCTATAATGTCACATCTGATCCACCATAACTTAACACTATATCTATCATCCCTCTTAAGTAATAAAGGATCCATTTTACTGCCTTCCAATGTTACTTTCCTAGATCACTCATGAACCTACTCACCACTGCCATTGCATGTGCAATGTCTATCCTCTTACACACCATTACATACATTAAACTACCAATTTCTAATGAGTATTGAATGTTAGACATCAGTTTTAGGACATTCTTTTTTTAATTTAAAGTGTGCAACCAAAGGTGTCCCAATTGATTTTTCATCCTACATATTAAATATTTCTAAAACTTTTTTGATGTACTCTCCCTATGATAATTATAGCTTCTTATTATTTCTATCTCTAGTTATCAACATACCAAATATCTATTTAGCTGCACCTAGATCCTTCATATAAAAGCAATCACTTAACTGTTTCCTGAGTACATTAATATTGTGCATGTTGGAACCAGCTACAAACATATCATCTACATATAAAAGTAAAATAATATAGATTCCATTTTCAAATATTTTATAATATACACAATAGTATGAATGACATCTAGAATAACTTTGTTCCATCATAAAACTATCAAACTTAATATACCATTATCTTAGAACTTGTTTTACGCCATATAAGATCTTCTTTAATTTGCACATCAAATTCTCCTTACCATTAACTTCATAACCTTTTGGCTACTCCATGTATATTTCCTCCTTCAAATCCCCATGAAGGAAATAAGTATTTACATCTAACTATTCTAAGTGTAAATCTTCAATAGCTACTAAGCTCAAAACAATTCTAATTGAAGTCATTTTAACAATTGGAGAAAATATTTTATCAAAATTTATACCTTTATTCTATGCAAAACCTTTAACCACCATTCTGGACTTGAATTTATTTTTACCTACATTCTCCTCCCTTTATCCTATATACCCAATTATTCTATAATTCCTTATTTTCTTTGGGAAGCTCCACCAAATACCATGTCTGGTTTTCCATTAGAGCATCATACTCCTTATCCATAGCTTGCTCCCACTTATCCTTGGCATAAATATTCACTGCTTCTTTATAGATTTATATCTCATCACCATTAGTAAGTAATAAATAATATAAAGAATGAGAAAAATGATTAGGTGGTCTACTTAATTTTAATAGGGGTTTAAGGTACCTATTCCTATTGTACATTTTAATCAAGAACCTTTGGGACATGTTTTTCTATAATGTCTTCTAATACTATAGATTCCTTTTTGGATTCTTTTTGCTTCCTTTTTGTGTAATTGGTCCCTGTACATGACTTTTTCATTGAACACAAAATATTTACTCTTGATTATTTTCTTATCTTCCATATTCCAGAACTAAAAATCCAAAGTTATTAGTTCCATAACCAATAAATGGGAATTTATGAGATTTAGCTTCTAACTTATTCCTATGACCTTTGTCAATATAAGAAAATGCCTCAAAACTAGAAACTCTTAGAAATTAATAATCTACCTTCTTTCTATTCGATGCCTCCTCTAGTATTCCACCATCCAAAGTACTCAAAGGTCCTCTATTTATCAGATAAACTATTGTAGTTACAACATCTACCCAAAATTATAAAGGCAAACTTATATGTAATCTCATGCATCTGGTACGCTCCATAGTAGTCCTATTCATTATTTTTTACACACCATTCTATTGTGGTTTTATTGTAAGTATTCTCTATCTAATAATTTCACCTTTTGAATAGTAATTATTAAAAGTGTTACTAAAATACTCACCTCCATTATCTAATCTGAGACATTTTAGTTTTATACCTATTTCATTTTCAACTAAAGCTTTCTATTTATTGAATGTATCAAAAAAATCATACTTATTTTTTATAAATTATACCCAAACCTTCCTAGTTTCATCATCAATAAAAGTAACATAATAATATGAACCACCAAGTGAAGATGCCTAAGCTGGTCCCCATACATCTCTATGCATAAGCTCTAACTCCTACTCCTTCCTAGTTCGTCCAACCCTGAGAAACCTCACACATTTTTGTTTCTCATATACATAGTGCTCAAAAAATTATAGATCTAATTCTTTCAGACTTGGTAGTTTATCCTTTGCATGTAGGGTCTTCATTCCCTTTTCACTCATGTGGCCAAGACTGTAATGCCACCAAGCTACATATTTATCTATAACAACTATGGTACAAGATGAATTAGAATTATTTGTAGAAAAATATAAAGTGCCTACTTTATTACCTTTTTCAACCGCCAAATAACCCTTTGTAACCTTCCATGATTTGACTATAAATGTGACCATACAACCCTCACTACCCAACTGCCCTACAGAGATCAGATTTTTACTCAAGCTTGGAACATGCCTAACATCCTTCAACACCCAAGTGTTTCCATTCTATAATTTATCCTAAACACTTCCTTTTCCAACAATGCTACAAGGTTCATCATCACCAAGCTAAACATTTCCATAATTACCTTGAATATAATCTATAAAATTATGTCTATGAGGGGCAACATGAAAAGAAGCACTTGAATCTAAAACCCAAGATTTACAAATATTATCCAAAGATAGTATAAGAGTATATTGTAATATATCACCTACTATATTTTCTTCTCTATTACCTTCTTGTTGGTGATTACCTAATTTTTCCTTTTGAAGCCAACATTCTTTCTTTGTGTGTCCTAGCTTTTTATAGATCCAACATTCCATCTTACCTCTTGATTTAGATCTTACACCTCCTTTTGATTTTCCACAATTTCCTCTTCGTCTATTCTTATGCCTTTCTCTGTTCTCAAATATTAATGGATTTCCATAAATGGATGTTTCACATGTGATTTTCCTTCACATTTTCTTGCTTAGGATAACACCCACCACATCTTCAAACTTTAGTTTGGCATTGTTAGACACAGAGTTGCTTACTGCCATTACCAAGCTATTACAGCTTTCAGAAAAGGAACAAAGAATAAGAAGAGCCCTAACTTCATCATCAAAGTTAATATTTATTGAATGTAACTTACTAGTAACCATGTTAAACTCGTTTAAATGATATATTACTGAACCATTTTTAGACATTTTCATATTAAACAATTTTTTCATCAAAAATATTTTATTTGAGGTAGAGGGTTTTTCATATAACTTGCCTAATGTGCTCATAAGACATTATATTGTATTTTATTGTGATATGTTGAATGCTACATAATATGCAAGGGAAAATCATATGGTTCTAAGGGCTTTTTGATCCAATAGTTCCCAATCTTCATCTCATATTATTGATAGCTTCTTGGCTTGCCCTTCCAACAGTAAATAGAGGTCATTCTAGTAAAGGTAATCTTCCATCTGCATATTCCACAATCCAAAGTTATATACATTGAACCTCTCTGCCTTAGATTTATTTTTATCTACCATAGCTCCCACTTGAGGTCAAACCCTTTTCTTCTTATGATTTAACATTATGCATAAAATTAACCTTTGCTCTAATACCACTTATTAAAATAAATTAAAACCCAGATCTATCCACAAATTTCATATAAGAAAAACTATGAAACATATTAATCAAATATTTAGAAAATAAACATAAACATGCACATAATAGGATACACCATATTTAACATGGTTTACCCAAGATGGGATACATCCACCAAACTTGTCTAGTATATTATTTCCATCAATACAAGGGAGAAACAGAATCTTGTACCAAACTCTATTACACCTCTATACCTTTTCTGCCTCCTCTTTGTGTACAATATTTAATTTTTTTCACACTCATACATCTCAACCATATATAAATATATTTTAAGATAAAAAAAAACTAAACGTAACCTCTACCATCAGATCTAGAAGCCTTTAATCAATGGTCCAAATTGACTACAAAATTACAATTTAACAAGGCAATTTTAGCAAAAAATTTATTTGGGGCATGTAGCCCTTGGACCATCCCCTCTAGTACCCTATAAGGGGGGTTACCCTCTTGCAAACTCCCATACCATGAAGGATTCAAAAAATGGGATTCAAACCCAGCTAAAATAACATCATAATTTTAACCTCTAATTTTGGAAGACAATTAGGTTCCACACCTAACATTACCCTTGAGAAATATTGTTTTGTTTATTGATTATTCCATCTAGGGTTTCCATTTATGAGGTTCAATGTAAGACCATGGATAGGACCAGGCCTTCCTCATAAATTACCACATTACAACCATCTTTTAAAATCATTGCCACCATTGTTTTCACCTCATTGGTGTTACCTTTGTGAGTTGAAGTGTAATACCATGGATAGGACTAAATCCTCCTCATAAAACATTCCAATACCCAAGTCACAATGAAATTACATGTGTCAAATTTGAGATAAGCAGTGTTTGATTCTGAGTTACACATCATTTACGTGCTTCCCATCTTGATTTAGTATGCTTTATGCTTACTTCATTAATCTTTCACTTTTATCTTCTTATTTTCTAATTGCATGTATTCTTACAACCATTTTATTAATTTTTTCATACTTCCCAGCTTGAGTTAGTGTGATCAATTTAATTCCATTTTACATTTTGTCTTTGTTTTTGTACTTCCCAATGCGATTTAGTATGATTCATCAACTTAATTATTTTATTTTTATACCATTTTTTTTTCATGTACCTTCCATTTTATTACAAAAAAATTCATACTTCCCAATGTGATATAGTGTGTCTTTTAATTATTTTAATTTGGTGTAAAACTTTTACATGGTTTAAAAACATTTGTCCCTTTTTACCATCTTTGGTTTATTATATTTAGTCATATTTTGTTATAACACATTTCCCATCATGATATAGTGTGTAGTACATTTTTTTTTATTACTTATACTTTTCCGAGTCATTTTTTCCTTTTTTATTTTTAACCATGCATGTGTATCATATAATGCTATAAAATAAAACACACATCACATATTTTCCATAGCATATATAACAAAAGATAAATACATGTGATAGAAATAATTATATCCATGCATACACATCCAAATCTAAGTAAAACTCATGAGATCAAATTATCAACATCAATCAATCTATATATATATATATATATATATATATATATCATCATGTGTTTTATACCAAACATAAAATATAATATCTCCAACTCTAAAGCTGGGATCCATCGTGTTTATCCTTTGGCCTAGTCATGCTACCCATAGATACCTAAGATTTTCCTCTTTGAATATTGTGTTGTAAAGAGGTAGTATAATATCTCAAACCAATAACATGTCCCTATAGATTGGCCACTTAGGCCTGTACCTATCCAAGTTGAATGGTAGTCACCATGTGTATAACTCTCTCATGTGTTAAGGCTTATCAGCCCTATGTCTCTCCCTCTTCAACCCTTATCAATGATTTTATCCCATCATCATGTGATTATAGCTACCTCATGGCCTCTCCCACAAATCTAAACTAGCCTACCTAGGATGGGGTAGACATAAACATATGATCATCTAATGTGGTGGGGTCGTATGGTGCCAACACCCCATCTAAAATGTCATGGTGCATAATGATAACTAAGGATTCCCATATGATCTCCTCTATTGTAGGATCTTAATGCAACTAGTATCTTATATCAAAAACTTAAATCAAAATTAAAACATTTCTCACTAGTGTTGGTGTCACCGATCATGATCTCTCCATCCACTCACCCACTGAGCAACTCCTCTATAAGATGCATCTTCACTAGTGAAAACCTAAGAGTCACCACTAAATCATGCCATGATCCTCTCCTCATGGGTGCCTATATTGACTAACTATGTTCTAGAGTAGCTACTAGGTCCCCTTGTGCAGTAGCTTGTTCCTGCATCTCCTCATATTGATGGTACCTCCATCTCTAATGAGGATGTGGTGTTCACTATGGCCTCTACTATAGTGAATATTGTGCCCCTAAATTAACATCCATCACCTCTCTCCCTACTATATCTATTATTACCTACTTTCATTCTCGACTAGTCTATGGTCTAGTATGTCAAGGCCTAATCATTGGTATCTCCATAGGTACCCCTTTGCTTCACCCCCTCTCAACTCTCTAAGATGTCATGACCAATAAGTAGGCACTACTAGAGGAGCTAATGGATGGGGGAGTTCAAACTATCCTAGTAAGTGTACCACTAAATGTGGCTCCACCTATGATGTGTAGTGGCCCATGATCTATACCTCTATCAACCCTATGGCAATGGTTGCCCAACTAGGGCATATAAAAACTATGTGTATATAGGGATGCCACATGATTTCTCCTCATGTGATCATCTATAATGATGGAACATGGGGCATGACCCATGCTACATAGTCCTCTCTCTACCTCAAGACCTAAGGTAACCTTCATTGACCACATTAGGCAACCCAACTAACCAATATATGGAAAACCTCTCATATATCTGTGTGCTAAATAAAATCATAGGCCCCATGGTATTATACCCTCTAGATATCATCCCATACATATCATAATTGAGATGGACCTAGATGACAAATACAAAATCATAGAGTGCTCCTTGATCCAATATGGATTGGCACAAGGCTATTGCCTACAATAATACCTTGTTATCTGACTTGTGACACAACACTCATGCTATCACAAGTCCTATCACTACCTTCTAAATGTCTGGAAAGGATATAATATAAATGTCAAACAATATCACCCTCAACCTAGGTTGAATCCTATTTGAGTATGTATCCCACTATGTTAATGCTCTTCTCTCATCATCATCCTCCAGTGTGTTAGTAATCACTGGTGTCCCACCTATCAAAATTCTAAGTAATACATGGACATCCTCTAAAGTGATAACCAACTCAATGGTGTCCCTATCCACCTCCCATTAGAAAGTGTTGGCAAACCATTCTCATGCTCCTAAGAACATGACAATGAGATCAACACTCAAACAGATCCTTCTCATCTCCATGATGCCACCAAAACCTAGGGTGATTAGTTGATCTCTATCTACATCTAAAAAATGATCCATCAAATCTAGTAGCCATGATGCATCTACCAGGTGCCAATTATCCAATGTCTCTTCGAAATATCAAACAACAAAGGATGTATCAAATCTCTATGTCATAAATAATTTTAAATGCATTCTTAAAAATCTACAAATTAACTACTTCATTAGCTGGGTTGATTTAGTTTTTTATGTTTTCTAATTTTTTTTACATAATTAGCCTATTTTATACTAAATTATCCCTATACCCATCATATTATAAAACATTGGCCCATTTAATATTAAATCATCCCATTTAATACTAAATCGGTCGTTTCCCTTCCTTTAGTATACTCCATCAGCCATGCGGTACATAATCGACATTCTTTAACAAAAAATATTGGCCACTTTATACAACTACATCATCCCTCTAGTACACAGTCGACCATTTTTTGTTTCAAACTACATAACCTACTATTATGCAATTAACCACCTTTAACAATACTTTGTCGACCCACTACTATGCAATCATCCCTCTATCTTCTGGTCACCTTATGAACTAAGTCGACTAGGTTGACTTTGTTCTTTTATTGCGACAAATTTTTGACCATTTCCATACATGTTTATGGTATTTATTGGTCTAAATTCTTCCTCCCCAGTACCCCATCCTACCCTTAGTCTACCTAAATTTTTTTTAGGGTCCGTTTCTATTCCTAGATTTTGCCTACCAATCAAGTTTCCATATCTAGCTCAATTTTAATTAAAATTACTCAAATTTTTTGAAATTCATAAATGCTTTCCTATGTTGCATGCATTGTGGCCACTAGGTGTCTTCCCTATCTCAGTTGTCATCTCCTCACCATGATGGCTCTCTAGTCTCAAACTGGGTCTCTTAGAAATATATTTTCTTAGAATAGTAAAAACAACATATTAATTATTTTTCACCCTATTTATATTTACTATTTAAACTTATTTACCTATCAAATATTTAACACTAGATTCCATTTTTCAAGTAGATCATTGTTTCTACTAGCTATTTTTTGAAACCGTAAGATGTTATGGAATCTTGATGTTGTAGAGAATCTTTTCACATATTACATGTACATTTTATAAATTTTGATTTTTTACTCTATTTTTACTAATATCTATAGATTTGCCTAATTTTCCCTACATTGGACACCTTCACATTTATTTCACTTAATTTCTTATCTACAACACTAAAGTAAGTAAATATATGTATTTTTCAATTCTATCCTTTCATTTATAATACTTGCTTCTTATTATAATCTATTCAGCTTCAGTGTTGTATGTTATGTTCTTTTTAAAAACCAAAACCTAACTTGATTTTATCAATAACAATATAGAGTCAATTAGGCTGACCCTATCAGGTAAACATTTAAAAAAGGTTTAAGGTTAGATTTAGATATTTATACACATTCATTTTGCTATTTATTAGAGAAGAGAAGAAGAAGAAGAATATAATGCATATCTGGTTATCCACCATTCTACTTTAGGATCATAACTTAGTATTTCAATAATTGATTTAGAGATACAAATCTTGTCTTGTAGAGAATTATTTTGGATACATAGAGAAGTTGTGTATCCTAGAGTTGACTTGTCCTTGTTATCCTTATGTACCATAACAACTTATTGTAAAGCACCTTGGCCAAGGGAAAGATTGAGGCTCAGTGGTTTCATCTTCAAAGGTAAGTATTTCTAACTTTATTCCTCATTTTTAAGAGTAGATACATTTGTATTTGTACTTATCTCCCATGCATTAGGATTTCCTATACACTGACTTGAGTATAGATCTTCAATGCATGTTTCATGTTTATTACCCCCACTTTGTATCATAAGTTTTGGTGAGAACTAAATTAGACTTTACTTTCCTTTGCATTTACTTTATGAATATTAAAACATAGGACCTAACTAGGGTTATTGCATAGTGTTACTTGACTAGAGGTTTTGGAACCGTGTCTAGTGATGTTATTATGATAAGAGATCCCTTGGCTAAGTCTAGCAGATGCATCTTGGTCATGACCCTAAATATATAATGTATCAAGAATCATAAGTGTAAGTAGGATTTATCTTCTCTGAGCTAGGATTGATCAATAGATAAGTTGTATTTCCCTTTGTATACAACAACCACCCTGATAGTGGGTTGAGTGAAGTTCATAGAAAAATATATCTATATAAGCGACATTATTTTCCCTTTGTAAGGGTTAAGACTTTTTGGGTCGAAACACTGTTGGGATTATGCTAGGATTGTACCTACCTTTCATTGGTTTTTTTACCTTGACTATTCATCTAGATGATATTTATTGTAATAAAATGATTTTAGAATGTTGAATATAGATTTTACTATGTTTTTTCATTTAATGTCTCTAGTCCTTTGACTTACCTGGTTAATTATTTATAGGACTATTAACATGCCTATTTGTAGATTATTATCTTAATTAGTTGTGAAATATATATCATAACTAGTTATTAAGTTATTTCATGTTTTATTTAGACTTATCTCAGTCATTGTGTGTAATAGATATAGACTATTTGTAGTTTTATGTAGAATGGATTCAATGAATAAACAAATTTCACACTTGTCCTTAGAAGCATGCCCACTAAGGGGCTATTTTTTTTGAAATTACTAGATTAGACACATAGTGGTATAACTATGGTTAGGCATGATTTTCAATTATTTTATATCACTAAACTAGTTTAACTCAAGGGTGACCCTTTATTTTATACCCTACCCTTCTCTCCCATTTTTTATTTTGATTATGTCCTACCTTAGTTTATGTTGTGATAGGAACTATAGTGACACATACCTTATTATTTCATGAGTTGATTCAGATAAACAATAGGATTTAGATAATTAATTAGAAAGCAATTAAATAAATGAACTTGAATACTCATATCAATTGGACCTATGGTGATATAAATTGTGTCTCTTGGATTAAACTTGGTTAAACTAATTGGTCCTTGGATTGAATCAACATCAATCCTAAAATTAATGAGGGGAAATTTTCATCTATGATTGTTGTCTCCCTTTATCTTCTTAGAATGTCTAATCTATATCCATTTTCTAAGTGTGTCATTTGGAGCACACAATATAGGGTTACTTCATTAATTATACATTACTCATTATTATAATGATACACACATATGTTTATAGATGTAGACACTATTTATCAATTATATATAACTTGAGTCTTGTACACTTGGCAAAATTAGACCTTAGTTGTTCTTCTCAATTCTAGATCTTTCCTACTTATACAAATCTTGCATATGCTTTCTCTTATTCTCATTGGCCTGTAGCTTAGTCCAAAATAGTCTTATATTGATGACCCAAGCCTTATATCTTACCTAGAATGCTTAAAGTTCCTTATCTTCCATATTTATAATTTTTGGACCTACGCCTATTTTTCAACAACCTAGACACTTGCATCCTAGTCAGATGCTTACATCGACATAAGTGTCCTTACCCAACACAAGTGTCTAGTTCCCTAAAGTAATCTAATTTTCAAATTAAATGTATCCTAATGCTCATCTTAAGTGCTATTATATGATATATTATCCAAAGGTATTGGTATAAATATAAGATCAACCCTCATTCATTCCTCACCTATAAACTTCTTACCTACTCACTAGGAAACTTACCAAAAGCATTCAATCAAACACTCAAGTGAGAAAAAATTTCCTATTTTATCTTATTTACATATTATTTATAGGGATACCATGTATATAGGTCTGAATTAATGAATAATCATCCCAAGAGATATATTTTCTAAGTTACAAACTAGGTCACTATTGTACTTACTTATCACACATTACATGATTCATGCACAAGCCAACATTTAGGGAAGAACTACATAAGTTTGTGGCCCTATTCAAAGTGTTAGATATGTAGGCATCACTCATTGACATATGGGTTTTTATGATAGCTTGACATAATGTGCCCACTAACCCATTTTTTCTATAACCACTATGAAGATGAAGAACTAGGGTTTCACTATTTAATAGGGAACGACAGTCCATGACCTAGTTTTGAATGCACTAAATCAAAGGTGATGAAAAAAATATAATCATATAGCTGGTCACATCCTATTTTAATAGGTAATATGTATATGACACATGTGTTTGACCTAAACACTAACATCAATGCAACTGTCCCAAGCTAACCAAGTATTTACGACTATAGAGGCACAAAATCTAGAATCTGATGAATGTTCTAGAATACTCTTCTAGTTTGCTACCTACCTATGTTAGATCTAGATCTGTGTTAGTATCACAACCAATTAATTATGTATTTATTTATCATTTTCATATCTATCATAGTTATACTTTTCATTTTAAAATTATCTCAGTATAATAAATTTAATATATGTTTTATCTAAGTTTTATAATTAATTGTCTTGTTATAGATCTATTCATTACCCTTATGCTTATTTATTTATATATTCTTAACCATGTATATCATAATAGTATCCATATCTAATTTAGGGTTAAAATTGTGTTGAAACTAATTTATATGAATGTAAAAATTTCTAATTCTTAGGGTTTTCAGTCAACCAGGGTTTTATATAGCTATATTTTTTCATTTCCTACTTATATTATTTTGCATGAAACCTAGGCATATCCCTAGATTGGAAGTTGTGCCTATTAAACACATTAATATTCCATTTCTAACACCTAAGATGTCTCAAACTAGTGAATAACCTAATCTCATGGTCCATGATGATACCCATGTTGATAATGAGCAACATGTTGATGAAGTTACCATAGAGGAGGATTCTAAAAATGAAACCTGTGAATCTAATGAAACTAATGAACATGAAAAAATATATCATGAACAAGTGTGATCTATTACATTATTTCATGAGTGGATTCATTAAAACCCTAAAGATCTTGATGAAATATTTAAAACCATATTAAAAATTAAAAAATCAAAAAGTATAGTTTACCAAGTAGGTCCATCTATTGATCATGTTATTAGAGATATGGGTCATACCCATATACCAATAATCCTCCTCTTAATCACACCTACACTTCATATTTATATTTGGGCCATAGGATATGTATTTTAACCTTTGTTTCCTAAAAACACTACTACAACATCTATCATGGAGTTACTAATTTTTAAAACTCAAATACCAGTTTTAATGACTGTTACTACTCAAATCATATTTACTTCCCATTTGGTGACTAATCATCTTGATAATATAAACCATAATGTATATACAGTTTAGACACCTTCAATTTATAAAGACCTTAGAGGACAAGGTTAGAAACATAAAAAAAATGCTTTAAAATCTCCTAATGCTATTGATTCTCAAGATGTGTTGCATAACCCTCTTGCACTTGACATATCTTTGTACTTTGAAAACTAGTTTTTTTCACCCAAGTTAATATTTTATGATGGTAAGGGTGATATTAAGTATCATCTTCGATATTTTTATATGGTATGCCTTGATTATGCCTCCAACGATAAAATTTTGACCAAATTATTTCTAAGGAGCCTTAAGGACTATCCTTTGAGGTGGTTCTATGATTTAACTCTACAATCTATGAAATAATTCAAAACTCTTGTAGATTAGTTTTTTTTCAAACTTATGTAATAACATCACTAGAAAGGTTTCTTATCCCCAAATTAAAAAAATCAAACAAGTAATAATTTTAACCCATTATATGGTAGAGTTGAAGGATCAACAATGTGCACAGCACATAAAATTTCAATTGGTCAAATCAACACACTTTATTAATAAAACTTCATAAAAATATATAGGAGACATATATCCTGTAATTAGGGATGCTCTGACCCCTATAATCACTCAAAAAACAACCTCCCAACTATCTATATTATCTACCCATATATTATTCTTATTTTTTACAACAATAACATACTAAATAATAAATTCTAATTTATGTAATAGTATAATTACTATTTACCAAATTAAACTACCTAATGTAGATGTTAATCCTTAATATTCCCTCCCTTAGTGTTTACATGGGGAGAGAATGGACAACTACACATCACTATATTGCCCTCCCATAATGTGAATGTTGAGTTTGCCCAAAAATGTGTCCGATACAAAATTTACAATAATTATTTTAGGAGAGGAAATTATTAAAAAATGTCTTTTGAACATTTGATTATTTAAAAAACATGCCTCTCAAGACTTATTTGAAGTTCACAATTAAAAATAACTTCAATCACAATACTATAAACTTAGACACGACACTTACTTTAAAATAAGACAAAAAATGACTCCAATTTTAAATAAGATAATAATAATAATAATAATAATAATAATAATAATAATAATAATAATAATAATAATAATTTGACATAATATAAAAACATGAAATAAATAAATAAAAATTAAACACTTAAACAAATTTAAATTGGCATTAATAAAAACAAAAACAAAATAGACTCAATAAAAAATACATGAAATAGGCAAAAACCTAGTACCATATACATAAAATGAAATAAATAAATAAAATACTAAAAATTAAATATAAAAAAATCAAAAACACATGATCTAACAAAACTTAAGACTCTTTTCAAAGATTAAAACCAAACTAAAACTAAAATCTGAAAAACAAGATCGAAGGAAAACATGAATTCCACTACCTCAATCTAATACCATTATTAAATGAAAAGCTTAAAAACATGGTTTTTTTTTTGTTTTTTTAAACATGGATTTAAAAAAAATATACACTAAAAAGAATACATTAAACCTAAAACATATTCAAGCAAAACCATGGTATAAAATAAAACTATGGACTTAAAATACAAATAAAAGTTAAAAACCCAAAAAAAATACTGAGGCATGGTAGTGAGAGGCATGGAGAACAGATGGGTATGATGTTTATCTTGTAGGTTGATAGCTTAAAATCTGAGCCGATGCATGAAGTCAGGTCATGTGCCATGGAGATCCTAGCAAGTTTGGTGCAGAAGAGCGGTGAGACCAATAGAGAAAACTCCAATGAAATATGAGATTCGGTATAGATGTTGGCTTGAATTTATTGATATTGGAGAAGGAGAAGTCACAGTTGAGGTGGGAGGAGATGGAAAGGTAGGTGAAATAACAAATCATATTACCATGAATCCAAATTAGGAGCTTGATGATGATCTTCACATCCTAAAAATAGTTCTTAAATGCCTCTTTTCAACTGTGAACAACTCCTTGGATTTTTAGAATTTACTCAAACCATTTATAGGTTTGCTTATTCTTACATTTAGATTTGTACTACAATTTGAATCATCAAATTTTGTTGTTAAATGAAAAATCTATGGTCATTTTCTTGATGATGTTCCAAACTATTTTTTTGCACTTTTTTTTGAGACATCCTTTTTTTTTTGATTTTCTAGATATAGAGATACAAATATATCCAAGAAACTAGAGACTAATAGCTCAAAGAGAAATAAAAAATAGAAGCTTATATATATATATATATATATATATATTTTGATTTTTCAAATGTAGACAGTGAACAACATGAGTGAAATAAATTATGGAAGGAATGGATAGGTTAGAAGTAGATATGAAAATGCAGATGGATGATGGAGCCAACAGAGGTTCACATGGTCTTCACTGTAAATGGTTGAGAGAGTGTAAGTAAGGGTGGACAGGCAAGCAATATTTGCTTTACGTGATCTATACTATAATATCTCTTAAAAATCCATTTTGATGAAAAATAAATAAATGAATAGTACGGAGAAGTCCCATTAGGGCGCCTGCTCTGATACTAGATAATAATTTTAACCCATTATTTGGTAGAGCTGAAGGCTCAATAATGTGCATAGCATATAAAATTTTAGTTGGTCAAATCAACACACTTTATTAATCAAAATTCATATAAATATATAGGAGACATATATCCTATAATTGGGGATGCTTCGATCCCTATAATCACTCAATAAACAACCTCCCAACTATTTATATTATCTAACCATATATTATTGTTATTATTTACAAAAATAACATACCAAATAATAAATTCCAACTTAGATAATAGTATAATTACTATTTACCAAAGTAAACTACCTAATGTAAATACTAATCCTTAACAACAAGGAACCAATGAACCTATCAATGAATATGTCTTGAGGTACAAGACAATGTTAGATAAAATGACCAATACTATGGCAGATAAATAACTTCAATATGTATTCATTCAAAGTTTGCTTTCTCTTTTACATGAGTCCATATGTTTCAAAAAAATTAATTCCTTTAATGACTTGTGTTATGTTGTTCATGACCATAAAATGAAACTTATCTCATTGAAAAAACTTAATTAGGTATCAAACACACTGACTACATCTACATCCAATGCCAAGTTTACAATCAAACCAAGTTATAAGGTAAAACCTCATGAACCTAAAAAGAGAAAAACCATAATGGTTAATGTAGTTTCATAGTATCCTAATCAACTTGTCTTATCTAATGCATCAAAGAGACAATTTATATGCTTACCTGAGTCTCCATCTTCATTACTCCTATGGCTAATATAGTGTTATTATATCTCTCCCTCATCCTATAGAGGTTGATATGAGTTGGCCTCTACCCAAAGGATATGATGTAAATGTTTATTGTGAATATCATCAAGGCCCTGAGCATTCTATGAACATATGTTTTACCTTAAAGCATAAGATCTAAGACCTTATTGATGACCAAAGGATCACATTTGAAGATCTTCCAAATGAATTAGGTTCATAACCTGGTGATCACTAGAAACATAAGATATTTAATAATCCTTTGCAATACCATTCTAAAAAAGAACCATAATTTCAAATGGCATATAATGAACATCCTCTTCCATCACATTACGGGAACCCATTAGATGGTATTATTGGTAATTATACATGACATATAACTCATATGGTTCAAAGACCTTATATTACCTTTGATGATAATGAGATTAAGGATGATCATTTAGATCTTATTTTTTTAATCATTTGATCCTACCTTGATATAAAAATTATACCCAATGTTATGATTGATAATGATATAAGCAAAAAAAATTGTACCATGACATTACTTATGGACTTGGTTTATATTCGTCATGATTTACACCCTTATAATAGATCAGTTAGAGCATTCAATGGTACCTCATAAAAATTTCTTGGTGAGATTGGATTACCTTTATAGGTGGGTCCCATATATGTGGTTACTACCTTTTTAATTATACCTTCCATGGTTGTATTTGATATGTTATTAGGATGCCCTTGGATATATATTCTTTGAGTGGTACCTTATATAGTGCATAGGTGTGTTAAATACATTCACACCAATTGGGTAATTATAGTTTCTAGAGTTCTATATGAGAATCCACTTGAACAATAGAAATATATACCTAGATAGTTAATTAGAAAGCCTAGTAAGGCTAATCCACTATAAAAGGGTAAGAAATAGGTAATCCCCTTTACTATGTGGCTAATACTAGAGAGACCATTACATCAGAGATCCATAGTTGGTTCCATGAAATACTCATCTACTACACACCATATTTAGATATCCAAATAACCTACACATTTTCATATTAGTGTCATTCCAAAGAAACCAAAAAACACTCAATGATGGGCTCCATAAACCCCTATTCATATTACTCCTATTATTTCTTCATGACCACATAGTCCTATTATACATAAATAGAGAATCCAAAATACTATAGTGATAGATATTGCACCTATACATGATCTTATGAAACATAACTAATTTGTTAAACTAGGTTCATAGTGGGAAGATATCTATGAGAATATTTTACATGTGATCATAGGATAGTCTCTTCACACATTCCAAAAACACCAAAAAAAGAAAATATCATATAATATTTTTGGCATCTACATATTCTATTGATTCCATGGTATCTATGTGTTAGTTACATATTTATAGACATCATATCAATTAATCATACACACACATGTGTTTCACACTTCTATTTGAGTGTGATATATGCATACACAGATGCATGATCTATATACACTTGTATGTTGGGATTTCCCTCTACTCACATGACCAAGACGTTAAGGGCATCCATCTTCTTTAATCATGATACTTATAACTTATATTATTTTATGGTCAATTTATTTTATCATGTTTGAGCTCATATATGTACTTACACATGTCATAAGGGCATGGATTCACACATTCATAGTCTCAGATTCAATGGGGGCATGTTTTGGAAACATGTACTTCACACTTACTCTGCAACATATCTAGATTATAGTGGGGGCATGTTTTGGACCTCCACATTGGAAAATTATTAATTTTCATATTTCTCCATATATTGCTGGGGCACATTATGATAACATGTTAATCACACTTTTTTAAAATTTCAAATTGGCCATAACACATTTATATAATTTAGATACACATTTATGGTAGAATTATATACATTGGTACCATTGTTATATATATTTTCAACATGAGACATATTTAAAGTGCATATGATATGAAATGTGCACCTAATATTGCAAAATAAAAATTAATTTTAGATTCTAGACAATCTTAAAAAATATCACCACCCATCAGGTTGGATTGTTACAGACTATATTGAGCTAATCTATTGTAGTAGTTAGTTCACTTTTTTGTATGGTTAAGATGATTAAATCACTCAATATTGCCAAGTTTTTAGGTTGGAATTTATTGTATGATCTAGACTTACTAGTTTGATAGTGTGAGTTAACTTGGTTCACTCACACTCATCAGATTATAACTATGATTGGGCTTCATGGTTGAGCTAATCTCAACTGCCAGGTGGCAATTCATCTTTGTTCCAAGGTTGAGGGAATAGGCCATCTTATCTTTATATTTATCTATATCTCCTTAGATATACACACTTTCCATATTTATACTTTTCTTAATATCAATTTTAATGATTCATAATGATACATCTTTCAAATCAAGTTGCTAATAAGTAATGCAATTGCATCGATACATAGGTGTACTCCTAAACCTTGCTCTTTAAATTTTAGTCATTTTAATGCTTTCAATTTTATATTATATACAGCAATTATATATTATAACATGTTTTTGGTTGCATGTTAGTCACCAAAAAATCACTTAAGTTTAACTCAAGCAAAGTCAAGGTGTGTTATACACACCTAGGTACATATTTTTTTCCTTTAAAATAACAATTTTATTTTTATATTAAAGTGGGGGAAAATGTAGACACTATTTCTAAATTATATAACACCTCAGTCTTGTACACTTGGAAAACTTAGACCTTGGTTGTTCCTCTAAATATTGTACACTTGGAAAACTCAGACCTTGGTTGTTGATGAACTATGCCTTATATCTTGACTATCATGCTTAAAACCTACTTATCTTCTATCTTTGAAAGTTTTAGACTTGCACTTATTTTACAACTACCTAGACACTTGTGTTCCAATTAGACATTTGTGTCGATGCAAGTGTCTTTACCCTATGTAAGTGTCTAGTGCCATAAAGTCATTTAATTTTCAAATGAAACATATCTTAATGGTTTACCTAAGTGCTATTATGTGATATATTCTCAAAATGGATTGGTATAAATACAAGATTAACCCTCATTCTTTCCTCACCTAGAAACTTCTTACCTACTCACTAGATAACTTACCAAAAGTGTTCAATCAAGAATTCAAGAGAGAAAAGCTTCCCTTCTTTTCCTATTTCCATATTAGTCAAAGGGACAACATATCTATAGGTTTGAATTAATATATTAGTAGGTCAAGAGCTATATTTTCCAAGTGACAAACTAGGTCACTATTGTACTTGTTTATCACACATTGCATGATTCATACACAAGCTAACACATAGGGGAGAACTATATAAGCATGAAGGCCTCTTCATATTCTAGATATTGTTAGAAATATTGTCATTGATGTCAAAGGTCTAGCATTATTGGTGATAAAGGCCCCATTGCATTTAATGCTATTTATCTTGGCTAATGTGAGTTAATATTTATTTAATATTAATGAATATATTTTTGGTTGCATATGAGACAAAATAAGGGCCCATGGAGAAGTCAAAGAGCCACGGGGTAAAGACAAAATAAGTATGGGATGCATTTTCCCATGAAGATTCATCTTGGGGAAGTCCAAGAGTCACCAAGTGAAGACAAAATAGGAAGGGCACAATTTCTCATGAAGGTACACTTTAAGGAATATGAAAAGTCACCAAGATGAGGACAAAAGAGGGGAGGACGTTTTTGATCATGAAGGGTCACCACATGACTTTTCAAAGGCTTGAATATGGAGGGTCATACAAGTTTGTCACCATTTTCCATGAGGATTGAAGGGTCACAAAGGGGGAAGGCCAAAGGTCATTTGGAAAGATATAAATAAAGGCTTGAGAAGCCATTTGTAAATAAAAAAAAGAAAGAGGTTGATTTGATATTATATTATCTAGCTTAGAAGAGCAATTGTGAGAGTTAAATATGATTTGTATTTGTTATATCTAGCTTAAAAGAGTAAAGGTGAGAGAGAGGAAAGAGATGTTGTATTGAACTATCATTTGTTGATATAGCAACATTGAGAGATAGGTGTGTGGTATACACAAAGGGGTTGGTGCTCATGTGAGTTGGTGCTCATGAATAATAGCTGGGTTAGTGCTCGGCAAAGGGGTATGGTGCTTCTGTGGGTTGGTGCTCATGAATAGTAGCTAGGTTGGTGCTTGAAAAAGGGGTATGGTGCTCCTACAAGTTTGGCTTGTGAATATTTTTTGGGTTGGTACTCATTCATATACTTGAGATTATTCTCTGTGGTTTTTCCCACATTGGATTTCCATGTTATATCTGGTGTCTCTCTCTTTCTTGTGTGATGTTTATTGTTTGAGTTTTATTGCATATCTTTAATGTTTGATTAAGTGAATTTGATTAAGGGAAAGTTTTATAAGATATATGATATACTGATTCACCCACCCTCTCAGTATATTCCATGCTTAACAATTGGTATCAGAGCAGGTTCCTTTTTGAAAAAGTTTTATAGCTTGAATGTAGATCAGGAAAGCACAAGATGGCCATACATAAAAGTGCCTTTGTAAGAAAAAGAATAGTTGATCAAGAAGAAAAAGAGGATGAAGCCGAAGTGAATATGGAAGGATAACTCATGTGTGCCTTAGAAGAGTTGATAATTGTTGAAAAGAAAAATTGAAGATTGAAGCATCAAATTGAGAAAAATAAAAAGGAGTCAAAGGAGATAATTGAAGATCTACAAGCACACTTTGAAGAATCTAAGAAAAATGAAGAATATCTGACGGCACAATTGGAAATATCAAGAAAAGAATGTGAAAGGTATGTTACTGAAATTGCCTCTTTAAAAGAAGAGATTGAGAAAGCAGTCAATAATATACTTGAGATTATTCAATGATTCAAAATTTTAGAATAGCACTAATATGATAAAAAAGATATTAGAAAGCCAAAAAGTAATATCAGATAAGATAGGTATCAGTTTTGAAAAGAAGAAGAGCTATGTTTAAGCTCTTACAAATAAAGAAACAAGGGAATGAGTGAATAATATAGAGGACAAAGAAGGCTAGAAGGAACAAAGCTATAAAAGGCAATCAGGTTAGAGATTCACAAACAAGTCCTATTTTTATGGTTACTATTTTTATTGTAATGGATATGGTCAAAAGAAATTAGAATGTAGAAAAAGAGCTAGCAATCTCAAAAATAAGGAAAAGGAAGGTCATGTAGAGTCAAGCAGAAGATATAACTCTTTTGCTCCTCTATCAAGGTTTCATGAAGAGACCACAATTTGTTATAAGTGTAACAACTTCGGATGCATAGCTCGGTATTGTAGAAGCATGTTTGAGTTAGTCAAGAAGGACCAGAGTTTTAGGGCTCCATTCATCAAGAAAAAGGTTCAGACATGGCAAAAGAAATAATCTGAAGGTTCTATGTTGGTCCAGACAGCTTTGCATGCAAGAAATGAAGAAAAGCCATGGTTTAATGATAGTGGATGTTCAAGGCACATGACAGGAGATAAGAGAAATTTCATAACCTTGAAGAAGATCAATGGTGGCACAGTGAAATTTGGGGACAATACTACTGCTAGAATTTCCAAAAAAGGTACACTAAGTTTAGATAATGGTAGAACTAAAATTGAAAATGTTTTATATGTAGAAGGTCTTAAGCATAATCTTTTGAGTGTAAGTCAAATGTGTGATTAGGGGCACACACTAAATTTTTATGCAGAAGGTTATGAAATTATAAGAAAAGATTCAGATGTATTGATTGCAGATGCTCAGAGAACAGGTATGTAAGACTTGATAAGTACCTACAAGATCAAGGATTCAAGAGAGGATTTGCTGATAGTAATCTTTACATCAAAACAGAAGGTGAGCATCAATTGATTATTGTGGTATATGTTGATGATATAATTTTTGGAGGAAATATTGAAAAGATGACAAAAGAATTTTCTGATAGAATGCAAAAAGAATTTGAGATGTCTATGCTTGGAGAATTATCGTTTTTCTTAGGATTAAAAATATTTCAATCAAATAAAGGAATTTTTATATCTCAAAGTAAATATGCCAAGGAAATGTTGAATAAATTTGGTTTTGAGGATTGTGTACTAGTTGGCACACCTATGTGTACAGGAAATAAGGTGAGCAAGGATGAAGATTCACCTGTTATAGATCAATCTTTGTATAGATCTATGATTGATAGTATTTTATATTTGAAGTCATCGAGACTAGACATCATGCATGCAGTAGGTATGGTTGCAAGATATCAGTCATCTCCAAGAGATAGTCATGTTCAGTTGGTGAAAAGAATATTCAAATATATCAAGGGGACATTGGATTATGGATTATGGTATCCCATAGGTAAAGATTTCACTTTAGTTTCTTATACAGATTCAGATTGGGCAGGGTGCTTAGATGATAGAAAGAGTACAAGTGGAGGAGCTTTCTTCCTTGGTGATAGCTTAGTATCATGGCTAATTAAGAAGTAGAACTTAGTATCACTTTCTACAGCTGAAGCATAATATATTGCAGCAGTATTGTGTTGTACTCAAGTGCTTTGGATGAAGAAAAATTTAGAAGATATCAAGGTAAAGTATGATGAACCTATTTCCATTTTTTGTGATAACACAAGTGCTATAAATATTTTGAAAAATCTAGTAATGCATTCAAGAACAAAACATATTCCCATTAGATATCACTTCTTGAGAGAGCAGGTTGTAGATCAACAGGTTAAGATGGAATATATTAGTACTATAGAGTAGATTGTAGATATTTTCACAAAGGCACTACCAAAATACACATTTGAGTATCTGTAAGAGAAGTTGGGAGTAATTTCCTTTACTTCTTGCCATTGAGATTCAACATCAGTTGAGGGGGAGCTAAGTGTTAGATCCAGGTAGGCCCTTTGCCATTGATGTCAAAGGTGGAGAATAATAGGTACAGGTATAGGTGTAGAAACAGGTACAGGGAGAATAACAAGTATAGATACAGGGG
This sequence comes from Torreya grandis, assembly GCA_037957365.1. NCBI lineage: Eukaryota > Viridiplantae > Streptophyta > Pinopsida > Cupressales > Taxaceae > Torreya > Torreya grandis. Next base: position 2,862,039 of record JARHVA010001583.1, read on the forward strand.
CAAAACTAGGTATAAGGAGAATAATAGGTATAGGTACAAGTGCAAAAATAGGTATAGGTTGCTACAATAAGGGGGAGTTACTATATGTTTTTAGATGACAGTATGTGCAGGTGACAGGATGTGGCAATTTTAAGATTGAGGTTGCCATCAATGACAAAGGGGGAGATTGTTGGAAATATTTTATTGATGTCAAAGGTCTAGCATTATTGGTGATAAAGGCCCCATTGCATTTAATGTTGTTTATCTTGGCTAATGTGAGTTAATATTTATTTAATATTAATGACTATATTTTTGGTTACATATGAGACAAAATAAGGGCCCATGGAGAAGTCAAAGAGCCACGGGGTAAAGACAAAAGAAGGATGGGATGCATTTTCCCATGAAGAGTCATCTTGGGGAAGTCCAAGAGTCACCAAGTGAAGACAAAAGAGGAAGGGCACAATTTCTCATGAAGGGACACTTTAAGGAATCTAAAAAGTCACCAAGATGAGGATAAAAGAGGGGAGGACGTTTTTGATCATGAAGGGTCACCACATGACCTTTCAAAGGCTTGAATATGAAGGGTCATACAAGTTTGGCACCTTTTTCCATGAGGATTGAAGGGTCATAAAGGGGGAAGGCCAAAGGTCATTTGGAAAGATATAAATAAAGGCTTGAGAAGCCATTTGTAAATAAAAAAAAGAAAGAGGTTGATTTGATATTGTATTATCTAGCTTAGAAGAGAAATTGTGAAAGTTGAATATGATTTGTATTTGTTATATCTAGCGTAGAAGAGCAAAGGTGAGAGAGAGGAAAGAGATGTTGTATTAAACTATCATTTGTTGATATAGCAACATTGAGAGATAGGTGTGTGGTATACACAAAGGGGTTGGTGCTCACAAATAATAGTTGGGTTGGTGCTCGGCAAAGGGGTATGGTGCTCCTATGGGTTGGTGATCATGAATAGTAGCTAGGTTGGTGCTCGATAAAGGGGTATGGTGCTCCTGCAAGTTTGGCTTGCAAATATTTTTTGGGTTGGTGCTCATTCATATACTTGAGATTATTCTCCATGGTGTTTCCCACATTAGGTTTCCACGTTATATCTGGTGTCTCTCTCTTTCTTGTGTGATGTTTATTGTTTGAGTTTTATTACATATCTTGAATGTTTGATTAAGTGAATTTGATTAAGGGAAATTTTTATAAGATATATGATATACTGATTCACCCCCCCTCTTAGTATATTTCATGCTTAATAGTTATGTAGGTAAAACTCAATGATATAAGGTTATTTTAGGCATCCTAACATCATGTGCCCACTAACCCATTTTTTTCCTATCTAATATGAAGATAAAGAACTAGGATATTTTGACAAGGAGTGATAGTCCATGACCTATATCTAAATACACCAGATCAAAGGTGATGAAGAACCTCTAAGAATCCAAGTGGTCACATATTAGTTTATTATGTAATCCAATTAAAACACTTTTGTTTAACACAGACACTAGCATTGATGTAATCGTCCCAAGCTAACAATTTTTTTTGTAGTTATAGAGGCATAAAATATAGAATTTGGTGAATGTTCTAGAATACGCTTCCAGTCTACTTCCTGCATGTTTTAAATATATAACTATATTATAATTATAACTAAATAAGTATCTTATTTGTAATTTCCATATCTATCATATTTGTAATTTCCATTTTTAGCATATCTTAGTATAATAAATTCAATATATGTTATATCTCAATTTTACAATTAATTGGTATGATATAGATCTATTTATCACTCTTGTGTTTATTCATTTCTATATTCTTAACCTTATCTATCATAATAGGATCCATATATAATTTAGAGTTAAATAATAGACTAAACATTACTTATATTAGTATAAACACTTTTCATATGTCCTTTCATGTATCTTATTCATATTATTGTTTATGCCTTCATTTGTTATATTTTTTCCATGTTGTGGTATACTGTTACTTTGGGTCATATTATTTTACCCTCTTTTTGCTCACTTTTATTATTTTTATTTTGATTTGGCATATTAATATTGGTTTTTTTCTAAGATTTCATGATGAAAGATTTATATGATTATATATTCAAGTGTTACCAATGTGCTCCAATAATTATTACAACTTATGAATTTACATGTTTTACACTTGGTACACGTAATAATTTTATTTTGAGATGAGTGATATTTAGGTGCATACCTCACCTCAAAAGGGGGGCATATGGTCAATTTATTCTATTTTTAGTTACATAATACACAATAAATTTCAAGGTTACCTTAGTTTAAAAGGTTACAATAGGCTTGCTTCTTTGTCTAGGAAGTCTTATTTTCCCTAACGATTGGGTCATTAGGACCCACATTTTCCCCCCATGTAGAGTTAATAGGAGCCATGATAGTTTGATATTTTCTAGATATGACAATATGTTTAATGTACCACTAAGTGTATTCATTCCTAATTTTCATTTTTACTTAGTTATTTAATTAGTTACTTGATTATCAATTTATAAAAACATTTATCTACTTCCAAATGTTTCTAGTTGCTTATAGGTACACTCTAGATGTGGACACATAAGCATTGATGATCATTCATGGACCCTTAGTGGTAGTTAGGACATTTATACAGGTAGTAATGAGACATGGTTTTTCTATTTTGTAGGTTGTACGAGCTAGACTTTATTATATTGTAACCTCTATCCTCCTTTTGACTTAAAGATCATTTTCACATATGACTTTCATTTTGAGCATGAATTTTAGATTTTAGATGCAACTTATTCATTAAACCTTCCTAGGAGAACTTGTTTATTTATATTTGATGTATATACACACACACACTCATCAAAGTGAGGCATTATATCGACATCTAATTCTAGTGCAAGCCTAGTATTTTCAATGTTATTGCCATATTTTCATATATATGGATCATTGGTTTAGATTAGGCTCTTATTGGCACATTTAAAAAGAAAATCATACAACCTTTCAGATCATCTAGCGTCAATAATAATACTAGCATTCAATTGTTAAAACCTTTAGATTTATCATTTATTTGCCTCAATGTGTTCCAAACATTCATGAAATCCATTATATCTTTGTCTTTAGGGTTTTTATCACTTTGAATAGTATCATAAGTAGTGTGATATTGGTATGATCACTATCCAACTAATCTGATAGTGGTCACGTTAGTTCTGGATCCTTTGGTCCCTTTCCCTAGTCTTGCCATGTTTTATTGTGTCTTTATTTTTGGCTTTCCTATTTCCACAATGGAAAATTGTGCACTAATAAGGTCTTAGTTTGAATTATATATACATACATATATATATATATATATATATATCCAATCACTCTAACAAATTTAACACCATGAAATTATAAGGATCGCATGTAAGGATTTCCTACACTAATTTTTACTACATTACTATCTATTTAAGTGATACTATTACATACTTGTAATAAATTAAAGGTTAGTGAAAGAGCATATAGGATCGACTACTTGCTTGCAACTTATATATATGGATAATGGTTGGAATATTCATACACTGGACTTTTTATTGACTTTATGCGTATTGATTTCTTATGTGTCATCAAATAGGGGTTTGAATAAGTCAAACCCCTCATAAAAAAACCAATTTTTAAATGAAATTATAAGTTCTCTTAGAGTGGATTATGTTTTGAGAAAAATATAAATAATTTGGGTAGTATTTTACATTAGTCCAATGATCTAGGATAGGTTTTTTATGAATAAGCACTAGAAAAGGCATCCAAAAAGTTTCAAATAGATTTAAATTATTATGTCACTATCATAATTAGACAGCCATGTTGGAATGGGTCTTAACTAGGATCAACCGGATAGGGTCTAATCCATAGAGATGAATTTTTATGGAGTAGTGAAACCTAAAGAACAACTCATGATATAGAAGAAGTTTGTATTCATAACAAAAGTTATATTAATGAGCACTCAACATTAGCCAAAAATTACATAGGAAGGCACATTATATAGTGATAAATTATGTCACACAAAAAGGTAATCAACTCAACTCAAAATTAGAAAATGACTTAAAATGCATTTCCCTTAATGACCTATTATTAACCTAACCAAGCTAAATAAGACCATGTAGACAAAACCTAGTGGGACAAAAGTCTACACCAGCACCCCCATTAAGCATAGCTTAGGTGGGTATAAGAATTAGGTTCAGGCACAAAGTCATGATGATGTAGCCAAGTACATAGAGATGATCATCCAAAGGAGGAAGAAGATAGAGCTATTTGAACCCTCAGAAGAGCCCTCAAATGAATATAATTTCTCTTAGTGAAAGGTTTGGTGAATATATAATTAATTTATTCTATTATTTGGATGTATAATAGATCAATGACCTACTCATAGATGAGCTCCAAAAATAAATTCATGTGAATCTTAATATGATTAGTTTGTTGATGGAGGACTAGATTCTTGTAGATCTAGATTGTGCTTTAGTTGTCATAGAAGATGAATGTTAGTCATCAAAATTGGATCCCAAACTTAATGAGAATCCATTGAATCCATATAGCCTCAGTGGTAGCAATAATATATCCTTTATATTTTAATTCTATAGAAGATAAATCAATAGCATTCTAATTTTTTCTTGACCAACTAATTAGACCTGAATCAATGGAGAAAATGTAGTCAGAAGTAGACTTTTTATTTTGAATGTTTCTAGCCCAATCTAAATCCATATACATAATTAAGTCTATATCGATGCCCACACTATAATGAATCTTGAAACTATGTGTACCATGAATGTAGTGGATGATTTTCTTAGTTTATTTCTAGTGCAACTCATGTGGTTCCTTCATAAATCTTAATACTATGCCCATTGCATATGAAATATCATGTCTAGTGTGCATAAGGTAGATGAGACTTATAATAAGTTGTCGATACAAGGCAGTATCAACCAATGGAGAATGATAATCAGCCTCAAGCTTCACATCAAATAAAGAAAGGATCCAAAGTTAGCTTATAGTCAGCCATGCTAAACCATACAAACAAATCAAGAGGATTCTTAGATTATGTGATAGTGATCCCAGAGTCAGATTGAAAAATTTCAATCTCAAGGAAGTAGTGCAATAATCCCAAGTTAGTCATTGAGAACCTATCACACAAATTAGTTTTCACTATTGTGATGGTGGATGGAAAACTCCTTGTGATCAATAGGTCATCCACATAGAGAACCAAAATCAATAGTGAATAATCTTACCACAAAATGTAGACATTTGGATTTGAATGGCATCTGATAAATCTAACTGAAACAAGAAAGGAGTCCATCTTGGCATACCAAGATTGAGGAGCCTATTTGAGGACATAGATAGATTTATAAAGTTTAAAAACTAAGGAAGAATATTCCAAAAATCCTTGTGGTTGCTTCATGTATATTTCCTCTTTTATGTCACCGTGAAGAAAGGAACTCTTCACATCTATTTTATGAACATCCCAATAATGTGTTGCATTAATGGCAAGAGTGAGTCAAATTGAGTAAATTTTGGAAACTAGGGTAAACGTCCCAATATAATAAATGTCAGTCACATGAGAAAAATACTTTGCTACCAAATGTGCTTTGAACTTGTCTATGGACCCATCTACTACAAATTTTATTTGATAGATACACCTACATCAAACAAGTTTTCTTCCTAGCAAGGGGGACTAAATCCTAAGTGTTAATACTTTATAAGGAACTATAATCCTCTTTCCTAGAAGTATCCCACCTAGGAGTGCTTGATGCCTAATGAAATTATTATGGATTGAAGGTAGATGCAATTAAAGTATGTGGGGCATCTTGGAAATATGAACATGTGTGCCTATTTTCTAATGGATCTCCAACCCATTGATTAACACTTTGTAGTGTCTATCTAGACCAAAGAGGAATAGTGCTCAAAGAGTTAGGAGGAGATTACTCATCCTCTAAATATTTTTTATGAGAAAGATGAGGGGAATCCTTATCATTACTCTCATCATAAAAACTAGAAGAATAATTTGGATCATTAGGAAGCTGATTCGACATATCTAAATTGTCATAACTATCATCAAATCCAAGTGTGTATAAGGAAGAGGGAGAGATGTTGAGTGTGGATTCTAAAGGACCCTTAATAAAATGAAAAATTCATGAGTGGTGGGGTGGATAATCATATATACCTTAACACCCTCAAGATATTGAACAAAGATGCAAAACTAACTCTGAGGTTCTAATGCCTTACATTTCTTCTTCAAAATGTAAGCCATATCAGGTGAACTAAACACTCAAAATTTATCAACTATGGGTATTTGACTAATTCAAAATTCAAAAGGAGTGACTCCATTAAATACTTTATGAATAACTTGGCTCTACATGTAACTTGCACATTTGATGGCCTCAACCCAATATTGAGGTGCAAGAGACTTAGAGTGTAACATACAGTTGGCCATTTCTTTCAACACCTATTCTTACACTCTACAACACCATTTTTTTGAGGACTATATGTAAATATACATTGTAGTTCAATCCCATTTGTTGTATAGAATTATTCTCATGGTTTAGCACATATTTCCTTTCTACAATATGAATCTCAATTCCACTCTACTTATTACACCATTCAACTATCACGAGTGGAAATTCAAACTGCAAATCCTTTTAAGGAGAAAAGGCTTACACTGAATCATGATAGGTAAAAAAACACAACTAACACCTAATGTAGATAATATGAAGTGGTACAACTAAACTGATGAATCCTACAGTCTATTATGCTTGTCTATGTCTCCCAAATTTCTTTTTCATATCAAATTTGTAACAACTCCAAATCAAGTGTGGACTGTATTGTAAAAGTTTTTTGGAAATAAGGATAAAATGATGGGCTGTGAGTTAGGGAATGAGATCATAAATTTGATCCCAGGTGACTTTAATATGATTTTAGACTTCTTCACTAAGTTCAAATAACTTAGGTTATAGTTGAAACTATGTGACATTAACAAGAAACATGATCAATTAATTTTTTCCATTATTTCTAAATTGGGATTTGACTATTATGTATTCATTTTTACCTTCCAAAATACCAAATGTGCCCTTGGATCTACATGGAAAATGACATCCTTAGATGAATTTATTATTGAATTGACTTGGGAGTAAGACAAGCTCATTTAAATGGGTAAATTGAAGTCCTCCAAATATAATGCCTTATTTATGAGTCATGACAAATAGAAGGCTTTTAGTATTAAGGAGAAAAAATATAACAAGAAGGACCTAGAGTAAAAAAATGGTAAGAAATTTGATGCTAAGCCAAAATCATCAAAAGAGTCCTCTTCTTTAGATGGGAAACCAAAGAAAGAGTGACTTGGACTTTTGCTATTGTGAGAAATCTAGGCATGATGAGTCCAAATGCATGAAGAAACAAATTGACTAAATAATAAAAATGCTTGAGAATCATAATATCAGTGTCTATGATTCTTCCACTCAAAATTCATTATCACAAGGGTATTTTAAGGCTAAATATAGTAATAAGGGTAAATCACTTATTATAGTTACATCCCAACCTTCCACATGGGTTATTGATTCTAGTGATTTGCATCACATGGATTCATCACATGACATGTACTCATCCTTGGAGCCTTGTTTTATGCCTTCCATCCTTATATAGAAGTATCATCACCCAACATGATGGAAGGAATAAAGCAAGGCTCCAAGGATGAGAACATTTCCTATGATAAAGCCATATGGTGTAAAGAACCATAATCAATAGTCCATGTGGAAGGCTAAGATGTAACTAAAATAAGTGATTTGACCTTATATTTTACCTTATTACTATCTTTGGCCTTATAAGACCCATGTGCTAATGAAATTTGAGTGGAAGAATTAAGTACACTGATATTATGCTTCTTGAGCACTTTTGTCAGTTGGCCAATCTATTTCTTCATGAATTTGGACTCATCATGCCCAGATTTCTTGCAATAGCCACATGTGAGTCACTCTTTCTTAGGTTTCTCATCTACAGAGGAGGATCTTTTGATGCTTTTTGATTTAAATCATATTTTTGACACTTTCATTATTCTAGGTCCTTATTTTTCTATTTTTTCCCTATTACTAGAAGCCTTCTATTTGTCATGACTCATAAGTAAGGCATGAGATTTGGAAGACTCTAGTGTACCTATTTGAATGAGATTATTTTACTCCTAACTTAATTCAATAATAAATTAATCCAAGGATGACATTGACCATATAATTCCAAAGTCACACTTGATTGTATATAAGTCCATCAGAGGTGTTGATAGGGTCATTGAGGTATTCCATATGTGTAATCATGGTCATCAAGGTCCATTAGACATGCATTCAAGGTTGTCAGGACTCGATAGGTGTGCAAATAGGGGTCTCAAGTTTTATAGGTCTTACAGGGAGGTGCACAGAATTCTACCAAGTTTTTAAAAAATCCTAGCTATACAAATTTGGAGAAAATTATTCCAAAAATAAGATATACCCACTTGGTTTATTTATAAACCCATAAAAACATAAGAATGATTTTTCCTGAAAGTCACTGGATGTATGAATTTTCATAAATCCCAAGAAAATGCCTCTAAACCCTCTCAAAAGGTTAAAAATTACCTGTCATATAATAAGGTCATGTGGGAAGTTGAACCTAGGGTTTTGACACCTTTTTAATCCAATGGTGCTATCTATTTTTAAATTTGAGATCATAGATATGTATATTTGTATGGATTTTCAAGAAACCCCACCAAACCCTAAAAAATTGAAATCAACGAAAAACTTGAATAAGCTAAAATGCAAGATCTCACAATAGAATTGATGACAATCATCTACTATCAGAGCTCCGATACCATGTTAGTGTGGGATGTAATAAGGATCAACTAGATGAGGTTTAATGCATAGATATGAATCTGTATGGAGTAGTGAAACTTGAAGAATAGCTCACAAAATAGAAGAAGCTTGTCTTCACAATAAAAGTTATATTAATGAAATTTCAACATTAGCCAAAAATTACATAGGAAGGTACATTATATAATGAGGAATTAGGTCACCCAAAAAGGTAATTAACTCAACTCACAATTATAAAATGACTTAAAGTGCATTTCCCATGATGACCTATTAGTAACCTAAGCAAACTAAATAAGACTATGTAGACCAAACCTACTAGGACAAATTTCTACACCAATAATCCACTCTCAAGATAAAAAACCACTATTAGAAAATTATGAATATGGTTTGCATCTATAAAAAAAACTAATAGTAGTTGCATCATTAGATATATGCTATCTTTTAGGGTGCTTATCTATATTGTCTCTAGACTTATTTCTCAACATTTTCAGTCATTGTTGGCATATAGGTGAGTCATAAATTAGGTATATATCTATAAAACCCCTTTTTAATATTATAAATATACTTTAATTCTCCCTCTTATTGGAACACTTTATATCTATATTTATGATTTTTAATGTATTTAGGTTAAAAACATTATGCTCATATTTTATGGGTTTATGTAGTTTTGTTAAACCCATATGCACTTTACCATAAAATACTATTCGAAACATTTTTTAATAGCATGTTTCCTAATTATCATGCATGTATTCAATAATTTTATGTATTATGTATGAAGGCACCTCTCCAATAAAATAAAAATCTCATTTATGCACAAGAAACCTAAAATGGCACTAGTAAAATGGGATTAGGATTTTTACTAGTTTCTAGCATAGTTTCTAGAGTAGTATGAACAAGAATACAATTTTTAATTTGTTTACTTGTGGCACAAAAATTCTCACTTAACATCAATTAATTATACTTTTGTGATTATTGATCCATAATTTTGCCTTTCATAATATCGAGGAATTATATAAAGAGTACCAATATAAAATACAATTTTATCCTCTCTATATCATATAAGAATTTTTTGTGTAAAACTTACCTTGGATAACTTATTAGCAATGTTATCAAATTTAGGACCACTATCCTCAATATCTTCCTTAGCATTGATAAATTTTCCAAACTTAAAATTTGTTGTTTGTTAAATTTGAATATATTTATTAGGTCCCACTATAGTTGATTGATCGTTATTCAATTGAGGCACTATTTATCTTGAGGTTCAATCATCTTATACAATTTAAAAAAAATACCAACATGTGTAAATGGTTCTCATGTATAAATTTCAAACATTTATGTAATGTATAAGGGATAACACCCATGTCATGAATCTAAGGTATTTTAATAAAAATATTGCAACTTACATAATTATAAATGAATTGATATTTTATTGTTTTTTTTAGCTCAAGGGTTCCATATAGTGCCATTTCTCCAATATCTCTTCATTATTGATTTTAAAATATATTTCTAATCATATTTTAATTAACAAGGGTTTATCTAATAATAACTAATTGAAGGATAAAAATTTACTACAAATATTCAATCTTGAATCATTGTTGACAAGTACCATTTTGATCCTTAAATTTTTTTATGATAGATTGAATATTAATGGGTAAATGTTAATCAATAACATATCTTGGATGTATTTTATCATTTTCAAAGGTTATTTCTTTCACACCAATTTTCAAATATGTAAAAATAGAAATGAAGTGAAATGGTTGAGCATCACATGGAAATTTTGTATCATTTAATGTTTTGTAAAGAATATCCTTCTTGATATTTGATTGGAAACATTGAAAATGAAGTTAAGGAAAACAATGAATCATTAGGGGTTTGTGTTATGGGTTAGCTATATTTTTAAGCACTTATATTCATCAAGCCCCTAAGCAATAAAAAAATATTTTAAAAGTAGTAATTTCATAATTGAAATGATTCTAGCAACATGCAAAATTTAGGTAGTTAACTAAAATTGATCCTCATGAAATATTATATTTAACAAAGATAAATGCTCGTGATTGTTTGATCTCTTTAGAATGGATGTGAAGGAATGATAAGATATCTATGAAAATAATTCATGTTATCTTTGCTAAATAAAATATAATTCATGTATATTTATATATAAATTGAATTGAAATTAGGACCCTTTTGGTGCTCAAATTTACATTAAATGGTTGAAAATAAAAAATATGAGACAAGTGCACTCTATCCATAACTAGCTATATAAATGGACTGGGATCATGAATGCCACTCTTAATACCCCAAGATCATCACTCATGCTCTTGGTAGTAATATTAAAGATATGATAAATAGAGGAAATAGAAAGGGAAAATTAGATGGGTTTGAGAGGAGAGATTTGGACCATCAAAATTAAAAAATATGCCACTAATGCCCAATTTGAACCAAGAATCAACAAATACAAAAACATCCAAAACTCATGTAGTTTTAAAATCTGAAATGATGTATCCACTTGAATTATTTGGAAATCAAATGAAATCTTGGATATAAGTTATGTGGGATCCTAGCCTACTTATTGAGGTGATAAAATAATTATTATTTTTATCTATGCATAAAAGAACTAAAATCACTTATTTTGATTTAGAATATTAATTTTGTACAGTTGGGTGAAATAATAAAGTTGCATGTTTATTTAAAATTTTACACAAAGGTAAATGGCCTTGGAATGGTAGTGAAAAATGTTACAATTTGTGAGTTCCTATCTAGATGGCTCATTAATTTGGGAGATTATATAGTAGTGAATGATAAAAATGTTATGATAGATATGTACATCATCAATGGATACAAAAAGTCAAAATTGGTAAAATTAAACTATACCTTTTAAATTTTGAATACTAAATCATCACAAAATTTGATCCTTTGTCTATTAAGTTAAAGATAAAATCAAATGATTCCATTTATGGTTAAATAAACAAAATCATTCAATGATACCGGTCTTACACTCATATATAGGTATTTTCTAATGAAAAATATACCCTAATCAAGAGGTGATGGAATGGCAAACCATTTATTCAAATATATGATTCCATAGGGTACTTATATTGAGTATCACCTATGTATTATGATAAAAAAGATTTTTATTAAACTTAAATCTCGATTATAGAGTCATACTAATACCTTCATATATTTAATATTAGATACCAAGCATAGTCAAATGCACAAACCCCATCATATAAATCCCTTGCTGAAGCTTTTGTTGTTCTTATAATAAAAGAGGATATGATAGTTGTATTATCATGTCCCATTAATCACTCATGAACATTATTAATATACAACATTTAAGTGTATAGTATACACTTTTAATATATAAATTAGGGATAATAATAATAATAAACATATATCAAGAAAGGTGTAATTTTACCATTAATGGAATTTTAGAAATGCAATATCACTGTGGCCAAGTGGTCAAGGAATGTGCCTATTAAGAAAATGGGGTTTCCCTTTGAGAGTTTGAATCTCTCAGGTTATGGTTTCTTTCTATTTATAAAATAGTATTTTTTGTGTCTCAAATATATCACTATTTTTTTAATGGTTTAATTTAATTTAGTAGAGTCACGCTTATCCTTATCCATTATTTTCTTTCCTAATTAGTTGATCAAATCTCTAAATTTTGATTTTTCATACATTCTTCTATAATGGGTGCATAAATCTTCAAAGTGGATGGAATTATAAAATATATAATAGAGATACAATGTTACTCTTGTGCCCATTTTAAGGTAAATGGGTATTATATTGTGTTGTTATTTTTTAGTGTAATGCAGTGTGGGAGTTGATTTGGATTGAAATAATGTGAAATTAATTTAGTAAACTTATCCTTCTCATTTATTTATTTCCTAAGTAGTCGATCAGATCTCTAAATCTTGATTTTCTATACATTCTTCTATAATGGGTGCATAAATCTTCAAAGTGGATAGAAGACAAAATATATAATAGAGATACAATATTGCTCTTGTGCCCAATTTTTAAAAGTAAATGGGTAATATGTTGTGTTGTTATTTTTCATGTAATGTAGTGTGGGAGCTGATTTGGATTGAAATAATGTGAGATTTTGAATCTCTCAGGTTATAGTTTCTTTCTATTTATAAAATAGTATTTTTCATGTCTCAAATATATGTCACCATTTTTTTAATGGTTTAATTTAATTTAGTAGAGTCATGCTTATCCTTCTCCACTGTTTTCTTTCCTAATTAATTGATCATATCTCTAAATTTTTGTTTTACATACATTCTTCTATAATGGGTGTATAAATCTTCAAAGTGGATGGAATTACAAAATATATAATAGAGATACAATGTTGCTCTTATGCCCAAATTTTTAAGGTAAATGGGTAACATGCTATGTTTTTATTTTTAGTTTAATGTAGTGTGGGAGTTGATTTGGATTGAAATAATGTGAAATTAAATACTAAGGGTTGGGTTGTACTAATGGGACAAACATCAATGAAATGTAATGGTGAATAATGATAAAATAAAAAAATAGATAGATGCATATACATAGAAGATATAGAGAATTATAATGACAAAGACATAACATATATAAATGTAGTTAATACACATGAATTTACCTAGAAAAACCTTAAAGAGGTTAAAAACCCACCAAATATTGATTATCCATTAATGAGAAACTTCATGAACCCAATACACAATCTTTTGCCTTCTCACTTCTTCACATAATGACCATAAAAAAACACTTAATTGACAAAGTATGTTCAAATGCTTCGAGTGTGTTAAACAATAGGGTAAACCCTATTTTATATTAAAAATTAAAGGGAGGTGACCATTGTAACCATGGGTCCAACCATCCTGAGAATATTTTTACAAACCTGATAAACAAAACTTTATTTACCAATAAGTAATAAATAATTCAATATTTATTATTTATTTATGCGAGGTTATTAACCCATGTTAATAAATAATAAATTATTATTATTTAATTAATTTTAACCAATGTATTAAGGGTTTAAATTATACCACTTAGAGATTAAATGTTCTAACACTCCCCCTTAATGCTAAGTAGGGATAAATGCCATAGTCACCATAAAGGAATTATATTATATGCAAAAAACATTGAAGGATATTAAAAACTTTCATCATGCCAAACATCACATTTTGAAACAAAAGGAATTATAATTCATAAACTACTTGAAAGTAAGTTTAGGCTAGCATGATTGTGAGACTACATCTCATTGTTTCTCATGAATAATCAACCAAGCATATTTGGAGCCTTTTATAACATAAGGACCTCCATTACAAACTATGCCCTAATGTATTGGGTATTAAAGTAAAAAAATTCCACACAAAGTTTACTTAAATCACATAAATTTCACATGAAATTTGTAATTTTTTACAATAAGAAGTATAGAGAAGGAGAAGAAACACATGGCTGTTAGAAAGTGACATTGTCATGCACACTCCCCCTCAATAGAAACTCTGAGAGGCCCAACATTGCATGAAATTGATAAAACTTGGAAGCACCAAGTGGTTTTGTGAAGATATCTACCACTTGTTCATCTGTAATACAAAAACATAGATTAATATCACCATTGAGGACTTTTTCTTGGATGACATGCACATGAACTTCAATATGTTTATTTCTTTGGTGATACACTAGATTTTTTACTAGAGCTATACAACTTTGGTTATCACAATGAAGAATGGTACTCTAAGAAACATCCAAATGAAGTTCTCCCAATAACCTTTGTATCTTCCATAGCACTTATATTCTTAGCTTCTGTAGAAGAGAGAGAGATGGCAGGTTACTTCTTACTACTCCAAGTGATAGCACCTACACCAAACTTAAACATATATCCAGAAGTAGATTTGTGATCTAAAGTATAACTAGCATGGTCAGCATCACAATAACCATGTAATTTATCATTATCAATGAAAGAAAAAATAAACCATAATTAATAGTACCTTTGATATAATGAAGGATATATTTAACTAATTTTCAATTATCTAAATATGGATCTTACATAAATCTAGAAGTAACACTAACAACATATGAAGTATCTAGCCTAGTAATGGTTAGATAAATCAGACTTCCAATAAGCTATCTATACAAAGTAGGATTAGCTTTTTCACATGAAAATTTAGGATCAAGTTTAATACCAAATTTAATAGGAGTAGTGATGGATTTACAATCAAGCATGTTAAACTTAACAAGAAGATTATGAGCATATTGAGATTGTGATACAACAATTGAATTTTTATCCCAAAATATAGCCATTCTTAAAAAATGATGCAGAATGCCTAAATCAGTCATTTCAAACATTTGACTTAGTTTATCCTTATATTTATGAATTAAACTATTTAAATTACTAGTAATCAACAACTCATCAACATATAATATAACTAGAATCAAATGACTATTTTCAATTTTAACAAAGAGATCATTATCTGAATAGTAGTTGGAAAAACCTAATTTTTTGAAAAAAGAAGTGATCTTAAAATACCAAGCTTGAGGAGCTTGTTTTATACCACACAAAGATTTTTTTAATTTTCATACATAATGTTATTTATTAGTGTCAATGAAAGCTTTAGGTTGAGTTATGTATATTTCTTCTTCTAAATCACCATTTAGAAATGCATTCTTGACATCTATCTGGTAGATAACCTAACCATTTTGGGTTGTAAGAGTAATAAAAAGTCTAATAGTACTCATCTTTTCTACCGGAGAAAAGGTTTTAACATAGTCAATCCTGAGTTTTTGAGTGAACCCACGAGAAACTAATCTAGCTTTAAACTTGTCAATTTTTCCAATTGAATTATATTTGATCTTATAGGGCCATCTACAATTGACAATATGCCTTTTAGGTGGAGGAGGGATAAGATATCAAGTCTAATTTTTAATTAAAGAATTATATTTAGCTTGTATAGAAATATTACATCTATCATCCTACGTGGCTTCCTTAAAATATTGAGGTTCACATTCATACATAGTCATTAATGCATGATAAGAATGTTGAATTCTAGTTAATTTATTAAGGTTATCAACATTAGAATATTAAATTAAATATTCTACCCATTTTGGTCTTTTAGATTGAACATGAAATTCAAGGGGTTCCTCAAATTCTAATTTATCCATAACTAGATCAAATTTCATAAGAATATCTGTTTCATCACAAAGTGAAACATGAGAGATAGGTTCATCATTATAAGAACATGGAGGAAAAAACTCAAAGAGCTCATAAAAGGAGTTTTCAAGAATAAGAACATTCATATTCTCAATAATTTGATCTTTAGAGGGATAATACACTCTTAAACCTTTTGTCTTACCTCCATATCCTAAAAAAATTCAATAATAAGTAGGGTCGAGCTTCTTCCTTTTAACTTTAGGAACAAAAATAGAATCAGGACTACCAAAAACCCTGAGATGAGCCACACTGAATTTCTTCTTAGTCTACATTTATAAAGGGGTAGAGAGATGCAAGGAATTTTTTGGGACTCTGTTCAAAATATGAATAGCAGTGTTCATGGCTTCAACCCATAAGAACTTAGGCACATTTGTATATTTCAACATTGTCCTAGCCATTTCAATGACGGTGCAATTTTTCCTTTCAGTAATACCATTTTGCTAAGGAGAATAAGGAGTTGTTAATTCCATTTGAATATTGCAACTAATACAAAAAAAATTAAATTATTTACTAACATATTCTCCACCATTATTATTTCTTAATCTCTTAATATAAAACTCAAATACATTTTCAATATAAGCTTTAAATTTAGAAAAAACATTAGATTTATCTTTAATGAAATAAGACCAGATCATTTTAGTGTAATCATCAATAGATGTAACGGTATATAATGAACCATTAAGAGATACAACATCTAAAGGACCTATAACATCACTATGAATTAATTCTAAAGGATGAGAGGAATTTGCATCATGATTCTTGTGAAAGGGGTTAGTATGTTGTATACCACATAAATAACCCTCACAAGTTTCATGATGAGAGGGGATAGAAGGAAGTATAATAATAAGATTGTTCACAGACATATCATGTAAACTTATACAATTAACATGTCCTAATCTTTTATGCCATAACTAAGATTAATTCTTATTATGTAATGAAAGTAAATAAGAAGAAGAGGGAGAAAAGATATATAACCCATTCTTTTGAACACCTTCAACAATCAATGAATTAGATTGATTTCTAATGGACCAACTATCTTTAAGCAATGCTACAATGAAATTATAATTAGTAAGTTGTGAACAAGACAACATTTTTTTAAAAATTTAGGTACCTAGAAAAAATCATTGATAACAACATTAGAAAAATTTTCTTTTCCCTATTTAGTTGCTTCTAAAAATGAATTATATTCTAAGTAAATTCTTTCAAAGATATTTCTAGAATCACATAAAATATTAGATAAGCATGTCATATGGTGTGAAGCACCGCTATCTAAGATCCATTCATTTTTATTTAAAGCAAATAAATTAGCATATAAAGCAATAACATTCTGATCCTGATTGTTATGATTATGGTTTTGATTCTTCAACTTGTTTTGATTAGTTTTATTCCCTTTGTTATTTTTAGAATATTGATTGTTAATTCTATCCTTGTTTTTATAATAGGTTTCCCTTCTATGACCAAATTTATCACAAAGGTTACAATTTCCATTAAACTTAGGTTTATGGTTCTTATTACCAGAATTCTTATTCCTAATTTTGCCTTTAATAGATTTAGGGTTAGATTTTTGGTTTTTATCAAAAACATTGTTTAAGGTGAGAAGTGCCTAAGTGGCATTCTCCTTAGAATCAAAATTAGTCATCACTTTCTCTTCTTGAATCAAGAGAGCAGACAAGGTGGTTAGGTCAGGAATATCTTGCTCAGTTTGATATTTAGAATTTAAGATAGAAATAAAATTCCTAAATTTTTCATGAATATTAATCTAAATGATAAAATAAAGTAACTTATCTTGAATCAAATTACAGTTACATCCATATAATTAAGCTTTAATGTTCTTAATTTTAGCAAGAAAATTCACAACTTTTTCATCACCCTTCATAGGTGTTGTTAGTAATTCAAGGATTAAATTAACTATCTTTGAAAGGTGAGTGCCCTCATGCATGGATTCAAGGAGTTTTCAAGATTCACTAAGAGACTCCTAATTACCAATGTGGAGAAGGAATTCATCCTTAACACTCTGTAAGATAATGGACATAGCTTCTTGTGATTTCTATTGAAATGCATTGGTAAGCTCACGGGTCACATGCCAACTAAAATGGGCTTTTTCAGTCCCAATGACAATATTCCAAAGTTTTTTGGCTATAAATTCTGATTTAACATGAACTTTCCATATATTATAGTTATTTCTATTAAGCATTTGAGATTTGTCCAAGAAAAAATGAGGCAAAGCCTTAACTTCCCTTCAAACAAGACAATATTTAAATGATTAAGAAATAACTTTTAAAATGTGAATTTATAACTTTATTGATAATTAAGAACAAATTAAAATTATAAACACACACTATTTCTTCAAATTAATGCATGATAAAACAAGAAAATTTCACAAAATTGTGACAAAATAAGGTGTCGTAAGTGTTGCAATTTAAGAACAATTTTAAGAATTTAACCTTTTTGAAAGAGTTTTTGAACTATTTTTCCAAAATAAAATGAATTTTACATGCATTTATATTTCAATACATAAATTATATGATAAACGAAGCAATAAAAAGAATTGAGATTGCATAAATTTAAGTGTCGAAAGAGTCAACTCACAACAACCACTTACGCATAATTAATAAAAAGATATAAAAATAAAAATAGAAGGTTTCAAAACAAAAAAAATGACCACTCCAATGCATTTGGAATGTGCCAAAACCTAAATATTGATTGGTTGGACGACTATGCTAGCCTAGGTTTAGACTAGATCAAGTGTCGCAAGAAGGACTAGTCGATAGGTCAGGATGTTTTCACGTGAGAGAGAAGGCACACAATCCAAGAAATTGAATTTAATTATTTTTCAATTTAATTTTATAAATCCAAGTAAACTTGGTCAAATAAAAAAGTAAAGAGGGGGTTTTGAACACTGGACCACCAAGTTGGAAGTTTTAGTAAAAAAATAACTACCAAACTAGCTACAAGCTTATACAAAAACATATATGCACAAATTTATATTTAAATGCTTATTTATCTTATTTTTATAATTAAAAAATAATAATAATATTAATTATGCATGTAAAAATAGACAGTGAAAAATATTACTTATTTTTGTAAATAATTTGGTGGGACCCCTCAAATTTGCATGGAATATTGAAAAATAAAAAATAATGTATTTTTTAAATAATTTTTATAAACTATCTAAAAAAAAATAATGTATTTTTTAAATACTTTTTATAAACTATATGAAAAATAAAACTAACCTATATCTTCCTTATGTGAAAATGGCATAGCTCTGGATGCTCAGGTGAAGCTTGAGGATGAACCAGGGCTTCTCAGGCCTTTAAACTTTGTAAAGGCTCCTAAAATCCTTTCCCAAAGCCATTAGAGCTTTCAAAATCAGATTTTGATACAAATTTGATTTTTCCCAGCATCCCAGGCTATATAGGTGCATTGGAAGGAGGAGAGAGAAAATTGAACATGCCAAAATAGAGCTTCTCAAGCTCTAAAAACTTACAAAAGGTCTTGAAATAGCCAAACTAGATGATTAAAACAAACATGAGGCAATTCTACGAACTATAGAGAGAGAACCAATTTTTCATCAGATACCAGGCCGTACATGGGTGTGGAAGGCTCATAAAAAATTAAAAACTTAAAAAATTGGATATTAATTACTATCTCATGGATCTAAATTTCTTAACTAGAGAATTTTGACTCTTGAAGGAGATCACAAAAACTTTGGAAGCTTTGTATGAAAATTTCAATTTTTCAATCACCACGTAGGGTATACAAAAGGCTCTATAGGTAAAAAAAACTATCTCTAAAATCCAATGTAGTCTTGAATATAACTCAGAAAAAAAATCTACCCACTCAAATCCTCTCCACTAACTCTGATACCATGATAAAATGCAAATATAGATAGATACATATACACAAAAGATCTAGAGAATTATAATGAGCAAGACATAACATAGATAAATGTAGATAATACACAATAATTTACCATGGGAAAACCTCAAATAGGTAAAAAAACCCACCTAGGATTGATTATCCATTAATGAGAAACTTCATGAACCCAATACACAATCTTTTGCCTTCTCACTTCTTCATAGAATGACCTTCACAAAACACTAAATTCCCCGAGTATGTTCAAATGCTTCAAGTGTGTTGAACAATAGGGTAAACCCTATTTTATATTAAAAATTGAAGGGAGGTGACCTTTGTAACCAATGGGTCTAACCATCTTGAGAATATTTTTACAACCCCAATAAATAAAACTTTATTTACCGATAAGTAATAAATAATTCATGATTTATTATTTATTTACACAAGGTTATTAACCTATGTTAATAAATAATAAATTATTATTATTTAATTACTTTTCACCAATGTACTAAGGGTTTATATTAAAGTGCGTAGACATTAAATGTTCTAACAAGTAAAGGGACACTCGGTGATATTTTTGGCATCGGTAGAAAGGTTACACGTTGATTAAGTTCATGCCTGGACTTAATCAAATTATTTGAGCCATGTACTCTATACAAGATTAGATTATCAATCTAATGACTAAATCATTTATATTTATTTGGTTCAATAATTAAGTGGAGTGTTGTATGTATTAGATATGGTTTAATATTTATAAAATATTATTTTCATATAATTATCATATTTTTAGTATATTATTATCTTGTTGTTAGTTTGTTTTAGATTAAGGTAAAAATAGGTTTTGAAGGGGCCCCAAAACCCTATAACATAATCAAGAAAGATAAAGCGTTAACATGCACCAGGAGAAGCATTCCTGAAACCTACTAAAAAGTAGCATCAGCCTAAGGTTATACAGGGACAACCTCTAAATTCATTATACATTCAGCCCCCTAATTTCCAAATAATGATTTAATAACTATTTTTTAGGGGTAAAATCCAGGATTGTTGCCTGCCTTCCATCAGCTATATTCTACTTACTTTCTAGCTCTCTGATTTTCCTTATGGGTCTTCTTCCAGGTTTGTTCGTAAAGCCAACATCCAGCTTCACTTTTACAAGCTGCTCATCTCTTTTTCCAGATTTATCCAGAATAGAAGCAAGATGTTTCGCCTTTGTTTGCTAGTCTTTTTTGCTGCTTCTGGTTTCTATTCCCTTTGTATTTGTCTTTTTTTCAACCTTTTTCCTTTGGTTTAGAGAATGCTTTAAGTTTTCTCCATTATCATTCATAG
Organism: Torreya grandis; assembly: GCA_037957365.1. Lineage (NCBI taxonomy): Eukaryota > Viridiplantae > Streptophyta > Pinopsida > Cupressales > Taxaceae > Torreya > Torreya grandis. Next base: position 2,883,224 of record JARHVA010001583.1, read on the forward strand.
GAAGCTCCTCCAAAGACAAATCATTATCAACCTGAATCTTCATAGGCTGAGAAAGAGGAGGATCTCTCTCCTCTATTTTTTTTCCAGTTTCAGCCAAGATTTCTCCATCCTCTAGCATTGCTTTGCCTTCTGCCTCTCTCCATCGGTCCTCTACCCTTTGGTATAGAACGATTTGCTTTGATAAATATGTCAAATCTTCTATGCTTTGTGTAGGTAATATGGTTTCAGGTTGCAGTCCATTTCCTTCTGTCTCAGAATTTTCTTTCTCAAAAGAGATCTCTGTATCCACCTCAGGAAGTGGGCCTTTAGGATCTTCAAAAGACAGTGCTTTACCCTCCTCAACATTTAGATCTTTAGTTTCTTGATTATCCTTTTGTTCTTGTCGCTGGTCCTCTTTGGGTTTCCATACTTTCTTTTGCTGGACCGTGGACTTTTTCCCATCCAAAACACTATTAGGATGAGTTTTGCTTCTGGTTGGACAATTTTTTACCCAATGCCTCTGTTTCTTGCAAGCATAGCAAGAGTTGGGCAGATCTTCGAAACAAATTCCTTGAGATTTTTTACCAAACTTGGAAATTAGATCCACTTTTTTTGGGAGCTTATTTAAATCTGCCACTTTAACATACATCCTGGCAGTTTAAAGTCTGGTTCTGGTTGCCGTAGCCTTGTCCAAAGCCACAAGTTCCCCAAAAGAACTGGCTATTCCTTTAAATATGTCCTCATGCCAAAACTCTAAAGGGAGTCCAGGAAGTCTAACCCAGATGGGAGTTGTTAAGAAAAAAGAATCTGAGAGATCCATATTCAACTCCCATTTTTTGATAGTAAGAGAACATTTTCCAAAAGTCCATGGACCTCCACACAAAACCATATTCATGTCTTCTTTACAGTTGAAAGTAAATGAATAGAAACCATTCAACATTGGTGCAATAAATATCTCTCCTCGAATGACCCATTTCCTTTCAACCATTTTTGTAAGAGATTCTAGATCTGGTCTTGCTCCTAAAAATTTACCCACTAAGGTGAACTTCATGGAGGACACAAAAAAATCTATTAAAGGATCTGGAATAAAAACTTCATACTCACCTTTCTCCCAACATGATTTTGCAGTCACCGGCAGGAAAGAGGATTTTCCAGTGGGTTTCTTGCCAAACAGAGATGACCACGTCCTTTATTCTGAATACTCTGCTTTTAACCCATCTGAGGATTTTTCCTTATTAAAGTCACCTTTGTTTTTCTCTTTCTCAATCTCCTATCCCAGTCGGGAGCCATGAAATCCACAGAAAGGGTCATTTCCGCTCAAAGATTTTCCATTATTTGCTTCAACCACAAATTTTGACTCAATACTCTTCTCAACCCCTCCTCCAATCCCTCTGGGGTCTGTCCCTCCTGCCTGATTCTCCACCACTAGTTTCCCATGTGCTCACAGCCCAACAATTTCCAAAACTGGAAGAGTGGTTCGCAGACCTGCAGGTTCGAAATTAGAGGGCGCGCCCAATGCGCCCAATGGGGACACGCCCAGTGTGCCCATAAGCGTTCAAATTTTCCCCAGCGCCCAGTTTCCCTCTTTCAAAAAATATTTTAACTATTTTTTTGTTAAAGATTGTTGTTGTTAGTTTGTTACAATTAAGATATTTTAGGCTTTAATTTGTTCTCATGATATGAAAAGGATCTCATAGAGTACTATTTTCCAAGTTATAAATATAGGTTATTGTAATGTAATATATATTGCCCAAGATTTAATTTTATAGACCTATGGACCCTTGGGTGAGGGTACTAAATTAGGTTTTCATGAAATGTAAAGTATGCATCATAGTATTCATTTTAGGAGTTGAAGAAGAAGTAGAAGGTGGGAAAGTATCACAAGTTGAAAAAGAATAATTTTGAAAGTTTGAAGGATTAGCACCATGTTGAAAAGGAATAGAAATGTTATAAGTTAAGGATTATTGATAACTATAAGGAATGATATAACTATAATCATGTTTAGAATAAATATAAACACATTGATAAGGAATATGAACATGTTGAGCAATAGTTGGAACATTAAAAGTAACATAAGCATGTTGAGAAGGAATGATTTTTTTTTAGAGAGCATATAAATAAGCTTATAAGGAATGAATTTTTTTTTAGAAATAGGAGGAACAATAAATCAATGGAAACACTATTAGGAATAGTGGATTAAATGTTACATGTAACATCTTTCATAACATTCATCAATCTAGGCATTTCATCAAGGTGGGATAAAAAATATGTATAGATTTTTTCTATATCTTGGTATCTATCACTAGTTTCTTGATAAATATATTTTAAATGAACATCTTCTAATTCGTTACCATTCATAACATTTCCATCATTATAATTTGAATCAAATAAATTATTATTTTGAAAGTGAGTATCATTCTTATCTTTTAGGAAAGAAACCTTAAATTTTGCACCATTAAACACATTTCCATTTTACATTTTATTTTTTAAACTTTACCTAGGATTGATCAAATAAGTTCAATTAAATTTAAGGGTTCTTAATTAATCCTATCACTTTTTCTAGTTAAAATCAGAAATCTATCCATTTTAGGTGTCATAATATGACATTAGACTTGAAAAATGCACACCATAAAAACACATAGGATTTGAATTTTTTTTCAAAATTTAACCTAATACTTGTGATAAATCACAATGAAGCTATGAAATTTTATATCTAGCACAATAAAACCCTATAAATGTTACAACATATCAGATCTATCATAATATAAACAAGATTTAATCCTATAAAGTATAAGGAGCATACAAGATAATTGAAGCTCATCAAGATATGAAACCTTAAAGGGGTGTAGGATAGTTTAGATTTATCAAAATGAATTACATCTATATTTAAAAAAAATAACCTAATTACTTTTAGTTAAGCGTAACAAATATGTTCATAATAATAATAATAATAATAATAATAATAATAATAATAATAATAATAATAATAATTTATATTTCAAAATCCATAAGGATTTCATTCACATAGGTTTTAGTTGTTCATATTGAAAATTATGGGATATGGTGAAAATTGTTTGAATATGAATGTGGAAATAGATGCCTAAAAGTGACAGTGACCTCATTTAAAAATATAAAAATTGATTGGAGAAGTTTGTACAAAGAGTTGTGTGTTTTAGACAAATATAAATCATTGTGCACACTTTGGACATCTAAAAGACATGCATAAAATTGAATTGATGATTGTGTTATCCTAGTATTCATATTCAATTCCTTCACTATGATCTTCATACTACAAAAATTATAACCTATAAAATAAACTTTTCTTCTTGTTGCCCTAAATTGACAAAAAAATCTAAAACTTGAGGAAAATAATGATGAATTTAGGGCACGTGATACATGTTAGCTAGGTTTCTAAGTATCACATAATTATTATGAATTTAAATAATAAATAGTATATTAAATTTTTTTATATAATTGATAACAAGTCCAATGAAATAAAAAACTTAGGTTTTAGATCAAAAGTACTTCATGGGAAATACTAGCTTTAAAACATGATTAATACTCTAATTAATTCTAGATCTCTATAGAATGCATTTGAGTGATTAATAAATATTATATAAATACATTTATATATTTTATGTGTGGTTCCCTTGAATTATTAACAATGCTTGAGTATTTATAGAAAATTTGATTTCAAATTAGGACCTTATTGGCAACAAACTAGCATCAAAGCGACTAGAAAGATAAAATAGGGGGGGGGGGGGGGGTTGGCAGGTGGGGGGGTGTACCCTTAGTTGGTGAGTACCAAAAGTGACCAAAAGAGGGCCCAAGAGAATTTTGGGTGCTTTAAAAAGACCCAGGAGCACTAAAGGCTCTCTAGACAATATGCCCAAAAACCCCAATAGAGAGAAAAGAGAGAAGGTATCTAGAAGAAAGATCGAGACACAATAAACATGTCAATAATGCCCATTTTAGATAATTTTCAACAAACTAAAAAGTAAATTAAAATCATGCAATTTAATGGATAATAAATTCCATAGGGCATTTTTAGGTATCTATAAATAGGTTAAGGGGATTATTTTTATGTAGTCAAATGGGTTTATGTTTGGGATGGATTGCCCAACCCATGAAAAGATGTATTCATTATATTCATTATGAAATTGCCATTATTTATTAACTTATGAAATAAAAAAATAAAACTTAATCTCTTTAACCATTATTAAATTGTCATTATTTACCATCTAATGAAACAATAAAGTTAAGAACCTATTTTTTATGAGTTCTTATAAATATGGTTTACTTTTAATACCCTTCATCTTAACTCTTTATTTATATTTTTCATTTATAATTATTTCCTTTAATAAAATATATAGACCCATATGTTATGTAAGTCATCCCTTGAGCTAATTTTAATAATCCCACATGTACGGTAAGTACTAGTTAACTAGGATAGAATTAGTATAAATATGATCCTGGACTAGTGGAAAGGCATCCATAAATTATATTATATTGATATTTATCAAAGGAGTTTTACCCCTTGAAGAGGCTAATGATATTTTAATACAATTTTATCACTTTTTTATGCAACATAGTCTTTTTCATTCATTTGTAGTAATATTTATCATATTTACACTATCATTCAAATTTATTGCAAGAAGAGTCATAACATCTAGGCTCTTTTCAAGGCCATCTTTTTGTAGTAGGTTTATTGGTTTAAGGTTCTCTAATTCTATCCATTGTATGCTCTCGCCTCACCCAATAAAGGTCTTGGTGATCAAAAAGTGGTAAAAGGGTGGTGACACTAAGCTTCTTACCCAATTTTATTTTTGGGTTTGGCAGGCTTATTTGTTTAAGGTTCTCTACTTATATTAGGGTCTTGGTGATCAGAAAGTGGTAAAAGAGTGGTAATTATATTCTAAATTTTTTAAAACTAATATAAATATGTCATTTTGGGCTAAGTGATTTTAAGCTTTCCCTTATATCATGGAGTGAGGGGTTATGCCCCAATATACAAGCCATTATATATCATTTTAATGGACTTGTGCTTCCAAGTACCTTCAAGTATATATGAAAATCCCATATTTCTTTTTGTATCCTAGCCATAGGATACCTTTAGTCATTTATTTTTGTGATGCACCGATAAGTTGTTAGCCCCAAGAAGTTACTTTCACCATACCTCAAATATGGGATAGTGGGCTATGGAATGGTTATCTACCATAGTTAGAGATATATGAGTTAGATTAGTTTATTCACAAGCTCACATAACAAACACACCCTATAGTAATATATTTTTAACCCTAGCATTCCTATAATCATAGATCCAACTCTAATTTCTTGGAAACATAGTAACAACTAATAATTAAAAAAGAGTAGCATATTCTACCAGTCAACAAAAATATAGTAACTGCAATAACTAGAAAGTACAAACTGTTGGAAATGTATTAATAACAAAAAATTAGAAAAATAACAAGATTTTATACTATTCAATAGAAACACAATAACTATAGTGTCTAAAAGGGTTAGATTGTTCCAAAATTATTACCTAAATTCGATGCAGTATCCAATTGATAAAAAATCCAAAAAAATAGTACACTCTTTTTAGTCCAAAATGTGACTGTGTTATTGTGATTTCATTATTGAGATGATAATTTCAACCAATATTTCATTTTTTTGAAAAATAATCCATACAAAATTATTTTTACCTATAGTTTAAAAAATATTTTTTTGCCCTTGTGAAAAGTATACCATCATGATCATCTCATTGAGATAAAATTTTAATAGATAACTTTAGTAAGAATTTTATAAAACCCCCAAACCCATATATTCAATGGTTTTTAATTAGTGGGGAGCCAAGTCATGGCCCAAAACATTAAATAACTCCAAGTTGGTTTCTAATCTTATTTCATCTCCTAACTCATTGAGTTGAATGAGCGACTACATGACATCAATACACAAAATACGATGCTCTCCAATAGACTCAATGGCAATAGGAATTTTTAAGGTGATTTTTTATCCTAAACCATTCCACATGGCCCTAAACTAGACTTTACAAGATTTTATGGTACAAAACCAACCAACTAGGTTTACCATGTTGAACAATATTTTAGCCTTCATAATACATTAGGGGTAGACAAGGTACCCATTTCATCATTTCACTTAGAGAAGTTAGTTGTCCAATGATACTAATGTTATCATAAATATCATATAAAACCCTTTTGGGATGATTTTTTCAATATTTTTTTATTTCACTTTGGTCCCAACACTTATGATAATTTCATTTGATGTTTAACCAAACTGTGAAAAAGCATAATAGTTCACAAGTATCAATCTGAATTTTTAAAATTGGCCAACCAAACCTGAGGGTTAAATGGTGATTTTTTCAAGATTTATATCATTGATGGGCTTAAATATATAATTTTCATAAAGGTAAATATTTTTAAACCACAAAACATGATGGAAGAATTAGGATTGGCCAAGCTTGTGGAAGATGAGATCAACTCACAACATCGATCTTTTAATTTTGGTGCTATCAAGACATCTACAACACCGTGGCTAGTCATAAACCCTCCTCCAAGCATCAAACCCATTAAAATAATTACATAGGTGTAAATGTGTGCTCATAAAAAAAAATGGATATGTTAAAACTATTCTAAAATTTTTACTAGAGGACACAAGTATATTGAACAAAAGTTACATTTACTAGATGTCGAGTCACCATCAAATGATAAATAATGGAAATATGCTCAAGATTTCCATGATGAAGAACCTAAATTTGAATAACGTAGCACCATGGAGTTACACCCTAAAATTTTTATTCATGCCTTGGCTAGAGTAACAACTTCTCAGACTATGAGAGTAAAGGAGTATTTTAAGAAACACCCCCTCGATATTCACATTGACTCCAATAGCACACATAATTTCATTGATCCTTAGCTAGCCAAACATGCTAATTTTTTTGTGCATCATTGTTATATATTTGAAGTGATGATTTCCAATTGAGGAAAATTGTTGTGTAAAGGTAAATGTCATAATGTTTGTATTTATATGGGAACTATACACGAAAAACATACATGTTTCCTTTTCCCTTGGGTAGATGTGATGTGGTTCTTATAACCCAATTGTTGTGTCCTTTTAGACCTACCTTATGGGAATTTTTAGAAATTTGGATGTAGTTCTCTCAAAATGGTAAGTAATACACACTAAAAGGCCTCTTACATGGATCCACCAAATGTCATTAGTTCCAATTGTATGGAGAATATTCTCAAAAAAAGATAACATGAAATAATTGCTCAACTCTCCTCTAATCACTACAACACATCTCTTCATTCCCACCAACTTATTAATTTATAAAAATTTATAGTTAAACATGGATTAATATTAGAGGAGTCAAAATGTTTTTCACCTCATTGACTAAAAGACAATTATATTCCACTCCTTCTGGGTAGTGTACTCCCCAATATTTGGCAATACCACTATATTTTTTTAGGGATCCAAAATTGGGAAGAATTTTCAATAACTCCTTCATGTAGGATTCATTCATCCAATCATAAGCCCATACTCCTTATTGGTCTTAATATTATGTAAAAATTTGGATCTTGGTGGCTCTACATTGAATTTTTTGAGCTATACAAGCTTAAGATTAAAGCTAAATTTCCTATCCTAGTGATAGATGAACTTCATGGTGGCTACTTATCTAACTTAGATATATGGTCTCAATATCATCATATCTACCTTTGAGATTAATATATTCCAAAATAATATTTCCACACATATGATGGTCACTAAAAATTCCTAGCCATTCCCTCTAGGCTTACTAATTCCCCTTACACCTTCTAAGGATTGATGAACAAAATATTTCAATCCTCTTTAAAAAAAGTATCTTGGTCTTATTTGATGATATATTTATTTAAAATAAAACTTGGGAAGAACATATCCATCGCATCAATACAACATTAAAATTTATTAAGACCACTAGCACTTTGTGAAAAGGTCTAAATGTTTATTTCTTTAGCATTAATGGGAGTACCTTGGTCACATTGTCTCAATAGTTGATTTTCAATTCAACCTAATGAAAATTTAGGTCATGAAAAATTGGCATAAACCTAGGACACTCAAAATCCTTCATAAATTTTTTGGCCTCACTAGGCACTACCATAAAAATTTAGAGATTATGGAAACTTTCACCTTGTTTATCACCACACAAAAAAATATTTTATTTTGTTGTCCATTATAACTAAAAAATCTTTTTGGGTAATCAAATAGGATATGTGTGATACACCTATTTTGTACATGTCAAATTTCTTGAATACATTTGTCATTAAAATTAATGCATATTGAAATGGTCTTGTTATTATCTTCATACAAGATAAACATCCCATTTTCTTCACCATTAAAACCCTTAGTGGGTGTAATTTGGTGTAGTCAACATATGAGAAGGAAAGATGGTTGTCCTCCATGTTGTTAGTAAGTGATGACCATACCTAGTAATTCATCATTTTTTCATCAAAACTAATCATCAAAGCCTTAAATACTTCTTAGAGAAATGAATCTATTTCCTTGGTTAACAAAAGTGGGGTTTCAAGTTAATTGGGTACGACTATGATATTAATTATAAGAAGGGAAAGTAAAATATAATCATTAATTCACTATCATACCATTATTAAGAATAGACACATGCATTTTCCTTATCCATCCCTATTTTAGAATAGATACATGACATCTAGAAAGAGTGGCAATAAAATAGTCACATGCAAAAAATCATCCACCAATTTTTTGTGGACCTAGCTTCCAAACCTAATTATACTTGGGATGGCCAAAACTTATGATACAAATATCTCATTATATTAATTTTAAAATCCAAGTTATAACACAATATTTTATATGAGTTACATTCCTTACCTTCAGCAATTCATTTATTTTTAAAAAAAACCTATGAACATGTTCACCATAATTTATTTTGGCTAAGCATCAAGTAATACATCAAGACATTTATTGAGGAATGTGTAGTATGTCAACATCATAAAGGAAAAATAGTGGTAATGTCTATATTACTACATCACCTACCTATTCTACAATGCATTTAGAAGGACATCTCCATGGATCTTATACAAGGCTTACCAAAATCTAGTGGAGATTTCATCATTCTGGTGGTGGTAGATTGCATATCTAAATATGCTCATTTATGGGCCTTGGCCCATCCTTAACATGTTTCTACCATTTAAAAAACATTCCTTTATTATATCTCTCACCTTTGTGGAATCCTAATTTCTATTGTATCTAATATCGACTCAACTTTCACAAGACTTGGTAGGAACTCTTCAAGTGCATAGACACCAAACTAGAAATGAGATCATGTTACCACCCATAGATAGATGTCCAAATTAAAATTTTCAATAAATCATTGGAATAATATCATCATTTTTTAACATCTAATCATCAAATTTAATGGGTCAAATGATTACCACTAGTTTAATGGTGATACAACACAACTTATCACATAACCACTAAGATGAATGCTTTATAAGTTGTCTATGGTAAGAAGTTAACATCTTTTCTTCCTTATATTCCTAAAATCTCTCATGTGTAGGTAGTATATACTACCATCAACATTTGGGGAAATAATCTTCACATTATCAAGGACAATCTCCACATGGCACAAAATTGCATGAAGCAGTATGTGGATCAACATTATTTTGAATGCACTAGATATATGATTTTCCTATGAACACAAACTTACAAGTAGTCTTCCATTAAGATAAAAGACATAAAAAACTTAATTCAAATTTATATTGACCTTATAAGGTTATTCAAAAAATTGGTCATGTTGCATACAAGATATAACTTCTACCCTCTTCATGTGTCCATCTAGATTTTAATGTTTCATGTTTCAAGAAAGTTCTCATCCATAATATAACAACTCATATAATACTACTTGAAATAGATGTATAAGTACCTATAATTATTAAACATGAAGATACTATGGGGAGGCACTTTTTTCATCTTCACAATTGGACCATCATCGAGGTTATAGTATAGTGGCATGGAATGCATCCAAAAGATGCAATGTGGGAACCCTTCTTTTAACTCTTGAAATAGTTTCCTCATCTTCAGCTTTGAGGTAAAAGATTTTAAATGGGGGAGGCATGTTAGGACCCCTTCATCCCAAATATTTATTTATAACTATTGACTTTAATAGAATATATAGACATAAATTCTTTGTAAGTCATCCCTTGAGCTAATTGTAATAATCCCACATGCATGGAAAGTGGTAATAAGCTAGGATAGAATTAGTATAAGTAAGATCCTATACTAGTGGAAAGGCATCCAAAAATTATATTTTATTAATATTTATCAAAGGAGGTTTCCCCCTCAAAGAGTCCAAAAATATTATAATGCAATTATGTTGTAATGAAATTACTTAGATGGTTTACAACAATGGAATAATATATCATAAAATTAAGACTAGAATAAGGATATCCACAAAATAATTGATGAAAGAGTAGAATAATTGATAAATATGATTGAGAAAATTTGAGGGGAAAACTTCCAAAATAATGAAATAATATCAAAATTCATAATATGATGATCAAAGACTAACAACTACCTCTTATATGTAATCTACTTATCCATGTTTATTCCACAGGTCAACCTTACCAAGAACATAGAGAAATGTGACAACATAATATAAAAGGTATATAATCAACAAGTCAACCACACATATCCATAAACACACTATAGGTTAAGGTTTTAATATTCCCCTCCCATTTAAAATAGCATTGCCCTTAATGTTGAATCAACTTTAAATGATTTTATAGGAAAGCTTCATCCTCCCATATTGCATATTCATGATTTAAACTCTTTTACTTGATCAAATACTCCTTAATCTCTATTTTTAATATCATTTTAGTATATGTTAAAATTATCTCATTATGTTCTAGAATGAATCTTCTTCTTTCATGATATATACATTAAATATAGAATGTATGCGAGTGGATTGGGGAATTTTTTGTAAGATCTAATAAGGTCCATAATACTTATGATAAAGTTTGTTATTATTTTTATATTGATTTAGAGTTATCTACTTATATGGATATAAGTGTGAAAATATCCAATCACATATGTCAAAATACCTCTCACTATAGTGATGATCCACTTGTTGCTTCATTTTATTATATGTCATTGTTAAATTCTCTCTCAAACCATGTAATACTTTGTATTGATGTTGAATGTGTTCCTCAACAACTTGAACCTTGGGTTACACTTTAAGGATGAAGTGATGGATTAGAGATGATAACCATAAAGTTACACAAATGGATACATTTTGGAATATGTATGGAAGGAAGTGTTATACCACCATTCTACTAATGGCAATCGATAAACCCATAATTCTTATTTCTCTAATGTAAAATAATGGAGATACCCTTCTAGGAATTTATTGACCATGTCAGTTTGCCCATCAAATTAAGGATGATAATATGAGATATGACCCAACCAAGTACCCAAAATGAAAATAAATTAGTAAAAAAATTAATGGTAAATCTAGGATCATGATCACTTATAATGATCTTTGGAGTACCATGAAACTTTTGAAATATATTGAGAAAAATAACATTTATTCTACTAGATACAAATGGTTGTGATAAGGAACAAAAATGATCATATTTTATGAGCCTATCCACAACTAGCATGATGAAAATTTTCCCTTTAGACTTTAGCAACCATGTAATTAAACCCATGGAAACCTCCTCCCACCTCATAATGAAAGTGCATAAACAATTCTTATAAATGCATCTCTATTATGCCCAAAATTGTGAGCCATTGTACTTCCAAAACAATGTCAGTCACACCCATGGGAATAAAAAACATATGATAATCTATCATGTAATATACCATATAAATCTTAATACTATGGCTTTTTCTAGAACAATTGACTCTGCCACCATTTGCAATCATGACCTGAATTTTTGGAGTTAGGTAAATGAAAAAGTTAAAAATAGTATCCAACTTATTATTGATGAAGTTATGTGTAATCCCTTAATCAATCAAAATTGTAATGTTTATTTAGGAAACCTACCAACTTAATATTTTGAGGAATACTAATACCCAAAATTGCATGATAGGAGATAGTAGGGCGAGAATCTTAAAATTCCCCCTCTAGCTCTCTAATACCCTCACCTAAGGCCTCATCATCTTCTTCATCTTCATTGGCACCTTAAATATAGAACAACTTATTTTTAACACATTTATGTCATTTTCTTCACTTTTTGTCACAACTAAAACATAACCCTTTAGCATTATTTTCTTTAATTTTTTGAGGGGTCAATCTTGTATTCTAAGGAAATGATAGTGTTGTGTAATTTCATTCACAAATATTAGTAAAATCCCTTTATTTGACCAAATAATTATCCCCCACCTTGCAAACTAATGATATGAATTCAGATACTAAATTTGGATTAAACATGTGAACTTGAAGTTGGATGTTATCCTTGAGCCCACCAAAGAAAATTTAAGTCATGTTTTCCTCATTGATGTTATCCATGCAAAATGATAGATTTTAGAATTGTTGAATATAATCTTTAATAGTCCTTGTTTATTGCAACTTTGCTAACTAACTGAAGTAGTATTTTGAGATATTTTTGTGATAGTGAATCTATAGCTCCTCAGTAAACATTGACCAAGTAATATTAATGAATTTTTTATCACCCAACCACCTAAACCAAATGGAATACTCAGGTTCTAGATACAGAGATGCCATGACCACATTTTATACACATGAGGTTTGATTTAGATCAAATAAATTTTCTATTTTATTGATCCAAGTTAGTGGATCCTTGCCATCAAAATTGTGTACTTACACTTTTAGCATCATGTGTTTTAAACCATTTTTGGATTTATGATTTTTATAATTGGGAAAACCCAAATGGAGTGGCAGAGGATTATTTTAAAGACACTGAGGTGCAAAAGTTGCCAACTTCTCCATAATAGTGGCCAACTAATTATTTACAACATTGATGTCCCATTTTACCCCAATGATGCCCCATTTTACCTCATCGAGATCACATTTATTCACCATGTTTAACATATCTAAATGAATTTGGTGACCCATTTTAGAAACCAAAGTATGTAAAGTTTTGGACTCCATGTAATCCTTGTGAGGAGTTTTTGGAGTGCCTTTCCCTTTCCCGTGGCCACAATTGTTAGGAAAATCCATGCACAAATCCTAGGATGGAATGTTTTGGGCCTAAAAAATATAATATTAGATTATACTATTTCAATCATCTCAATGAGATTACTCCAATGACTACTAATTTACATAAGGGTGCGAAAAAAAGTTAAGACTTTTTTTCAAAAAAGACTTCAAATAATACCATGGCGATGAAAAAATAAATTCTTCCTAGATCATAACTTATTTTTTTAATCCTTAAACTATGAGTAAAATAATAAAACCAAATTCAAACAATAATTCCATATAAACTTTTCCAAATCAATGCTTTCATACCACTTGTAATGAAATTACTTAGATGTTTTGAAACAATGGAATAATATATCACAGGTTAAGAGTAGAATAAGTAAATCCATAATAATAATTGATGAAAGAGTAGAATACTTGATAAATATGAGTGAGAAAATTAGAGGGAGAAACCTCCATATAAGTGTAATAAGAGTAAAATACACAATATGATTATAAAAATATAACCACTACCTCCTTTATACTCTACTTAGCCATGGTTATTCCATAGGCCAAACTTACTAAGAACATATAAAAATGTGACAAAATAATATGAAAGGTATGTAAGCAACAAGTCAGCCACACATATCCCTAGACATGTTATATGTTAAGGGCATAACATATGTTCCCTTTTTTAATCAATATGGTCTTTTTCCATTCATTTACAATATTATTTGTTGTATTTAGAACTATTATTCTAATCTATTTAAAGAAGGATCATAACATTACTTTTAGTGGAGATGGTTCATTATTAATAAATTAATAGGGATATTTTGAGGTGTCCAAACTAATATTATAAGTTTAATTGGTATGCCTACTTAATTTTTTTGGAAAGCATATGCAAATTTGGATAGTTTTTATGGAATCTTTGATTATTTTTAAAGTTGCTAAAACAAATATTATTTCTATGTATTTAAAAAAGAGCTAAAAGATCTCATTCTAATTTAAAATTTTAATTTTGTATAATTGGGTGAAATAAGACTTAGATGTGCATTTAATTATATATTCATTGAAAATAAATTGCACTAAAATGGTAGGAAAAACTACACAAATTTGTGTAACTTCCTATAAATATGTTCAATTATAATAGAGATATCTATAACAGTGAATGATAAAAAAAAGTTACGAATACAAAAGTTCAACATTTTCAATATTTTATTTTACCCTTAAATCTTGAATACAAAATCACCATGAAATTTTCATGCTTTATCTCTTAAGTCAAGGATGAGAGTATGTGATCCCATTGATGGTTAATGAAACATAATCATTCAATGATATAAATTTTAGGCTTCCTTCAAGTTGGTAAATAAAAGAAAATTGATAATGGTTAAGTAAATTAGGTTTATATTTATTCATTATATAATTTAATAAATGTAAATACCCAAATTTGGTATAATTTTTGTTCATACAATGCTTTTAATGTGAATTTACATGTATAGATCCTTAGTTGTGAATAGGGAACTTATTGGCAAACATCTTTGTCTCTTGTCTTCTTCTCTATTTTACTTGATTGTGTAGCATTTTTTTTTATTATTTTCATATTTATTGGCTCTATCATAGGGATCCTTGATTTTTTTTGTTTATATCTAAGTTTTTTGTGGCTTCAAGACATCTCTATAAGTTACGAAAGGATCTAGTTACCAATATCATATGGAATTTTTAGAAATGTCCTAGTGTATCTTTTAGGTCTACTTTGGGTCACATTAACCTTTGGGGCACTTTATTTTACACATTTGTATCTTTTTGGGTAGGATTTTTTCCCTAATAATTATCCAATTTAAAATTTAAAACCCTATATATACAAATCCCTTAGAGGAATTTATGGACAAGTTGACACTAATGTAACAACCACAAGTATTTTTTATAAATACCGATATAAAAACTATGGTGCAAGGATTTATTTAGAGCTTATCATAGGAAAATGTAATGATTTCCATAATGGTGTCATATCCAACATAGGAAATAGACCAAGTACATAACTTATCAACAAAATTATTAAGAAGCATTTTAACCACTAGTAATAAGATAGAAGTGAGTCAGTGTAGAAATACTTAGGCACTCCTATCTGTGTACTATTAATATGGTCTTCCTATCAAATTCATTACTAACATATATTTACCCAAGTACTTACATAGGCTATAACACTACCTATAACTCATTAAGTAAATAAAAAACACCCAACAATCAATTGCAAGACGTGAAATAGATTAAAAAAAAGAATCATCACACTAAACTTGCATAAGAAAGATCTACCAAACTCACAATAATAGGCAATGTTCATGGAAAGGACTATTTACAAAATCAATACAAATCTTTGGAACACTTTAAAAAGTTTACAAATAAGTAAGGGGTAATATTGACATTTCGTTGGTAGATATCTTAAGAAGGGTAGATCAATGGTATAAGTGTATCGATTAAGCCTTTTGAGATGTTTCAACAACCACATTTATGCTCCACTTTGGAACATATTTCCTTTTTACAAGACATGGTTAGTCTCAAGGTATAGGATAAGACATGTCATCTTAATGATCTTATAAATTTTAATCATTCCTTATTAGGTTATGCAAACATACTTAAAACATCATTGTTTAGTTTCTTCATTGATCCCAAATAACTCAATGTACTTATTTTAGGTTTATCTTTTAACATTATTAATTAAGTGAATTATTATTCAACTTAGATCAATGTACTTTAGACTAAGTAATTTATAATTTTTTAATGACTTAAGGCTTTTAAAAAATTTATCTTTATTAACTCCCAGGAAGAATGATCAATTCCAGTCTAAAGATTAAAACTCAAAGCATTGGATTGTAATATTTTCTTATCATTACAATGAAATATATCAACTTAAGTTATCATTCCATAAGTCAATTCCAAGTAAGGGTAGATGATCCTCAAACACAACTTGCCTCGATTGGAATAATCATTGGGAATTGAACCCTTAATTGACTTATCTTATTTACATACTTGATTTTAATTTAGCTTAGTTAGCTTTAAGACTTGTATAAGATTTGAATATAATTATTCATATCTTAATTTCCACGTGATTATATAATGTTTCCAAAATAGTCCTATCATTTCAAACAAAGAGATTATTGGCTCCAATAAAAGTGATTGCCCTCTATAAATCCTAAGAAGACATTGAACCTTAATAATCACTTTTTAATTTCCTTTTATTTAATCCTTAACAAAGAGTCTATTAACAATTACTTATAACCCTTCATAATTTATGGTAAGTCTTGTATTTTATTGTAGTCCAATTAAGACACCAACTCATACTTGTGAATGATTACCTTCTTAATAATCCTTAAGAGTGAATTGGACTTAAATGACTTATTTTGAAGTCCCTAAAAGATTCCTATTAAATATTATATATTCATAATACAGATTTGGATAGTTTAAGGTAATTTTAAAGTATTTATATAGAATTAAGGTTAACATATCATAGTTACTTATGATTAAGAAATATATTAATTTGTACATGAATTATATCAATATAATTTATATATACAAAGTATCACTTTCTAATTTCTTACACACTTTAATAAATACAATGCTCACATACAAGCTCATAATTGAATCATATAACTATAATTCAAAAGCAACCAATTACTATTTTCAATTATCTAACTAGCTCAATGTCATACACCTGAGGTAAGAAGACTAATAGTATTGAATAGTCATATGAACTTTATCAAGATTCATGAAAACATATTCATAATGTAAGGTAACTAAATGAACTTGTACAACTATGCAAAGAAATGTATTCACATTCTAATTTTAAGCATAACAATTAGAGGTTAAATTATGAGTCTACATACTCCAAGTAATAAGAAAATATTGCATGAATCAATTTAAGTCATGTAAATAAAATTTCATGAAATTAAAATTTCACAATGAACTTTTATAGTCATACATGTGAATGACAACATAATGAGTAATTTTATTTTAAACACAATTATAAGTCAACTTGCATAAACTAACCTAATTATGAAAATTAAGCATAACCTTAACCTTACATTACATAACTGATAAACATAAATATAATTTATGAAGTTAATTTTACATTAATGAATTGATTCATTTTTCAATCAACTGTTAAAATAATTAAACCAAAAGAAGTACAACAAACAATATTTCACACGTAATCTAATGTTATAAATTCCCACCTCTCTAATCCCAATGAGCCCAAACATAAGTGGCCCTAAAACACCCCATCCATTAGTTGGATGTGATTTCATCTAAATAAGAGAAGTGACCAAGGTAACACTGTATATTGAGATTGACTTAACAAAACCAAATGATGAAAACATTCAAACAACATTGTTTATATTCATGGTTAACAACACTAACACCTTTGTATTTATTCTAACTATTGAAACTCATGTTAGAGATTTTAAAATTGAATATTAAGAGTTCAATCCATGGTGTTTCACCCACAATCCCTAATCCATCATTAGGGTAAAACACCCAAAATGAATGCAGTTGTATTACTATTAGTAATCATGAATACAAATAGTATTTTTAAAATATTTCCATCTAATTAAAATGAACTTAAATGACTCAAATAACTTTTGAGAAATGAAATAAATATTATACTCAAAACATCATAAAACTTTCATGAAAATTTTATCAAACTTACAACAGTCTAATAATGACATCAAAACTCAACTTAGGTTCTCATGCAAGGCACCATATTCACACAACCAATGCAAATAAAGTCAACCATTTTAATCAAATAAAATAACATTTATTATCTTTAAAGTGTTAATTCAATGATGACCAATAAGGTCAAATGAAAAATTATGATGAAAAATATCCTAAGGTCATTATCAATAACTAGTAATGATAATAACAACATTATCCAATCATATAAATGTTTAAAGTCAAATAGTTAAAAATAGTGATGTCTTTAATTCACAATAATAATCCTTTTGATCTAAGTCACACAACCATGACTGAGAATAAAATCAAAAGACCAATCAATTTTTCCTTAACATATTAAAAAACCCTCATAATGAAAGAAATTCATAGCCTAATTATACATCTTCAATTTATATATAATAAGATAAGAATAAAATATTATTTTATGAAAACCATAAGAAAATTTAACTCTTGATAAAACCTTAAAATTTTCCTTATTTTCTTCCATGGCTATGGCCAAGAAATACACAAGATTAGTTTTCACACAACTAAGACAACCAAATAGAAACCTGAATATAAGGTTAGGGTTTTCAAAATTATAACAATGTTTTCACAACAACAAAAACTCATAAAATAAAAGCACAACCATAGCTTAGAACTCACTTTACCTAAAACAAAATGAATTTTTATAGCATGACAATGGACCTTGACATATCTCTCATATAGAAGCTACTAACAAAAAGTTATGCTCAAGCCATAATGGTTGTTGTTTCTTTTGTTTTAAAACTAATGTAAGCCTAGATTCACACTCAAACCCAAAGGGTTTTATTCATCTAAAAAATTGACTACAACACTTCAATTTGCATGACATAGAATAATAAAATGACTACATTGATTTTCAAACAAAAACCCAGTTCAAAACTAGCAAATTTGAACCATAAAACAACTCAGAATTTGAAGTATAATACTTAATTGAAGTCTTTATAAAGGATAAAATAAGAACACTTATTTTACTTCACAAATTTCTATCCTTCCACATGATGAATAAAAAATACCAATTGACCCTTTTAGGCCAACTTTCACTAATATAAAACTCCATAGAAACTCTCGCATGGATGATAAGATAAATGACTCATTAAAATTCAAACTCTAAAAGAAGATCATGCATCTAACTATATTCATATTTCCCTTGGTTTCCATGCCAAAACCTTGGTAGAGTTTCCCGAAGCATATGCATTCCAAATGACAAATCTAAATAACTAAAGAAGAACCCTAATAAGATTGGAAGAGTCTTGACCCACTTTCATTGAATGGCGAGCTAATACCATTAAACCAAAGTCAAATAACAAACAAACACTTTGAGATAATACCATACCCTAAGGTTATTCATGACCCCCAATTTCCTAACCAAAGAAAATATAATACTTGGTATAATTAAATAATGAATGCAATAAGAGTTCCACATAACAATGTCCTTTTATGCCAATAAACAATGTTATAATGCCAACAATCAATGATTAATGATGTTAAATAAAATTTAAAATAGGATTGTAACAATAATTAAAATTCCACACATAAACCAACATAAGTCAAAAGACTTAAGTCATTCTTAACAATGCCAACAAGTATCGAATTAGGCTTAAGAATCGAAAACAAAAAATGAGTAATGTAATCAATAAGCAAGGAATCAAAATTGATTCAAGAATTGATTCATTTCAATATGCATGTTAATCAAAAAAGATAAAATCACCACAATAATTCAATCATTTAAAAATGACTCAAACACACTAAAAATAGTCAAAGCTTAATTTTCACAATTTTAAGTTCATTGTTTATTTTTGTTCACTTTCTCAATCTCAACTGACTTTTTGGAGTCACATACAACCTAGCTCATCTCTGGTACCTACAATCATAACATAACATCAATAGTATATGTAATATATAAGAGTAATAAATGCAATAAGAGCATTAAATGTAAAAATATAAAAAATTGAATAATGAGTTAGTAACTCATTAAGCATGAAATATCCAATATTGTAATGAAAATCATATCAAATAATTATCTTAATAATAATCAAAATGGATCAAACATATATCACATAAATATAGCGAAATAGTAATCCAAACAACTATGTCCCAAATAATTCATAATAAAATCATAAAAAAGTGAAATAAATGTAAAAAATAGGGTCATGACAGCCTCCCCCACTTGGAAAAGAGTCATCCCGATGATCAAAATAACCAAGGATAGTATTGTTTGAAAAGACTCTTGTTTTATTATTTTTGGGAATCTAGTGTTTAGATCCTAAATAATAAGGGTCTAGAATGAAAGAAAAAATCTATTTTTCCTTGGAAAAATATATATTTTAATTGATAATTATACAAGATGAAAAGGAATTAACTTATCTATATTTAAGATAAAATGGAAGATTTTGAGTTTGGAATTTGAGGAGTAAGACTGGGATAGTGTCAAAAATCTGGCTCTGGCTTCTAATTTTTGATTGGATAAGAGCACCAAAAATAGGACATCATAGGGTCTGGTGCTATAGTCCTTCTTATCACTTTTGTCTTGAGGCTAGAGTCTTTTTGGGTGTTGTTTGCCTACTCATTATGACCCTATGTACCAAATTTTAGGTCCTGAGAGTCACTAGAGCTCGATGTAGGTCTATTTCAATCTTCAATACCTATATTCTTCTACACACATAAAAATAACAAATAGATCAAAATAAAAAGGGGGAAAAATTGGGTTAGGGGAAGAATGATTGCACAATCAAGAACCCATGCTATTACAATTGTTGCCTACATTAACCCTCAAGCTGGGGTCTTAAATCTGATGTAGTTCTCCCTTAGGGAACATGCATAATCAACACACATGATAGATGCAAGAATGAATTTCACCTAGGCCCTTGATTAAGCATGCAAGTATATGTATGATGTAGAGAAGATGAGCTATACTATTGATTAATTTTTATTATGTCTAATGTGTCAAAGTAGTAAGTGCTAGATATAAAATACCTTGAGGAGTTCTTTATATAGCAGACTCATTATTTTGAATTTGGGGGTTTTATTTGCATTTGGTTGACATTGGAAAATTTAATAATGAATAAAATAAAAGGGGTAAGACTCATCTAGTAGAAGAAAGTGAAAATTGGAATCAAATTTATACTTAGACAACAACACCAAAAATTGGACACCCTAGGTTTCAACATTGTAGTCCTATTTAGGCGCTATTGTATAGAGGGTCTAGGACCTAGGGGGATGGAATAAGCCTAGAAAGAGTGACCTGGGATAATAAGGGTTAATTATAGAAGGTTAAAAATTATTGGGAATGGTCAAAGAGGTGTCTAGGGTATAAAAAAAGACAAAGGCAAATCATATAAAAAGACATGGCTATATGTGAATAAGACTCATATTCTCTAGTCAGAGGCTCCTGTGAAAGGACTGTGAAAAACATGATATGTGTGGTTTATTAACCAATTTAGTTTGTATACATTTCCCCCCTTTTAATCTAGTGATGTAATGAAATGAATTACTAGTTTAAAATAAAGAAAGAAGATGCATACCTAAACTTACCTATATGGAGATAAGTGTGCTAAAAAAAGGATTCAACTTCTTAGCCAGGGAAGTGGATGGAGAAATGAAAAGTTCTTGGAGAAAGAAGGAATACATATAATAAATACCCCCTGTACTCAATATAAATAGTGCCTATAGAAAGAAGGAATCCCTATAATAGATGCCCCCTGTACTGAATCTAAATAGTGCTTGGAGAAAGAAGGGATCCCTATAATAGATTCCCCCTATATTGAATCTGAATAGTGCATAGAGAAAGTAGGAATCCCTATAATATATGCCCCTATAATAAATATAAATGAGAAATGAGAAATTCTCAGAGGCCTAAAACTAATGTCTGCCCTCTATCCCACATAAACTCTTGGGTCTGAGTAATGTTATAGATCAATCACTACAGTCAATCATACGGTCCAACCTGGTGACAACTTGGGTATGCTTGGGTATAATCTAAAAACTCTGGTAAATGTGTAAGAAGAAAATGACATGTCTTACCATTCCATTCTATATAATCTTAGATGCTAAATAACATGATCATATATGTCATGCCCCCAAATCTGGTATCTGATTGATGCATCTAAATAGTTTGTAAATCTATATAACCACATGTGCCATGATCTATCATGTCATGTCCCATGTGAAAAATTAGAGATAAAAATAATTTTCTCTACACTATACATATAATCTTCTATTTAGTCATGTAACTATGTCATGTTATATGAAGTTGTATGTATGAGACATGTAGTAATGTACATGCCCCCAAATCTAGTATCTGAGTCTAAGTCTATATCAAAGTCACTAAGAGTCTATATATCTGAATAGTCTATGCATCTGTAAGTTGATGGTGTATCCCTCTAGATATCCAAGTGATGCTAAATGATTCACATAAACTAAATCATTGTATAATCTTAACCAATTTGAGCTGAGTAATGCTGATAATCTAGATTCTAGAGGTGTAAAAACCATACTGAGTGACCCATTATAGTTTGAATCATTGTATAATCTTGACCAATATATAATAAGTCTAATAATCTTCTTGTTAGAGGTGTGAGAGTCAAAGTGTATTTACCTATAGGAGTGGATATATATACTAGGTAATTTGTAGAGATAGTAGGAATGATGTGGGAAGAGAGATGAGATCTGTGATGGAGGAGGTTGAGCCAAAAGTGATGACTAGTGGCGTAATGTTAGGAAAAAAGTTGGTATAGTTTGAATTGATTTAAGAAGTTGATTGATTTTTTATACTAATTTGTTTGAAAATTTAATGAGCTTTGATTGGTAAGGACCAAGCTGTATAAAATTTAAACAAGTTTTTATTGGGGAGGACCAAGTTGTATGTTTGGGTATAAGAGAGGTAGATAGATGTGTGTGCCATGGTAGGCAAATGATTTAGTAAGAGAGAAAGGCCTACTTAATGTCAAAGGTGTCATTGTCATGATTCTATGGAAAAAAAAGGTTTGTAAAATGGAGCTACAGGTCTCAAGTTATGGGCAAAATGGTGTTTTGATTTTGAATAGAAAAGTTAGTTGATATAGGAATTTTGATTGACTTTGGTTCATTTGTGCAGTGACTATTTTGAGATATTAGAGCTATGGAGTGAAAATTCCTAGGATACAAGCACCTTCTATGAATCATTTTGAGTAGTTGGTAGCCTAAATTTAGGATAGTGGAGAGATTAGCTTGGTGAGTAAGCTTAACACATGATTCTTACCTATTTAGAAGCCTATTTTGGATATTTTTGAGCTATTTTAAGTAATCTATGAAAGTTTTTACTAGTTCTAGTGCTCATGTCCTAGAGTTAGGACTACGGTCCAAGTTCTAGTGTTGTAGTCCAATGATAGTGTCCATCTATAACACTATTGTCTATTATGGATGGTTTTTTTAATTTTTGAGTTATTCCTACTTTTATACTTCTTAGCTATTTTTTTTGGCCTGGTTGTTTGACATATAGTCTATTTTTTAGTGTTTTCAAGGTGAGGTGTGGATGCAAGAGTTCCAATAGGTTAGGTGATAGAGACACTAAGGATGCTACCACTATTTTTGATGAGTGTGCCATTATGTATAGGGTGGGGTTGGGTCATGTATGTGACCTAGGCATGGTGCAATGGGATAGGTACTTAATTACCACCTTATGTGAGAGGTGGAATGCTGATACCTACATGTTTTAGCTTCTTACTAGAGAGATCACTATTACTCTAGATAATGTATACCACATTTTGCATATGCCAATTAGTGGGTAATGGGTGACACTATAGGATGACATGGGTGATAATGCCATTGATCGTGCATCCTTGTATTTTGTTGGTGTGCCTTTAGGTTCACATTAGAGAGGTAGTGATAGCAATGTATTATTATCAGTTATTATGTAGTCGAGTGTTCTACACCTGTGGAATTGGTTAGCTATATTGTTGGCTTCTTTTGTTGTAGAAAATGGTAGTGGAGTATCTATTTCTTATAAGATGCATAGGGTGGTCTTAACATTGAAATGTATGGTACTATTTTCTCGTGGGGAAAGACTATGCTTGCCCATTTATATAGAGATTTATATAGATTTACATAGGAGGCATTCAATGGTGGTGTGGGTGTGGCCACTTTATTATATTATTGGGCTTATGAATATATATCAATTATGCAACTAATTAGATTTTTGAGGGTGAGTTAGGCATATTGATATCCATTTGGTGAGTGATGGATGAGTGATTTAGCTATTCGATCTCCTAAGATAGATCACTATAAGAGGATGCTAGATAGATTGGTGGCCTAAGATATCATATGGAGGCTCTATAGAGGATTCCTTAGATGGCCTAAGGATGGAGAGTAGCTATGGTACATGAGGGTCAATTATTGGTTACATCATTAGGTTAGATTATATGAGCACTTTTAGTATGAGCATGTGACTATGTATTTTGGAGTTTGATAGGATGTTCCTCCTTCAGCATGGGTATGGTCGAGGAGTGCACAAGCACCATTAAGAGTAAGAACTCATGTAAGACCCACTAAGGCTAAGTTCGCATAGTTACCTTTAGATACATGAGATATGGTTATAGATATTCTTGATGTAGATGATGTGGGATGCACTGAGTTATATACTGCATGGTGGGCTAGGCATCGATGGGCTCCATTATATCCTATGGATGGAGTGGATGTTCTTGCATATGAGGAGCTTAAGCCAATCTAGATGATGGGAGGTAATTGATTATTGTATTTGAATTATGCATATGTTTTGTCTTTAGTTTGGATTTGAAAGTATATATCTAATGTAGTGTTGTACTTCATATGTGTGTAGGTGGGGTGGAAGGTGCATAAGATGAGGCACCTACTAGGGTGGGAAGGGGAGATGATGAGTTATGGGAGACCATCATTGAATTGACACTCTAAGAGCTCAAATGACATGTTCCTAATGATGCAGTGGAGGAGGGTTTGATAGAGTTAGTGATGGTTATGGCTAGCATGCATGCTCATTTTTTTGATAGGGCTGATATAGCCAAAAATGCATATGTTAGGTCAATAAGAGAGAGAGATGAGCTTAGATCTAAGTTGGATAGGCATATAATACCTCCACCTAATTATGGAATGGTGAGAACAAAGATTATGGATGACTATATGGATCTTAAATGGTGATATGTAGACTTATGTGAGGATCATGGTCAGATATTAGAGTGAGATAGTCAGTACAAGAAGCATTCAAGAGCTCAAGGAGGTGTAGCTATGGTCATCAAGTGCTAGATAGGATTATGGGACTAGTACTAGAGGAGAGAGTGAGACCAAGAGTGAGGGCATGATTCCCATTCATGATTGATTGTATTTTGACATGATGTTTATGTTTTGAAAACTTCATGATACACACACACACACACACACACACACTTGTTTTATGTTGATGGTTGTTTATTGTGTTACATGATTTGAGGTGTGCTGGTATATTGGTATATTCATTGAAAATGGTTAATTTGACATTGATGTTTAGATTGTATATGTTTGGTACTTGGAATATTTTATTTAAATGCTTTTTTGATGAGTTGAAGTGTGATGTTAGGCTTTGATTTATAAGAAAAAATTATATGGTTTTTTTGATTTTGTAAATTTTTTGGATAAACTGAGTTGGGTCTAACATTTGGAAATTGGTTGGATAAGTTAATTGGGTTTAATAATGGTACAGTAGGATTTGGTAAGATCTAGATTTTAATAGGATTATTTAATATTGGTAACTTATTTGAATGAGTTAATTAGGTTTTATATTGGTAAAGCATTTGGATAGATTGAGTTGGTAAGATCTAGATTTTGATAGGCTAGTATTTTGATAGGAAATTTGTTGGGAATTAGGAATGATAGTTGTTAGTAAGGGGATGTAAGACAAAAATATGTGTATATTACGTCTCCAAGAGTGGATCAAGAATAAAAAAGTTAGCTAGACCTTTGGATCCATCATTTCACTACTAAGTGAAGCTTACAAATTAAAACTAGTATGACTGTACATTATATTATTCTATGTTGTATCACTATCTGAACCCTATCAACTAACTGAACAAGTGCCCATACTACTCATGCTATGTAGGAATGTGCTTTGTATCTAATCCTATCTACTGAGTGATAACTATTGTTGTGTGTGAAGATTCTAAAATTTTTAACTTTATTGGTTATGCAATTGAAACTAGATGCTATGGAGGAGGCTCATCTATTCAAAATCATAGTGTATTTCTATGTGAAATAACACCTTATGGCCTCTGTTGTGATGTATATCACTGAGAAATAGATCAAGATGGAACTATGCCATGTGATGGGGGTTCATCTAATCTTAATTATATCAAGTTACTATGTGAAATAGGACCTTACAAATCTACCCATAGTGAATATTTCTCATGAGTGGTACTCTGTTGTTGGGCCTGTGACTATACTGGATATGTATATGGAACTACACTATGTACCCATCAGACTATAGTGATATATATAGGTTGTTGTTTCTATAATAGTTTTTAAACCTTTTGAATAGTTGGAATAGAAGATCTCCTATGAGATTCTATCCTAAAGCCTGCATTGTGCTCATGATGAGTGACCGATAGTTCCTATAAAGGAATATCCTAGGATAACTCAGTCATGGAGGAATGAGGTCTAGGGTTCCATAATGGAGGAGATATTTGTGCCCCGTATGTGAATGCTATGATACCATTATCAACACATCTAGTAATAAAATCTTTGAGTCTAAAATAATTATTATCTTTGTGTCCATGGATATGATGATAGTTGAAAAAAGCCTGATATGGCTATCTATGTAAGAGATGTGGATCTCATTGATGAATAGAAGGTAATGTGATTAACCCCATATCTAGTAGTGATGATAAAATGATAGATGGGCTATCCCACTCTAAATCAAACTGTAGTGGTGCTTTACTATTTTTCTTTTTAGTACATAATATAGGTTATGCTCTAGAAATTGGGTCTTTGTTCTTAACTGGTTGCTTTTCTAGTTTTGGTCTCCTATCTTGTCTAGGTCATGGTAGATGTTGAGTGCTAGGAGCTATAAATAAAGATGTTTCTATGAAATCAAGAGTGATCTAGTTAACTAAATTTGCCTCAATCAATCCCAATTTCTTTTCCAAGGCTAGAACTATATAACACAAATATCTAAAATAAGACTCTATCTAATATAGCATATGCTTGAGGAGAGGTTGGTGAACTTCCTTGATAAAGATATGTTGAATCTCTAGATATACTAGTTTTTATATCAATCTTAACATGTGAGCCTTGAATTTTAAGATATACTCACTAATTGGCTCTAAATGATTATGATGTATTATGGTAAGTTTCTCATATGTAACATGAGGACCCATGTTTACAATGTAATATCTAAGAAATGCCTCCTCTAAGTCATCATATGTGTGCAATGAACCAATGGGGAGTAGATGAAAGAACCAATTATGTTTTTCCCCCACTAATGTCTATTGGAATAACTTAAGTAGAATCAAAAGGCTTACATGAGATGGTAGAGCCTTCTGAAAGGTCTGAAGGTATACAAATGGGTCTCCAGTTCCATCAAAGTGAGGTAATGATGGTATCTATAAATGCTTAGGCAATGAAGCTTTTATGAATGTCTTTGGAATAGGGGTTCCATGTAGATCATTGCCATCCATACAAGAATTATAAGCTTTGTTTTCCAAGGTAAGGAGATGTACTTCATGTTGTAATTCACCAACTACATGCATTAAAGAGATGATCTCCTGGGATGGTACATTAGTATCTTGAAGTGGTTCATTTAATCTTTGAATTTGATCATTTACTTTAGCCATATGAATTCTACATTTAGTAATTGCATCATAAAGAGGGGGTGTGTTCACTTGAACCTTGGGAGTAATGGTAGCTTGGACCTTACTAGATGGATGTGGGCTCCCATTCTCTTTAGGTGAAGGGTGAGAATTGGGTTATACTATAGTGATGGGTGGCTTGGGGATTCATTGGTATCTTTATTTTTTAGTGTGTCACATTCTAATTGAGTAGAAGATGTGCTATTAGAATTAACATGGGAATTATTTGAAATAAAATCATTCATGGAAGTATAAACAACATTTGGAAGTGCATTATGTTTGAGAGGAGAAATGAGAGAAGAGTTAGAAACATGAGATACATATTCTTCTTCACTATGTGCATAATTATCATCATCATTATCATATATGTAATATTGTTCATAATCACTCTCATTTTCATATTCACTGGCATGCTCACTATCATATTCATTATCACTTCCACCATTGCTAGGGAGAGGTGTAATAGAAGGATTGAGTTATTTTTGAATATGAAATAAATTATCATTTGACATTGGAATATCATGTGCATCTATGTTATCCATAGATGAAATACATGCATTATTTTCATGTGTAGTATGAGAAGTAAGAGTAAGAGAGTTATCATTTGAATATTCTTTTAATAAAGTAGAGTTGAGAGCATGAGATGCATCATTTGAACTATGCTTTGGTAATTTGATTCTATTGCATTTATATTGTTGTATTTTAAACATAACAGTAGCAATAGAGAGAGAGAGAGACTAGGTTCACATGGAAGCAAACTATCACCTATTAGAGGTTCATTTGGAAGTGTATGACTAATTTGTTCATTTTGTTCATTATGCATAGGAGAATGAGGTGAGAAGTATTTTTCCCATTTATCAAAAGTATTTTCTTTAGAGGAAGGAATGAAAGAGATAGGTTTGAGAGGAGAAGATGCATCTACTTTTTCTTCACTATCACTTTCATATGCATGATAATATTCCTCATTGCAATAATAGTAATTATCTTCATTGTAAATAAAATTATTTTCCACATTTTTAGCTAATGTGTAATTCTGCAAATTTATCCACTCATTATCATAATTATGCAAAAAATTAATAAATTTGTCTATGGGATGAGAGGGAAGAAGTGCCTTAGTGGCCATTTTATTTCTTTCACTATAAAGAATGTGAAAAATTACTATGAAGCAAATAACTGCAATAATAACTACTAACATGGAAATTTTGAAAATACTTGTGACTATCTAAACAATTTGCAAAATTTTTGAAATTAATTTCTAAAAATTGCAAGGATGAATGATTTTAAGGTGGAGGACCTAGTTTAGGAATCTAGGGTTTTAGAATTTTTGAAAATTATGGCTATAATTTAAATTCTAAAAATATTTGTGAATGGAATAATTTATTGAAAATTAGTACAAAAATAAAAAATTTGTAAAGTAATTTTTGCATAAAATATGAAGGAAAAACTATAAGGGTACCTAAGGTTTTTAGTTTATTCAAAGTAAGTTAGGTTCACTAAATGTTTTATTATTTTCAAGAATCTAGTGTTTAGATCTTAAATAATAAGGATTTGGAATGATAA